>JAGSMX010000037.1:1607500-2130000 GCA_029286785.1 Meandrusa payeni
CTTGATAGTACATAAGAATTATTTATTAGAATCGTATTAAATTGAATTGAAAGACAACTGCCGTAGCTTCGTATTGCAGCTATAAATAGGTACCAGGAAAATAATCGAAATTTTCAAGCCTTTTAGGAAAGGATTTCATTGACCTGAATAAATGAACACCAGCGAAAGGATCTTGTCCTATCACAGGCTCTTATAGACTTGTTGAAAATCATAACTATTATTCTTAATATGAAAGGGCAATTGATTAAATTATTCTTAATGTTAGCCATTCTATCAGAAAAAAGGCGCTGCTAAACATTTGCTATCTGGCAACATTGTACATATCAGAAAGGAATATTTACCTAATTGCCACAAAAATATCACAATAAATAATAATTTTTATCTGTTCATCAATGTTGTCATTAGTTTTGGAGATAAAATTTTCAAACCTATTGAAAATTTTTAACTGCATTGTCCAATTGTATCCAACAACTTAAGCCAGCTTCAACTAGAAATGTAACTTAAAAACACTCTTACCCTTACAATTTTTTTTCTACAAATCAAATAAACATACTAAGTATTTTTCCACAGTTATAGCAATCATCTGTCGAATTTCTCTTATTACTTTATTTTTTTGGCGATAGCTTGTGAAGATAGTGCTCTTTAAACAAAAAAAATCATTCTACGTAATGTCAAAAGAAGAAGACACGTGGGTTTTTAACGGACGGAAATTTATTGGAATAAATAACATATCTTATCTGTGTCAATTTATGGTCTCATTCAAACATTTAGTTGTCTATGTACAGTTTCGCGCCGCGTTGCCGTTCTTCGTTCGTTCAAGATATTGTAATACATTCGTTCAATCAGTCTGGCCGCGATCGTTTGCGAAGGAGGATTGTTCGCTCTCGTCTCGACTAAACGCGTAACGGTGTGATTTGTGTTTTGTATTGTGGTGTACCATGGCTTACAACGGTAGTAGTGGCAAGAGACTGTGCACTGGGACCGACGTGGACGTAGAAAGGGTGAGTAATGCTCTACATCTATAAAATGACATACAGCTATATGCACTCCAATGAAAATGGCCGTGTTTGGAAACTGACTTCATGTTTTCTTTTTAAATACCAATGCATATAAAGTTACACTACCTTCGGAAGTTGTATGAGAACGTTGAAAAAGTGGGTAATAAATATACGACCCGTGTACTTTTCTTGTCACCTACACGTTCCATTGTTGATCTCTTTAAATTTGAGGTTACATTATTGACAGGTGACAAATAAATTGGTTATATTATTGTATTGGTTCTGAGCGTCAAGCGTCGGTTTTTAGGCCGCTTCACGAGGATAGTACAAAAATAACTGGATGCCAGAGTCTGTCAATTATTGTGATTGACATGGCTCGGTCATTAGGATCGGTGTGACGGGCGGGAAATTTTTAGTTCAAGACGAACAATAAGATTTGCTGGATGACGATGCTTTCGTCGTTCGAATAATAATTTTGGTGCCCGTTGAATCTGTGTTTCAATCTCAGAATGTCTTTAGCTAGTTAAAAATTTAATCAACAAACATAAGTAAATATTTCGATAGAAAAACATTCAAACAAACGACATTCAATTGTTTGAATTGTTTACTGTGTATTGATTGTGAATCATTTTTTATTGCTCTCGTCAGAACTTATAATAAAAACATTTGTTGAGACGTTGTCCAACGTTCTTGAGAATTTGCAATTATAATCTTTTAGGGTTTTATTTAATTTAACTGTAATTTTTATAATGATTAAAGAGAAAAATATTTCAATTCATATCAATGAATGCTGTATTAACCAATATCAAGTTTCATGACCAATATCTTATTTAATGAAATAAAAGTACACTTAAAAGTACTAGGACACTTAGTGTTTCCTCATTAAATCTAAGAATGTACATGTCATATTTAAAGATCAACTAGTACATGTACAATGTTAGTTGGTGCCAACATAAAATACACAATAAATATCTATGTTAAAATTAAGAATAAGTTATAACATATATGGTCTAGAAGCTCATCAAGGAAAAATACACATAAACAGCTATAATACTATACTATATATTTCACCAAATCTTGAAAAGCACCACAATTGTGCCTCTTACAAAACATAATCTTACTACTCTCCTTACGGTAGTAATTCTCAAAGTAGAAATTTAAGCACACCCATGCTTGTCTATAGCTATGTGTACTGTATTCACCTTGATGATCTCATTAAAAGTCAACCATCTTTTAAAAGCTCTGATTTGCTTCAAGTTCATTCCTATGTCATTGTTGGAGCAGATTAAGAGGTTGCAGCCCTGTAGTTCTGGGCTCTCAAGAATAAGAGTATGGTATCCCCTGCCTGTCGTACAAGGCCTTGGGTTCACTGAGAGATAAGGGTGGGGGCCTGCGTTGTCCACCAAAGTGGACCCGGGAAGAAGGCGACATCGGCTGGCCCGTGTCACCCTGCGCTGCGAGAGCAATGGAGGAGGGAATAACGTCCGTCGGGGAGGTTTTAGTGGGTAAGAACCCCACATAACCGCCACCTTCCCCCCAGAAGGCGGGGTATCTTTCTGAAGATTTCCTACCTGTCAACAAAAAAAAAAGATTAAGAGGTTGACATAGCTTCTACTTACCTTAATTCAGGTGTGCATGATGACTTTAGACAATGTTTAAATCATTTACTATTTTGTTTGCCTTAATATACCGAAAATTACTAGACTTATTCCTATCTTTAAAAACCTGTTATTAAAATGTTGTAATGTTTGACATTTTTGAAAGAAATGTCCAAAATGTTAACACAATGTCTTTGTTACATATCTAAACACTGGTTAATTGTTATATACCACCAGTACTGGTTTATAATAATACAGTAAGTATTAGGTATACTAAGAAAAATCCCTGTATAGATGCATCTAGGGAATCTACTTTCTCCTTCTGTAGTTTTTTAAAAATATTACTTAATACAAGCTTTGATAATGTTTATTATAATTTTCAGTGCTCATTTGTAAAGGAGAACTGCCAAATAATTGGAAGGCATTTTGGAGTCTGCCAATTTGTACTGAGACTTAGACTACACTCTTATATTAAGGCCTTTGGCCTACAGAGTGACATATAGGGGCTAATATTTAACGTTAAATAAGTCCTTACACTCTCTGACTACCTACATAAAACCAGTCATTAACCTCAAAGTGTTACTCAGAAATGCAATGCTCTTTTCTCCACAACACAGTCATGTTTATACATCTTTTTCTGGACTTGGAAACAATTCACCAAGTCTCTGTTACTGTTACACAAATACATTATTTCATCTGATCTTTAAGCACATCCAAAACAAGCAGTCTCAACTGAAGTAGGGTTCCCAAGGAACAAGAAATTTTAAGGATTCATTTGGTCGTTGTTTTTTTGTTGTTGTTTCAATTTAAAATATTTTAGATGAAATACTTAACCATATGAAATTTCAACCTTTTTTTTTTTTTGACGGGGAGGAAATCTTCAGAAAGATACCCCGCCTTCTGGGGGGAAGGCGGCGGTTATGTGGGGTTCTTACCCACTAAAACCTCCCTGGTGACCCTTTCCTCGGTGCATGACGAGGGGCTCCGGGATCTCCAGTGGAACGCACCGGAGCCCCTCTGCACTGTGCTCAAGGAGAGCATGTCCCGGGGGGGGAGGTTACTCCCTCCCCCCCTGTGCCCTCGCAGCGCAAGGCGACACGCGCCAGCCGATGTCGCCTTCTTCCCGGGTCCACTTTGGTGGACGACTCGGGCCCCCACCTTTGTCGCCCAGTGAACCCGAGGCCCCTTTTAGTCGCCTTGTACGACAGGCAGGGGATACCGTAGTCTTATTCTTGAGAGCCCAGAAATGAAATTTCAACCTTATCTCAACATACCCGTTAGGGGTATGGCGACGTAAGACAGGGCGACTGTGTGTCGAGTTAGTAGAGAAAGGTTTAGGCTAAGCGACCTAAGAGCTATACAACCTCTCAATTTGGTGAAGCAATCAAGGCCAGCTTTTCTGGCCAATCTGTGTAGTTCATCACTATTAAACATCTAATTTTTCTTGATATTAAAATAGCATTTCTTTTAATTACTTGTGTGTTATATGCTTTTTGGTTTAGTCTCAATTACTACTTTAAAAATGAAGGTGCTTTCTAAACTTTAATATGCCACAATGCTGTAGTAAAAACAAAACCACACATTCTTATGTTTTGTAATTATTAGTGATGATAGCTCATTAGCAAGGCATCAAATGCGGCTGTTATGCTGCTATGATGGGAATGCTGGATCAAATCCCTAGAGAGTTGTACCTATGAGTTTATTATATTATTTAAAATTCTCTCTGTTACATTTCAACCCTGATCTTCACCCTTGTGTTAAATTACTACCTATAGAGGTTCAGGCTAAGCGATCTAAGAGCTATGCCACCTCTAAATTTCGTGTAGCAGTCAAAGTAAACTTCTCTAGCTAACCCTGTTAAGTTTGTCACAAAAAAACTCCCTTTTATAACTTTTAAGAATACTAGCAAATTTTATTATATTACAAACAATATTGTTAGTATATTCACGTTGTAGGGTGGATTTCTACCTAACTACTTATAACAATGGATATGAATATATATGTCTTATTGTATTAAATGTAGTTGGGTCAGTTACGTCAAGCTCCAGGAATTTTATTTTCTGAAGTTGGTAGCCCTAATCTGCAGTCTGTCGCACTTCGTCGTTTATTGTAGCACCGCTCGAATGGTACATTTAATTTACCGCCACAAAACAAGTATCGAAAGGCAAATGAGACATTTATAGCTGCGGGGATTTTCACCGTCTCACTTCAACGTAATCCCAACCAAAGCGATTACCGATTCGACGACGCCACAGCACCAACTGTTACGCGTTATAACTCGGGAACTTGACGGTTTATCGGTTTTATATAACGCCGTGAAGCCAGATGACTGGCAACATTTGTTGCACGTTGAATTACGATCGTGTTTGATAAATCATTGCGGGTGGATAGAAATACTTTCTTATCTACCCACAACTGGTTTTTAATATTTATACAAGTGCAAACTAAATGTTGCTGTGTGTGCGGTTTTGCAGTTCGTTATTTTTGTTATGAGAACTAAGAACAGGTTCGCAAAGGGTTGGAACTTGATGATGAAGTTATCTTTCCTGCCTTCGAACATGCTTATCCACTAAGAATCATCGAGAGATAAACAACTTTAGTAACAATTAGTTTACTTGTCAACCGATTTCCAAAAAAAAAGGAGGAAGTTCTCAATTCGTCTGTATGTTTTTATTTATATACCTCATAACTTTCGACTGGGTGAACCGATTTTGATGATTCTTTTTCTCTTTGAAGCTGGTGCTTCCCGTGTGGTCCCATTTTTATTTAGTCCAATTCTTACAATGGCGTCCACGAGTAAACCATATAAGGGTTAAATTTGCATCAAGTATGTGCGCGACAAATGGACGAATAACTCAATATCACGCCAACCGATTTCGATGATTTATTTTTATTGGAAAGGATATACTTTAAGAGTAATTTGGTTAAGTTTTGATTGATTCTATTTCGTAGTATTCCTACGATAATTCGGAAATACAAAGTGGGCGTGCGCGTGTAATAGCGTTTAACGTTTGATTCGATTTGAAGTCGGTTTTTGTTTTTGCTCGTTACCTTCTATGTATCAACATCTTATGATCTAGGTTCGGTCATCGGTCGTTGTATGTCCAAATGTTTTTTTATGTAATAATTTGTGTAATATATTTTATGTATATTTCTGTTATTGTAACATCGAATTGATTTATCTGCAGACATGTTATAATTAGATCTTAAATAAATTTAATAATGTTTACTATTGGGTACAAGACTTCTTTTTCAAACAAGGAAGAAAATAATTTTAAATTTTTACTTTTTAAACACATTCAATGAATACCGATTTATGATATTGGCTGTTTGGTTAAGGTTATGGTCTGCGAATCGTAAGGTCGTAGGTTCGAATTCACCATTCGACATTTATGTGAACCATCTCCTACCATAAGCTTAACTTTAGTTGGTAAGGTTAACTTATGTTAGTAATACTGAAAAAAATATTGTTAGCTTTCTTTTTTTTAAATAGTATGTGAATCGAAACAAAATGGCGAGCGAATAATCTTATTTGTAACGCAAAGGTAGAAATGTTAAGGCATACGCTATCAGCGGAATATAACTTTAAGAGATAACAAACTTATTAACTAACAAATTAGTAGAACGCGTTAACTTTGAGAGCTGCCGACGTGAGAATAAACTCGCTGCTTTATTAGATATTAAACGTGATGAACCTAGTTATTAACTATTTACAACTTTGAGAAAATAGCTTGGGGTAGCTACCAGGGTTGAGACTAGGGGCGGTTTCCTCTTATATTCTCATGCCATGTCATCAGTTTAACCTTCACGCAATACAGTGAATTATCGAGTGGCGTCAAGCTTATCTGCTGCCTGGGGCTTTTGTCGTCCGCTGCAGTGGTTTCGGAGTGCCTTTCCATGTCCCAAAGTGAACCCCGCCTGCCCCAAGGAAGAGGAAGCTGTTCTTCGTTTACCTGGTTTCTTAGTTTGTGGGTATTCTATTTTCTAAATGTATTAGCATCTTTTTTTAGTACAAAAAGTTTGCTTGGGTGGTTGGAGCTAGTGGTATTTGGTCGTAGGTGTTAATACCCCTATGCTTCGTTAGCGTGAATTCTGTGCTATATAGGCTGAGTGTGCAGCATCCTACGCTTCATCTTAACCTTTTTTGAAGCCAGACGTGAGCCTAACCTTATTTAAAAATGTTTCTTAGCATTGGTTCCTAACTAAACATGCACGGCCGAGTTCGATCCCCGGTGCTGGTACCAACGAATTTGTTTGTCGCAATTTTAAGTGCCGATTTATCACGCGCTCAATGGTGAAGTAAAACATCGTGAGGAAACCTACAAGTACTAGATTTGCTAGGACATGTGAAGTCTGCCAATCCGCACTAGGTGTGCGTGGTGGACTATGTCTTTATACTCTCTTTATAGAGAATGTCTATGCTCAACTATATACGAGTATATAAGACGTATTCGGAATATCAATAAAAAACAAGAATAACTATGTGTTGCTCTGTATTTCAAGAAAACCACATTTAAAGTTTATTCCGAAACTATGTTTTATAAATTAAATCATGACATCTAGTCTATTTCTATTTGATATAACTGATAAATCTTTTTCATTTATATCCCAACAAACCTCCATAGACTTCACTATGGAGGTTAAGTACAAATTAAAATTTAAAATACAAATTAAACAATAAAATAATAATAAATATTATTATTTTTTTACAAATATATAGGCTGTAACTTTAACGTCTTCAAAACTGGTATCAAAAGCTTTCAAGGTTCAAAGCTTTAAATAAGCACGATTAATTTCCACAGCATTGTAACATGTCTAACAAAGGCCTTTTTTTTGTTGACGGGGAGGAAATCTTCAGAAAGATTCCCCGCCCTCTGGGGGGAAGGCGGCGGTTATGTGGGGTTCTTACCCACTAAAACCTCCTCGGTGCATGACGAGGGGCTCCGGGATCTCCAGTGGAACGCACCGGAGCCCCTCTGCACTGTGCTCAAGGAGTATCGTCCCGGGGAGGTTACTCCCTCCCCTGTGCCACGCAGCGCGAGGCGACACGGGCCAGCCGATGTCGCCTTCTTCTCAGGTCCACTTTGGTGGACGACTCAGGCCCCACCCTTGTCGCCCAGTGAACCCGAGGCCCCTTTTAGTCGCCTTGTACGACAGGCAGGGGATACCGTAGTCTTATTCTTGAGAGCCCAGAACTACAGGGCTGTAACAAAGACCTACCAAAGTCTAACAAAGGCCTGGTGTAGCTCGCCATAGCGGATTACATAGCTCCACGCACTTACACGAATAAACAATATTTTCTAGACACGGCCCACGTATAACTTGCACACATCGGACACAATAAAATGTAGTGTTAAAACTTTTACAACACTACCGTCGAAACTCCCATTTATTACACGAAGCTATAGTTCGCAAAAAAATGTACCGAAATGCATATTTAATATACAGCCAGTGGTCGACCATCTTGCCACCCAAAAGAGACTTAATAGACAAAACAATTGAAGTTTTTCTGAAGAGCCATTGTTTCAATTAAAGCTTTGCATTTGTGGGAAACCATTTTTTTTATAGATTCAGACTAAGCGACCTAAAACCCTTTTTTTTTCTCTGCACCGTGCTGGAACAATCACAGCACAGCAAAGCTATTATAATGAGTCACCTATTTTTAATATCAATCTTGAGGAGCATCATACAAATCTATCCGTTGGTATGAGTATTCCACCCAATTGTTTGTCTGTCGTCGCTGAATACGAGAACACTTCATCGAACGTGTTACCACGAAATTGACGTATCTGAAATTTTTCACCACCAGTCAATTCGTCGTCAACGTATCTGACATTTCCGTATGAATCATGCGCAGCTACGGCCCTATGCCAAATGGGCGTGTTCTCGCCTACATACCATCGTTACCATTGGCTATCGGGTCGGCTAGTATTGCCTGCTACGCCTATACACCGGGCGAACGATGAGTTGTACGAGAGAGCCGCACTTTTGTTGTTTTGATCTGACCCGAAGGGCTCCCTTTCGTGTAGTATGATTTATAATTGATTGTTGCTCTATGGGTTCATTTAATTGCAATCGCTTCTTAGATCTTTGTTTGATCTGAAGTACATATTTATTAATGTTTTATTTGAGACTGGCTGCGCTTTTCGGTGTTACTATTAAAAACTATTTATTAAAATTTTCCAAAATAAAAGGTGTGTTTATCTAAGTTACTGAAATTCGGTCTAGCCATTCTAAAGATTAGCCGGAACAAACGGACAAAAATTGTAAAAAAAATTATTTTAGTATATTATACATTGATATAATATGTTATTTTAATGTTACAAACACACACTCCAATTTTATTTATTTGTATACATTGTTCCTTTTACTATAGATAAACAAAATAATTGCTCCACCAAAATAATATAAATATGTAACTAAACCTTAAAATTTAAGTCCTGTAGTTCTGGGTTCTCAAGAATAAGACTACGGTATCTCCTGCCTGTCGAAGAAGGCGACTAAAAGGGGCCTCGGGTTCACTGGGCGACAAGGGTGGGGGCCTTTGTCGTCCGCCAAGGTGGACCTGGGAAGAAGGCGACATCGGCTGGCCCGGGTCGCCTTGCACTGCGAGGCGACACATGCACCGAGGAAGGGCCCCCGGGGAGGTTTTAGTGGGTAAAAACCCCACATAACCGCCGCCTTCCCCAGAAGGTGTTTGTAGAATATATAGAAATGGTTTTTTTTTTCATAGGATAAATTCAACTAAAAATATCAAATCAGAACCATGGAACCCGTGAAAACTTCAGTCGTGTTCCATTGCTTTATTAGACCTGGGTCCTGCTTGTGGTTGTGTTGGAAAATATATGCTATGAATCCGTTTTTTTTTAAAGAAAGCAAATTTTTTTAGCAGAAATATTACTAACATTCTTGTTAACCATTCGAACTAAGCTTTAGCTGCTAGGAGATGGTTCACGTCAATAGTCGAATGGTGGATTCGAACCTAAGATCTTGCGATTCGCTCAATTCATAGTTGTATAATACAAATTGTAACAACCGTGATAAACTAAGAAATCAATACATCATTTTTTCACGCCCCGCGACACCATGGCTAACACGTATTTGTAGGCCCTTTGTAAAAGAACTGTTTTGCATAAAGGGAGTTTAAATATCGAGGTATATTACACTAATATAACGGGGTACAGAAAATTTAATTGTATAATAATCTTTGAAATTAATATAAACACGAATCAACTTAAAATAATATCACAAAATTTCGTCTGCGTAATATTCTTAAGGCTTCCATTAATACACTGATTTCGTTAGTACATTCCTTTTAGTGAAGTGCCGACGACGAAAAATAAAGCATTTTACTTCGGCGTATTGTACTTGTTTTATCAAGTGTCTAATTAGATAAATTATACGAGACAGACTGAATTATACGAGATTTATGAACCAACGAAAACTGCTGCACTGATAACGAACCGTATGTTGTTATGCTCTGGGAATTGATAGGTAGGGAAACATGTTCGCAATGCCGCCTTGCCTATGCAACAGGGCGTTATTCCTTCTGTTGTGAATGAATGTAAATATTGTACACCCGTAACATTTTAAAGTGAAACCTATAATATCGTAGTCTAATGCGGCACAGGCGCCATCTAGTACCGACGATAGACATTAACAACGCGTGAACAGACATACATCACTGCGATTCACGAGTATTCTTACTGATTGTAACAAACGGTCTGTCTTCAGGGCTTACTGGCTGAAGATATATTGTTTTTTTTTTTATAAAAAGTCTGGCCAAGACGTTTCAATTAACGCTAGCGTTGCACCCCCCAATGAAATATTAAACGGCAATGAATTACGCAAACTGATGAATGTAAACAACTCGAATGCCAATAGGACGGGCGATGTTTTCTCTGAGGTTGAATACCATTTAAATAATAGATCTATACGCAACTCGCGTGATTACTGGAAAAGCCGCAATGGATTCGCTATGGATTATTTATGGAAAACTATAGAGTGTCCATGTAATTTTGAGTCTGTACTATTTTTTTTTATCTCCTATTGTTGATCGATTGGGTGGAATAGTGATGTGACTGTTAGAGCATGACGGCTTTATAGAGTAGTAATTATCTATTCCCTCTTGTTGAAGGCGTTTCTGTATTTCACAATAGAAAGCGTATACTAACAATTGCAAGTTCTTCCAAATTTCATAATAATAATAAATTTATTTATTTATCTTTCACAAATTTAAATGTACAGTTTACTTATACGTTTACAGTTTACGTAGTTCTTAAATTTGTGAAAGACTGTTGTCTGAACTAGATTACCCTGTAAGACAGATCACCAGCCCCCCACCATACTTGTGATAATTCTGTAATTTTATTATTAATATTAACTTAAGAATTAGCATGCGAGAAAGAAAGTGTGTGGTGTGTGTGTGAATGTGTGGATTCTGTGGTGTATGCTATGTACATGTATAATACAAGCGACGAAGCAAATTTCTTGGACAGTTTTATAGCTTGAGATAGTAATTTTGTTTTTTATGGGGTATAAACTAGTGCTTGACCACGATCCCACCTGATGCTAAGTGGTGATATAGTGGAAAGATGGTACGCCCTAGTTCAGTAAGTGCCTATTCACTCTACTCTTGAAGGCTCTCACGTCGTACTTGGACGGAAAGACTGACGCCGGCAATTTGTTCCACTCTTTTGCGACTTCAGTCGACCGCCCGCACACTGAGCTACTACGCTACCCTTAATGTAATTGTAGTATTTATTATGTCCACGATTTTATGATTTTCGACATGGCCATAATAGTACTTCGATATAAGCGCGTGTTGTCGATAGCTTTGTGTTTGAATATTGCTTATGGAAACATAAATGTTACGGATTTCGTGTGTTATTGTTATTATAGAGCTACTGTAGATAGGCCGCTGTAAAATTCCATTCCAGTTGTAAACCCATCGTTGCGAAATGTGAAACCACGTATTGCACTAGAGATGTACGTTACGGTGCCATTTATGAACATCGATTGGAGCAATGCAATGCTTAAAGAGCATCGATTCGAATAGAAACCAACGTTAAATTGTTTTGTTTGTTGTTGCTGGGGACAAAATATTTACGAAATAAAATGTAGAGAATCTTACATTAATGGAGGTAGATTTATCGCAAAAACATTTAAAATGGTCTGCGATTTTAACCAACTACAATAAGAGAAGGTTCTCAATGCGTCGGCGATTTTGATGATTCTTTTTTTATTTGATGCTCGTTCTTCCAGTTATTTGGTCCAATACTGACAATGGAGTCCATGAGAAAACCATATTATTCTTAAATTTCCGTTAAGTGACAAATGGACGAATACCTCTATATCACGCAGAGCGATTTCGATGATATTTTTTTTTTATTGGAAAGGATAGATAGATAAATCCTTTATTGCACCAAAGTACAAGGGCGAACTTAAGGTTTTAAGGATGTACTTCAAAGGTAGTTTGATGAGCGTTTGGTTAGGTTCTGATTAATTCTATTTACCATAGTTCGAAGAGAGACGGGTTCTAGGGCATTCGAGCTTTAACGCGTTGAACATTTGATTTGAAGTCGAATTTTGTTTTACCTTCTCTCTGTCTATGGGGAAATATGGTGATTTGACTGCTAACCTTCGCGAGTTGAAGAGGCAATTTAAAAGATAAAGTATCGAATGACCGATCTCAAAACAATAACAGTAGTGTGCAATTCAGTTTAAGAATGTAGTTACAGGCAAATGGTTCATATCGATTGTAAAAATTGATATAAAACAAACAATCCGTACATCACGAATTCCATCGAAATCGTTGCGAAATATGAAACGATATCTTACACCATTTGGAACGTGGCAATAAACCAGTTTAACGATTCAACACCTTGTTGCATTCAGTTGTGGTATATTATCGCTTGACTTTCAAAGTACAGTCGCCTTCAATCATTCCACTACCGTACATCTTTGTTTGAATAAGCCGGTTAAAAATTCAACAAATAAATATTTTTGAAATTTATTTATCATTTCGATATAAATAAAACTGTACAATAAAGATTTTTTATGAGTCATTATTACAAATATTCACTTACCCTCTTGGTAAACAACAAAAACCGACTTCAAGTCGAATCCAACGTTGAATGCTGTTACGCGCGGACACCCTCTTTGTATTTCCGAATTATCGAAGTAATATTACAAAATAGAATTAATCGGAATCTTACTAAACTCTCATCAAACTATTGTTGAACTTACATCCTATCGTGATGTTGAATTATTCGTCCATTTGTCGCGCTTGTAGTTCATGCAAATTTAAGACTTATAGGTTTTGTCATGGACACAGTTGTCAGAATTGGATAAATTTGGGTCCACACGGGTATTGGGGTGTCCTGTCGCTGACAGATCCGGGGCCCCCGCTCATAACGGCTGATGGCATTTGCGGAAGGTTTAGTGGGTAGGGGCTGCCTAGGCCGAGTCCCACACATCCCTCCGGGCCCACCCAGGGTACCGGAAGATGGTCTATAAAAAGATTCCCCCGCGTGAACAAAAAAAAAAGGGTCCACACGGGTAGCACCAGCTTTCAAATAAAGAAAAAATTGGTTCATCCAATAGTTATCAAGTAACGAACAAAACAATCACATACCGACGATTTGACAATCTTTTCTTTTTTTGAAGTCGAGTGAAAATGTTGCTTATACCTATAACTTAGTAATATGCCCGCCTGCGGCGATGTTTATTGGCTCCGGTATCCGAGTTGATATCCCAGTTAAAGCTATTAAATAAATATGGAATTAGATACCTCTCTCTTCCGACACACGAGTCCCTTTCATCGTTATCATTTCAGCCATAGGATATATATTACATATATATATTTATATATGTACAACACATACACAAAATGTACACGTGCGTACAGCTTACTGAACTAGTCCGTACCATCTTTCGACTAAAACACTACTTAACATCAGGTGGGATCATGGTCAAGCACTAGTTTTTAAACCCAGAAAGAAGAAAATGCGCGCACTGCTCTCTCTTCTCCTGCAGTGTGATACAGACAATAGGTCTGCATTGTGTCTTAGATATACGTAACGTAACTCTCTCTTTCAACCTTCACTAAGTCGATTTTCAAAAGATTTCTGCATAGTAATTTTTAAAACATATAGCTAAAATAATCAAATTACAGCCTAATTCAAGGAATGGCTTATAACACAATTAGATAACAGATCAGACACATACATACATATCGCCAAATGGACAATAACTCAGCAGGGATGGTTTGTCCCCGTGAAAATTCCAATACAATAGCAGACAAATATGTGTACAAAGAAACTAAATGAACCGAATCGCACATCCCATCCGATCCTATTAGGGATTACAAGGCATTTTCTATAGCGCCGATATCAGCTCCCGAATGGATGGAGGATAAATATCACGATTAATTCGCTTTATGAGCGTACCGATCGCTCATTCCGGCCCATAACAATAACGATAAGAAATAAAAAATGGATCGACCATATTTCATTTGATACCGATACAGTACGTCCATGTTTAATCAGCGAGATTTTTGAAGGAAACTTCTCTACGCACCCTTGACTTGGGGAGTAAGCTTGTGAATGCGTTACGAAAAGTGCCATCAGGTGAGGCGACTGGAAGTTGAGAGGGAGATATAAGTAAGTGAAGATAGAAAAGAGAGGTACGTTTCGTATATTACTGCAAGAGGGAGAGGGGCGAACACTTATTTTGTTTCTCTCTTTCTTGTATAGCCAGTTACGTTTCGTATATCTTAGACACAGTACAGGCCTATTGTCTGTAACACACTGTAGGAGCAAGAGAGAGCAGTGCGCGCGCTTCTTTCTCTCTTGAACAATCGTGTTTCTATTGTATATATAAACATGGATATATACATACATATAGATGGAGCGAAAGAAATTTTTCTTCAGTCGTGTGGTTCAAACCACACTTTTAGCATAGATCAATTTTGAAGTCGTTTTTTTTTGTAATTATAAGTGTATTTGAAAACGTCAAAGGGGTCTATTGTCAGGCACCGGTCCTTCAAAAAGCATTTGCCTTAACAATGGAGATAATTTATAATAATATTGGTTTAGTTCAGAGGTCAGCAACCCGCGGCTCTTTGAGTCTCTTCTACGAATTGTTTTAGTACAGGCAATATTCCGTGTATTACATTACTCTTATTAAAACTAAGACTTGTTACTTGGAAGGCGGCTTTGTTCTGTATTTTTTTTTTGGTAAATCGTGTTTTTTGGAAATTATGACTAGCTGTGCCCGCGACAATAAACATATTGAAAATAATAAGTAATAATACCGTTTATGTAGCTCTCTAATTACAGCTTTATAATTACCTATTTTCTAAAGTGTTAATATGAATATAGTATGTTTTCCTTAAGAGAAAGCCATATAGCATCGCGAACTTTTCTGTAGACCCATATAAGATACACAATTCTCCCATATATTGTTTTGTTATACCTCAAAGGGTGTATCAGCGTTTTCGTTGAAAACTCCCAGTTATATTTTTCCTAAATATCGTTATAATTTTAGCTTATGTATACGAAAACTTAATAAATTATATTCTAAAAACTTGCTCGAGAACCGCTATATCCATTGGTGAGCACAGCATGAAAATCAGTGTAGCAGTTTTTGAGTTTATCGCGTTAACAGACAGACGGCGGGTGTACCCTAGCAACCCGAGTTCGATCCTCGATGCACGGCACCAATAAATTTGTTGTTGCAATTACATGTGCTGAATGACCAAGCGCTCGGCGGTGAAGGAAAAACATCGTGAGGAAACCTACATGTCTTAGAATTTTTTTTCTAAGACATGTAAAGTCTACCAATCCGCATTAGGTGTGCGTGGCGGACTATGCCCTTATACTCTCTTTATAGAGAAGGCTTGTGCCCAACTGTTGGTCATTTATATATTACATATATATAGGCTGTAACTTTAACATCATTTCAGCCGTAAAACATACACTGCTGGACAAAGGCCTTCACTAACGATTTCCAAAAGGACCGGCTGTAAGCGGTTTGCCTCCAGCTGCGTCCTGCGGCCTTTATGAGGTTGTCAGACCAGCTTGCTGTCGGACGTTTTACGCTGCGCTTGCCTTTTAGAACTTTTCAGACTTTAGACCTCCCCCCCCCCTACAATCATCCTATCATCATTTCTTAATGTCCCCCCCCCCCTCTCCCAAAATTGTCGTCATTACCAATTTGACGAAATTAAAACATTGCAGATTTGCGAAAGCCGCCCCTCACATTTGCAGTCTCACTTACTAGGTGTGCTAAAGAAATTTCTTTTTAGAAATAATCTTTTTGTACGTGCACCCCCTCCTATCTATCATTTACCGTCATCCGCAGACCAAACCCCCCTCCCTAATTTAGAATGACGTAATATGTGGACGGCCCCTATGTGCCCTGCCCATTGCCACTTCTTGCTTATATCAATAACTAATACATACGGAAAGTTAAGTCAATTGTATTGGAGCACTTGAAAAAGTACAATTTCTATACTGCAGCTTCAACCTGTTACTGTCATCATTTTTATTAACGTGTCTAAAATATAACTTCAAAAAATAGTTAATGGCTATTTAACTATATACATTATATACGTGGCTCTATTGGATGAAAACGTTGGTGAACTCTGGTTTGATTCGATTGAACACAACAGTAACACGAGTCTGTCGGCAATGCATACCAGTCGGCGATATACCCCACGTCTGAGCCCGGCCCGGTGGTGGTTATTAATAAAACAAACAAACGGCAGAACAGACAGCTAGACTTGTTTACGTAAACGTTTGGCGTTGGATTATGCAAATCGACTTGTGATATTCCCCTCATTTGAATCAGAATACCGAGGTCACGGCCCAAACCATATTGGATGCTTTTAGGCCGTTTAATGAAATTGTCTTTGCGAAATAAGTTAGTAATTGTCTTATATTGTATATACTAAACGTTAAACGATAATGTCGGGTCTTAAGCGTATTTGACGTAAAACTTCTTTATGCGTGCCTTACTTGGGAAGTAAGCTGGTGAATGCGTTACGAAACTGTGATAGGACGAGGTGAACGGAAGTTGAGAGGGAGATATAATTAAGTAGAGATAGAAAGGGAGGATGTTACGTTTCTTAAATTATACTAGCGTACCCAGCCCTCTTCGCCGAGCTAGATTTTGCTTTATTTTATTTCAACAATAAACTTACATCAGTAAACTGATACATTCGCGGCGCTATAACTTACCTCGAATACTTCAAAATCCTTAATTATCCTTAATATACTTCAATATACTCCATGGTACTTCAATATGGTTCATAATGACATAATATACACAACGTATGTGTCAATACAAATTTGAGTTATAAAACAATAGAATATCATCATAGTAAATAAAAGTTGTATTTGACAATTCAAAATGAGGAGTGCTCCGATCGTCACCAAACTTACATACAGAATTACTTGCCAGGTCAATCTGATTCCCTGAAAGTTTCATTGAAATCGGTCCAGCCGTTTCAGAGCCTATATGGAACATACCCACACACTTTCTCTTTTATATAGATAGATTGTAAGGGTAAGAGAGGAAAAAATAGTTTGTTTTTGTTTCTCTCTTGAACAATCGTCTCCATATTTATATATATATAGTTATATATTATATATATATATATATAAATGAAAATTTGAACTCAAAAGTAAACAATGATTTTTTGAATTGGACTTGGAACTGTCGTACCCTGGCCTGAAGACGCAACGCCTGTCGCTTGAGAGACAGATAATGACACTTGACCAAGTGTCTTTGTTTTTTGTAATTTCAAACTGTCCAATACAAAAGCGCCTGTTGAACGACACTCTAAGGCCATTTCGCGGAAACTTCTGGAAGCGAAATTCAATTTAGAACACCACTGGAGCCTTTGTAATGGCACTCCAGCCGCTCGAAGGCGGAACGTTTTAAATTCATTAGAGCAAATAAATAATATAAATGTTAAGACCCTTTCACACTCTCGTCTTTGTCACAATTTTTTGTAATTTATTTGCTTGGAGTAGTCTACAGGGACCGTAATTTTTATACTTCCTAATAACTCATAATTTATCGGAGCATAGCGGATATCGTATTGTTATCAAATATTGCTCAAAGTCGCATGGATTGTCCTGAACGACTTAACAAGTTACACTTCTCTATCTCTCTAGTCTGCGATTCAACTGTCAATATATACTCCACCTAGTAATGCAAACTATATGCTTAATAGCTATTTATCAGAGCATGTAATGAATTCAATAACCTTTGTAAGAAATACAATAATGTCGACCTATTTCTCGTCAGTGATGCCTCCATACGTAAGCTTTTTATAAGTATATTTAGTGAAATTTTGTCTGCGGGACCTTGATACTGTTTTCCAATCCTGTGTTACCTAAGTCTGCATATCTTTGGTGTTTTTTTTCCCTAAATTATTTTTGAAAACTTGTTATCTGCTAAACTAGTGATATATCTGTAAATTATATAAGAAGCATTGAATAGCTGTACTTTTCCTGTATTAAATAAATAAATAACTACAATCCCACTTGATGTTAAGTGGAAATGCAGTCCTTGATGGTAAGGCGCACTAGCTTAGTAAATGCCTCTATTATTGATAAAAGACAAAGGTGAGCAAATTATTCAATTTCTTGTTTTTTAAAGATCGATTTAAAATGTTTGTATATGCGATTGGGATGCATTATATTTAGTAATCTATTAGATTACTAAATATTATATCAATAAATAATTATGAGTACACAGACTTTAAAACAAGTATAACGTTAATACGTTATTGCGCGCAGTCATATGTGTTATCTAAACCACACCTTTAACATAGATCTATTTCAGTCGTTTTTGTAATTATAAGTATATTTGAAAACGTCGAAGGGTCTATTGTCAGGCGCCGGTCCTTCGAAAAGCATTTGCCGTAACAATGGAGATAATTTATAATAATATTGGTTTAGTTCAGAGGTCACCAACCCGCGGCTCTTTGAGTCTCTTCTACGAATTGTTTTAGTACAGGCAATATTCCGTGTATTACATTACTCTTATTAAAACTAAGACTTGTTACTTGGAAGGCGGCTTTGTTTTGTATTATTTTTTGGAAATTATGACTAGCTGTGCCCGCGACAATAAAGAAATAATAAGTAATAATACTTTTCTGAAGATCCATATAAGATACACAATTCTCCCATATATTATTTTGTAATATCTCAAAGAGTGTATCAGCGTTTTCGTTGAAAGCTCCCAGTTATATTTTTCCGAAATATCGTTATAATTATAGCTTATGTATACGAAAACTTAATAAATTATATACTAAAACCTTGCTCGAGAACCGCTATATTTATTGGTGAGCACAGCATGAAAATCAGTGTAGCAGTTTTTGAGTTTATCGCGAACAGACAAACAGACAGCGGGTGTCCGGGCGGGGTATAAATTTGTTGTTGCAATTACATGTGCTGAATGACCAAGCGCTCGGCGGTGTAGGAAAAACATCGTGAGGAATCCTACATGTCTTAGAATTTTTTTTCTAAGACATGTAAAATCTACCAATCCGCATTAGGTGTGCGTGGCGGACTATGTCATATACTCTCTTTATAAAGAAGGCTTGTACCCAACTGTTAGTCATATATATTACATATATATAGGCTGTAACTTTAACATCATTTCAGCCGTAAAACATACACTGCTGGACAAAGGAAATTTCTTTTAGAATTAATCTTTTGTACGTGAACAATAAACTATAAATAAATAAATAAGAATGACGTCAATTTCGAAACACCCCTCCCCTCCTATCTATCATTTACCGTCATCCGCAGACCAAACCCCCTAATTTAGAATGACGTAATATATGGACGGCCCTTATGTGCCCTGCCCATTGCCACTTCTTGCTTATATCAATAACTAATACATACGGAAAGTTAAGTCAATTATATTGGAGCACTTGAAAAAGTACAATTTCTATACTGCAGCTTCAACCTGTTACTGTCATCATTTTTTATTAACGTGTCTAAAATGTAACTTCAAAAAATTATTACGTGGCTCTTTTGGATGAAAACGTTAGTAAACTCTGGTTTGATTGGATTGAACACAATAGTAACACGAGTCTGTCGGCAATGCATACCAGTCGGCGATATACCCCACATCTGAGCCCGGCCCGGTGGTGGTTATTAATAAAACAAACAAACGGCAGAACAGACAGCTAGACTTGTTTACGTAAACGTTTGGCGTTGGATTATGCAAATCGACTTGTGATATTCCCCTCATTTGAATCAGAATACCGAGGTCACGGCCCAAACCATATTGGATGCTTTTAGGCCGTTTAATGAAATTGTCTTTGCGAAATAAGTTAGTAATTGTCTTATATTGTATATACTACGTTAAACGATAATGTCGGGTCTTAAGCGAAACGAAGCGAAACTGTGATAGGACGAGGTGAACGGAAGTTGAGAGGAGATATAATTAAGTAAAGATAGAAAGGGAGGATGTTACGTTTCTTAAATTATACTAGCGTACCCAGCCCTCTTCGCCGAGCTAGATTTTGCTTTATTTTATTTCAAAATAAACTTAAATCAGTAAAGCGCTATAACTTACCTCGAATACTTCAAAATCCTTAATTATCTTTAATATACTTCAGTATATTTGATTGTACTTCAATATACTCCATGGTACTTCAATATGATTCATAATGACATAAATATACACAACGCACGTGTCAATACAAATTTGGGTTATAAAACAATAGAATATCATCATAGTAAATAAAAGCTGTATTTGACAGTTCAAAATGAGGAGTACTCCGATCGCCACCAAACTTACATACAGGATTACTCGCCAGGTCAATCTGATTCCCTGAAAGTTTCATTGAAATCGGTCCAGCCGTTTCAGAGCCTATATGGAACATACCCACACACTTTCTCTTTTATATAGATAGATTGTAAGGGTAAGAGAGGAAAAAATAGTTTGTTTTTGTTTCTCTCTTGAACAATCGTCTCCATATTTATATATATATATATATAATAATGAAATTTTGATCTCAAAAGTAAACAATGCTTTTTGAATTGGACTTGGAACTGTCGTACCCTGGCCTGAAGACGCAACGCCTGTCGCCTGAGACAGATAATGACACTTGACCAAGTGTCTTTGTTTTTTGTAATTTCAAACTGTCCAATACAAAAGCGCCTGTTGAACGACACTCTAAGGCCATTTCGCGGAAACTTCTGGAAGCGAAATTCAATTTAGAACACCACTGGAGCCGTTGTAATGGCACTCCAGCCGCTCGAAGGCGGAACGTTTTAAATTCATTAGAGCAAATAAATAAAACAAATGTTAAGACCCTTTCACACTCTCATCTTTGTCACAACTTTTTATAGACCAGGAAACAATTTTTTGTATTTTATTTGCTTGGAGTAGTCTACAGGGACCGTAATTTTTATACTTCCTAATAACTAATAACTTGTCGGTGCATAGCGGATATCGTATTGTTATCAAATATTGCTCAAAGTCGCATGGATTGTCCTGAACGACTTAACAAGTTACACTTCTCTATCTCATCTCGTAGTCTGCGATTCAACTGTCCAATATATACTCCACCTAGTAATGCAAACTATATGCTTAATAGCTATTTATCAGAGCATGTAATGAATTCAATAACCTTTGTAAGAAATACAATAATGTCGACCTATTTCTCGTCAGTGATGCCTCCATACGTAAGCTTTTTATAAGTATATTTAGTGAAATTTTGTCTGCGGGACCTTGATACTGTTTTCCAATCCTGTGTTACCTAAGTCTGCGTATCTTTGGTGTTTTTTTCCTAAATTATTTGTGAAACTTGTTATCTGCTAAACTAGTGATATATCTGTATATTATATAAGAAGCATTGAATAGCTGTACTTTTTCCTGTATTAAATAAATAAATAACTACAATCCCACTTGATGTTAAGTGGAAATGCAGTCCTTGATGGTAAGGCGCACTAGCTTAGTAAATGCCTCTATTATTGATAAAAGACAAAGGTCAAATTATTCAATTCCTTGTTTTTTAAAGATCGATTTAAAATGTTTGTATATTCGATTGGGATGCATTATATTTAGTAATCTATTAGATTACTAAATATTATATCATTAAATAATTATGAGTACACAGACTTTAAAACAAGTATAACGTTAATACGTTATTGCGCGCAGTCATATGTGTTATCTAAGACTAATACAAATATTTCATTGTTCATATATTCAAAGTAATTGGCAAATACTCGATCTCGTAGACGTGAACAGACACTTTATAGGCTCACGTGTGCCATCCACTAAGTGTCTACAGCGCGTACTATCATATTTCGAGTTACTAGGGCATATAATGAGTAAAGGGGGTGGCAACCTTGAAAAGCTGGTCATCGTTGGCAATACAGAAGGCAATACAACAAGAGGCCGGTCGCCAACACAATGATCTGACCAAGTAAAAGGTGCTATCTCCTCTCCTAATCTATACCAGCTGGTGAAGGCTGCCTCGGATCGAAGCCGATGGAAGCAGATTGTATATTTGAGGGGCTCAAGTGACCACGACCCTCAGAAATGAGGGAACGACAAAGAAGAAGTACCCATCCTAGCCTTCATCTTCGCTTCCCATCAAACTACATAGAAGCCAAACGTGAGCCTATTTTGTATAAAAAATTCTGGTATCGTCAGATTCACGTGCTATACACTCAACCGTTCTCTCGTGATTCTTTTTTAGGTAAATATTAATCAGAGCGCGTTAATTGGCGGAAAACACGTAAACTGAAATATAATCGCGATACCGTTATTTGGTATAGTAAAAGAAAGCAATAAAGATCCAGTTTTCGCACGAAACTTAACACATAATGCCTTTAAACTAAAACAAAAATAATATAACGACACGACTTTTATATCAACCAGGGTACACATAACAGTCGCTATGTTAAGTTTAATTTACAGCCTTTATGTATAATATATATATCTCCCACTGCTGGGCGTAGGCCTTCTCTGTAAAGAGAGTATAAGGGAATAGCCCGCTACGCACACCTAGTGCGGATTGGCAGACTTCACATGCCTGAAATTATTCATCATTCATTTAATAAGGTGGATTTATCTCTCAGAAATTCAATACACAAGATAATCGTACAGTTTTAAGTTTGGTAAGGCAGGCATGTAGTGACAACAGTAGTCGATTGGTTTGAACCGACGATTTTTTATATTTTTTTTTTTTAAAAGAAAGCTAGCAACATTTCTTTTTTTTTTTGGAAATATCACTAACAATCTTTTTAACCATTCCAACTAAGCTTGAGCTTGTGCTAGGACATGGTTCACGGCAACAGTCGAATGGTGGATTCGAACCCACGACCTTACGATACGCAGGCCGTACCTTAAACCATTAGGCTACTGATAAGACATAATTCAAACAATAACGTTTTCAAATGAGATACGATCCATTTCGCGTTAGCTTTCAACGTCGCAATGTATTTCTCATATAATGCGCAATGTAATGAGCCAGATTTCGTTGTCAAAATAGATTCTGCAGCCGCTCATCAGCGCGGGGAACGTCGCTCCACTTCTCATCGGATGTAATTTTTTTTTTTGAAAAATTCTGTTACAATATTTGTCTACCAACTCCAAAAAGAGAGAGATTTTTTTAATGACAACTACACAGTTGGCCAGAGCTGCCCAAGCTGGCCTTTACAGATTCACCGGATTAAGAGGTGGCAAAGCTCTTAGGTCGCTTAACCTGAACCACTATTAGCTAGTAACTCGACAGGGTCCCCCTGGTGGTGACCTCGGCTTGGACGGTTATTATGTTACGCGTAAACATTCCGATCCGAGGGCGCCTTAGTGGGCCGAACCACGACTCGATCGGTAGCTATTTTATTAATTAAACTATATGGGACAATCTAAGCTAAACTAACTTTGAGTGCCACTTCGGGAAGTGTTGACGCTGGGATAAGAAGCGCAGCCCTTTAGTTCTGGGCTCTCAAGAGTAACACTACGGTATCCCCTGCCTGTAGTAGAAGGCGACTAAAAGGGGCCTAGGGTTCACTGGGCGACAAGGGTGGGGGCCTTTGTCGTCCGCTAAGGTAGACCCGGGAAGAAGGCGACATCGGCTGGCTTGTGTCGCCTTGCACTGCGAGGGAACAGGGGAGGGAATAACGTCGTCCCCTGGGGCGTGTTCTTCTTGAGCACAGTGCATAGGGGCTCCGGTGCGTTCCACTGGAGATCCCGGAGCCCCTCATCATGCATCGAGGAAAGGGCCACCGGGGAGGTTTTAGTGGGTAAGAACCCCACATAACCGCCGCCTTCCAGAAGGCGGGGTATCTTTTTGAAGTTTACCTCCCCGTTAACAAAAAAAAAATGGGATAAGAAGCGGCCGAAGAAATTCCAGCAACGCTCGTAATCCTATCCAAGGGGTGGGGCCTTGCTATAAAATATTTACACTCGCAAGAATTGTTCGTAACCTCCGAGAAAAAGAGAAGTAATATATAACCTAAGTGCTATGGATTCTGTAATAAAGAAATAAAAAATATTGCCAATAAATCCTTTATCTATTGTATAACATTGCTTGCTACGATTGGATTAAACCATCCGCAACAAATAGCCCGGTGGTCACATTATTCCAACATGACATCTACAGAAGTCAACACGCTTGTTAAACGTTGACACTACATAAAGCTATGTCCACATTGCTGACAATTTCACCCTTTCTACATTGAATAGAAAAGCTAGTACCAGAGAATTAAACAAAAGGTTAAATAATATCGTACGTCACATACCATTTTTACGAGGTAATAAACATTTTTTTTGTTAAGACTTATACGTTAATTATAACGTGATCTCGCACTTGGATCTAATAAGCAAGCTCAAAGTCGCACAACGAGTTATGGCGAGGACCTACGCTGGGGTTGTCTCTACGAGATCGTATGAGGTATGAGGAGAACCGGAGACGAACGAAGGTAACTGACATAGCCCATTTACACGGTGCAGCAAGTTGAAGTGCCAATGGGCAGGGCATATAGAGAGGCCTATGTCCAGCAGTAGATGTTCTGCTGCTCAAATGACGATGAATCTTAAAAAAACACTACAAATACTATCACACGTGACGAAACAAACATTAAACGTTATACGCACTTCGGAAGCTCTCTTTAATCCCCAAACTATCATAGTATACGATATTACGAACTTCTGGCATCTATATTATCTTTATTTTACACTAGTTATCATTAAGGTGTACTTGACCTAGTCTTAGATCATAAACCTACCAATATCTTAATCAACAAGCATACTCCCATACGATTAGGAGTTTCCTTGTATATCATCAAAAACCATCCCAATGCCAACAAAATTTATACCAAAATCCTCTCTAACAAAATTAAAAATAGCTTCTTATAGCGCTATCGATGCACAAAGGACAAAGAAAAAAAGTACAACGAAATGAGAACTTACTCATTCTTTGACGTCAGTTAAAACCAATAATGGGTGCAGGGCGTAATGCGATGCTTGGACAGACATAACGCTATACCACCGTCCAAGTTACTTGGATTTGGATGCCTATGGAGCATATTTAGCAGTAGACTTACTTCTACTTCTTGCTTTTCAATACCGAAGGTCGTGCCCATCCTGAAGTGCCTTCACCGATGTGTCTTCGGCTTGTCTCATCGCGGTCAGATTATCAAAACTTGGTCAAAACAGCGGCCCCGTGGACTTTTACCCGCGACTTGCGGTTTCAGAGAATTTTATTTCCTTAATAAGAATTACAAAAAATTCACTTACTTGAGGAAAATACACAAATATACAATTTTAGGCTAAGCGTTACAGTTCTAGGAATATGTTTATACAATAACAATTGGTTTAAAACATCAACATTTTGTTTTGAATTGTGGGTTATTGGACATTGCAAGGTGATTAAGACTAAGTACATTTTGTAAATAAATATTATAAAAGACGGTGTTCGTGTTTATGACCAAAGATTTAGAGAATAGGTGCGCTGCGTATACTCGATGTGTCATACTATGAACGTTTTAATTACTATTTATGACATGCTTTTTTAATATTTTCTTAAAAGTATATATAGACTTAATATTTTTTATGTCGTTAGGAAGTTTATTATAGATATTTACACCTTCACATTCAATTGTTTTTTTGCCATAATTTGTTCTTGGGAATCTAGACATTAAATTATTAGCATTTCTTAGTTTAATTTTCTGTTGGTGATGTTTTTTTGAAAATGTTATTTTTGTATTAATGTCTTTGTTGATGATTTTGCGTATGAGCATACATGTATAATATTTATATGTTTGTTTAATGTTCAATATTTTAGAGTCTTTATATAATTTATTTGTTAAAGTTTGTTGTATAATGTAAATTTTATAATATTTTTACATCAGTTTTACATGCAGTTCCCCAAATTTCAATTAGATAGTCAATGTGTGGCTTAACCAATGAATTGTAGACCGTAAACTTTACGGATTTAGGTAGACAACTTGCTATACCACGCAATGCTCCAGTAAGTGATACTAACTTAGAAATGATCATTTCTATTTGTGTCTTCCAATTGAGGCGACTATCTAGTATAAGACCCAGATACTTTTCATTTGTTTTCCGTTTAATTATTTGATTATTTAACCGAAGAGTAATATTATCTTTTATTTGTTGCAGCGAATATGACATAATTTGTTTTAGAAGTATTGACAGTTAATAAATTATATTTAAACCAGTCACTTAAAATATTGAGGTCGTATTGAATACCTTCAATAATATTTTCAACGGAACTACCAAAATAAAAAAAATAGTGTCGTCAGCATAAGTTATGTCTCCTTTTATTCCTATATTGGGTAAATTTTTTATATAAATAAGATAAAGGATTGGCCCCAATATCGAACCCTGTGGGACACCAAAATTTGTGTATTTTGTGTTGCTATAGCTATTTCCAATCTTAACTATTTGTTGGCGATTACTAAGATATGACTCTAGAATTTTGAGGGCCTTACCTACGATGCCAATTTCGAATACTTTGCCTACTTAAACGAATTTGTCTATACTATCTGGTTGTCTTCAGGCAATGTGGCCAACGTAAGAACTCGCCGGTAGCAGGTAGGGGATAATCTAGTGTTCATTTTATCTAGCAATCACCTTCTATCCTGATACGATCAGAGTAAATGCCAAAGGAAGCTGTAAAAACTGATTAATTGAGCGTAAAATTTTAACGGTTCCTAACGTTTCCTTGCATTAATTTATGTATCGCCGTAAGAACTTGCGGGTATTTTATTGCAGTAATCAAGGGAAGTAATCACGAGGTTTATTAGTTGTGTACATGTGTGGGTAATTAATACACGCCTATTTCAATGTATGTTGAAAAGAGCTCTGCCATCTCTTAAATCCAGGTGAAACTGTCCAGGTCAACTTCGTCACAAAAGTGGAGATCCAATTGATCAATACAGTTAATAGTCATCATCGTATCTTCGTAACAAAAATAGCAAGGTGGATTTTTTTTAATGACTGGACTACACAGATTGGTCAGAGTAGCTGACTTTGACAGCTTCACCGGATTAAGAGGTGGCATAGCTCTCGGGTCGCTTAGCCTGAACCTCTATCGCTAGTAACTCGAGACAAGGGTCCCCCCGGTGAGGGGTAACCTCAGCTTGGTAGGTTATTATGTTGCGTAATTATTCCGATCCGATGGCGCCCCAGAGGGCCGAACCACGACTCGGGTCGGTTGTTATTTTACGGATAATCTAAGGGACATACAAAAGCTAAACTAACTTTGAGTGCCACTTGAAGCGTTGGCGCTGGGAGAAGAAGTGCCCCAAGAAACTCCAGCAACGCTTCTAACATCTAAGAACGTCATGAGAAAACCATATAAGTTTTAAATTTGCATTGAGTTTGTGTGCGACAAATGGACGAACACGCCAACAGATTTCGATGATTAATTTTTTATTCGAAAGCATGTACTTCAAACGTAGTTTGAGAGTTAGGTTAGTTTCTGATTAATTCTATTTCGTAATGTTCCTATGCTATTTAAAATATGCTTTTGTTTTTACTCGTAAATATTTATTTGAAGTCGGATGAAAATACACATAATTCGAATTCCTTGTTAAACAAGTCTACGCTGTTATTTCTTAATAACAATGTTTTGTAAGTATAGTGAAACGGACAGATGTTTCCCCTCGTGGACGACGACACTGCGCGATCTCGTGTCAGATGGAATTTGGGATGCTACGTGTGTTGTCACAAAAGATTTATCGTCGCATGAATCATCTTGTCATTTTTTGTCTATTATCTTCAAGCGCTTCTTTGCTGCCAGTTGTTAAATCATAACTCTATAAGTGTTTTACGGAAATATATTTATCTGTAACACATTTTTATGCGTTTAGCTTTAGCATTTGTTATTAAATATTATTATGATTGTATTGTAAGTTATGGCGCTTTTATAACGATGTTATTTTTATTATGTTAAGTGTGTTATAAACTTTCTCGTGTAAATTGCCGATGTGTTCATTGGACGCTATTAATAAAACTTCGATCATCTTAATACGTGATGCTCTTAAAAGTTTTATGATTTATAGAAAATTTTAATTAATTTTATGTCTTTATTTTAAAATTTGTGGAGCGGAGAAGGTCAACGAAATAGTTTACGCGATTTTAAGTGTTTTATAACAGTAGCGTTAACATGTTTAAAATTTATTTCATTTGAATTTAAGTAGAGTTATTCGATATATATAAACATTTGACACCAGACAAATAGAAGCTAATTCTGGATAACTACGTCGTGGGAAGAAATGTCCTATTAGACGACCACTATTGGAGTAACTACTTCCTAATAAATAGGCAAATATGATCCTGTTGCGATACCGCCAATTTATGGGATGGCCCGTTACCCGTTAGATGCTAGGAGCATTGCTGTAGTTTCTTCGGCTTCATAAATAGTGTATGTAGCCTTAGAATGTCCCTTAGCTTATCCGTGAAAGCAGTGACCGACCGAGTCGCGGTTCGGCCCTCTCGGGCGCTGTGGCTTGTGTCAAATTACTATAATAGAGTGCCACCTCTCAATTCGGCAAAACAGTCGGCTTCTCTGACTAATGTGTGTAGGTTCATCACAAACAAAGTTTCTTATTCTAAAATTATAATTTCAAGTTATATTTGAGGTATAAAGAAAAATTATTAATTTTTTTATCGATGAAAATCAAAAAACTACTTTACAAAATTATATTTATTTTATTTACAGTGTTTTATGAGAATATGTAACTAATAATAGCGCCATCTATCGATACCAGATGACACTAAAATCTTACGCAATTATTTAACGTTACGGACGACCAACCTAGCAATCATTTTCTTTTCGGCCATCCATAGTTGCTTGTAATAGTATTCATAAAGTCAATACATGTACACCAGCATGCGTTAACAACAAGTTAGTGGTAAACTTTTCTATATAGCGATGTAAAACTCGGCATTGTAAATGGAGGCAGACGCGCTTGTCGAGGGAAATCGGGCATTTGTTGTTACATAGGCCCCCGACACGCTACTGACCGACACGCTACCGCACGTGGATCGGTGTTTTCGTTCCAAATGCCAACTTTTTTTTAATTAAATCTTTACACACGCTTGACTTGGGGAGTAAGCTGGTGAATGCGTTACGAAGAGTTGAGAGGGAGATGTAAGGTGAAGATTTTTGGTTGATGAATATTCTATGGCTTGGTAACAATAAACATAGTTTTTTCACACACATACTCACAAACATTCACGTTTATTATTTTAATAATAGGAAGCATATCCGCATGCCGACACTGGAAAAAAAACGTAGTAACCCACAAAAATTAAATTGTTCACAGGAGCCGAAAAACAAACTTTAAAAAAAAATAAAGAAGTGTCTTGAAAATCCTATTTTCGCTATTTCTCATCTAATTGTTACAAGTCATATATCATTCGACGCGTCTTTTTTTTCTGATTCCAACGACGTAAAAAAGTGAATATGGCCATATGTGTCACTTACTACGTTTTTGCTTTCATGCATTGATATCTTCATCTACTCCATCGTTTAATTTCCCATTCATCTATCATTTATACCCGTGCTATCGAAGTATATTTTTTTCCTAAACACTATAAAGAAGTTTTATATAACAACAAAGATGAGCGGTGATCTAGAAACCGTTGTATTTGAACCCACGCCTCGTCGACAATTAAGCGATCAATCATCGGGCTGCTAATCTTCCCGTAATGACATTTAGTCGCGACGATGTTTTTTGACAAGCTCCCCACCCGCTTGCTCAACTTCCCATTTTGGTTAATTTCATATTGTAATAAACTTAAAAGCATCAGGAAATAAGGTCGTAACCTTCTGTGGCGGTTATGATAATTAATCATTAGTTAAAGGCGCTGTATTTTATTGTGTATCTAGTCAGTGTTGATCCATAGCAAATATAAAATAAAATACGTATATAAGACGTTTTATACTGGATTAGAAAAAAACGAGAAAAACTTTGTGTTGCTCTGTAATCCAAGAAAAGTTAATAAAAAAAAGCGTCTTAACGACACATACATATTACGCTTGGTCGTTTGCCGATTCCCATTGTATAGGTCAATCAATTGTTACTTACGGCTGTGTTCCAAAATTTTTTAAAACACCCCTTAGCTCACCAAAAATCTGACTTTAACTCGCGTCATTTATTATATATACTGGCCTTCGAATTGTTTGTATTTGTATTCTAGTACTTAGTATATAGGGTAAAAATAATATGAATTCAGATATTGTTTTAAGAGGGTAAGTGACGTATTTCGGAGATGCGTCCCACATTGTCGCATTCAAACGAAGGCATCAGTCATGCCACTGTCACCGCACGTCGGAGAGTTAATTGATCACCGCTGAAATATTAACAGTTTAGTCTGATTGTACACGATAGTACGGATTGTGTGTGTTATAAACGACTTCAAAAGAAGAAGTTCTCCTTTCCTCCGTATGTTTCTTTTTATGTTTGTTGCGACTTAGTGAACTTATTTTTATTATTCTGTTTTATTTAAAAGCCGGTGCTTCTCACGTGGTTCCATTTAATTTGGTCCAATATCAGTGGCATCCATAAGAAAACTGAAGCGTCAATAGCCTAATGGTTTAGGGTACGGCCAGCGAATCGTAAGGTCGTGGGTTTGAATCCACCATTGGACTATTACCGTGAACCATGTCCTAGCACAAGCTTAAGCTTAGATGGAATGGTTAACAAGATTATTAGTAATATTTCTAAAAAAAGAAATATTGCTTGCTTTCTTTTAAATAAAAAATACCATGTAAGACTTAAAGTTGAGAGAAAAAGACAAGTATATGCACGACAAATGGACAGATAACCCAGTATCACGCCAATCGATTTCGATGATTCACTTTTTTATTTCAAAGTGTAGTCTGATGATAGTTTGGTTAGATTCTGATTAATGCTATTTCATACTATTCCTACGGCAATTCGGAAATCGAAAGAGGGCGTCCGCACTTACTGGCGTTTACCATTTGATTCGATTTGAAGTCAGTTTTTACTCGTATATTATATAATTATAATTTAAATATTACGAAATTTTAATATTACAGTTCTAAGTTTATCACTTCTAACGGCAGTCCCTATGACTGACAATTAATTAGGCCTCTAAATATGACAGTAATATTTTACACAATCTAAGCCCAACGCGAATGAAGTCTAATTGCTATAATATTTGGCCAGTGACACAATTGCCATGACCGAAAAGGGCCTGGACGTCACCATCATTCTATATATGGCCGATTTTCTATATGGAATCGCTAGTGAAATTAAAAACTTATTAGATGCGCTAAGTTATTCTGCGCAAGCATTTCTTAAATGGATTCTAAGAGGATTCGCGCAAAAGTTTCCCGTCGACTTTGTAATTAGTTATAATACGCAATTAATATTTGAAAAAATCTTCGGGTGTAGTTTCATTTCAAGGTTACACAATTTTCTTTGAAATTGTAAAATGATATTAAACTTCCACCACAAACTCCGCATGCATAATCTGTAACAAATGAAATTATGTTATATTCGTGCAATAGCTACCGACCGAGTCGTGGTTCGGCCCTCTCGGGCGCCCTCGGATCGGAATGCTTACGCGTAACATAGTAACCGTCAAAGCCGAGGTTACCCCTCACCCTTGTGTCGAGTTACTAGCGATAGAGATTCAGGCTAAGTGAAGAGCTATGCCACCTCTCAATCCGGTATCAAGCTGTCAAGGCCAGCTTCACTGGCCAATCTGTGTAGGTCGTCATTACCGAATGTTCATGGGCGACAGTGATTAAGTTCAGGTCATTTTCGTATAAAAAAAAAGTTTTGTTACGAATAAACAGTGAAATGGGATACGCATAAAGTAAATAGTAAACGTATTCGATATAACAATAAATCATAGGCTATTCAAATAAGACAACATAGCAACGGCTCGGTGCGCTCGGTGTATGTTTGACGGTGTTTATCGCGGGCTTTGTTTATAATATACCAGTACTATACGTACTACGTACCAGTACTATACTTAGTACTATACGTACGCCTATTAGGACGTCTAAAACATTACCTATATTTAAAAATAAATTGAAATGCTTCTTAACTGAGTAACCACGCCAACATCAACTACGACAAATCGTTTATATAACACTATGTTTATGTTATTTATTATGTAATTTGTTTATATATATGTAAAGAAAGTATAACTAAACTAAATATATATGGAAGTTTATGTAATTTACACCATGTTAATACACAACCGAATCGTGCCCGCCTTAGTCTACACAGGTTTTTTGGCTGAAAACCAGCGCTGTGCTACATGTGTGAGCACAGCACATGCTGAGCCAACCCCTTTTCGGCACAATTTCTATTTTGTTCTTTATTTTTATGTTGTTTCTGTGTTCTTGTGTTGAATAAATGTTTATTCTATTTCTATACTTCCAAAACTAAACTTCGGTCTGCCACCGGCCCGCCTGCGCCATATCCGAACGGGATCGGCCCTCTCCCGATCCCGTTCTGCGATCTCCTTCTGGGTCATTACTGACTCGCAGAAGGAGACCAGCGCCTTCCATTTAGATCTCCCCGCCAGCGCAGCCGCTACTGCCGCCGGCGGGGAGGGGTCTTGCCCGATATGCTGGACCAGGATCCGCCGCTCCGCCTCCCACGCGGGACACACGGCTAGCGTGTGCTGAGCGGAATCCCGGTCACAGCCACAATGGTGGCATACAGAGAAGGTCTATGCCAAACAGTAGGATTATAGGCTTTAACTTTTTTTTGACAAACACTTCACAGGTTGATAACAAAACCTAATACTAACGTGACAATGTTTTCCCTTTTCAGGTATGTTCATCAAAGTTATCGGGGTTATGATGCTTGATGCTCTCGGTGACGGTCTGTTGGTATTCTCCAATTATAACGTATGGAAAATTTTGTGTTTCTAATTGTATTTAAGAATGAACAGACAGAATTATTCAGATTTTTTAAAAGGGGCTTCAAAAAATATATCTATTTCGTCTGTATTTTTTGTTATGTTATATGTTTGTTAAACAAATGTTTACAAGTTTTCTACACAAATAGCTATAACTAGCGTACCCACTTCGCCGGCCTAGAAGTTGCTTCATTTTATTTAAACAATAAACTTACATCATTAAATATTTAATTTAACTCTCACAATATATTAAATTATTCATTTCTCTCCGTATTCATTCTCTTCTCGAGCGGCTGAAGATTATTACTTACACCCATGTACATATCAGTAAATACAATATAATTCTTATCATTTATACAAAAACTTATCGGGCTCAAGTTAATGCCAGAAATAAAAGTACGACATATGACTTGTTTGACAGTTCAAGAAGATTAGTGCCCTGATCGTCACCAAACTTTACAGGATTAGTCGCCAGGTCAATCTGAAGATTCTCTGAAAGTATCATTGAAATCGGTCCAGCCGTTTCGGGGCCTATATGGAACATACCCCCACACTTTCTCTTTTAAAAAGAAGTTAAAATAAATATTTAATGATGTAAGTTTATTGTTTAAATAAATGAAATGATATGATTAAATGTTCTAATGTCCTCTCTAGTACATGGTAATGACATTTTTTACTAAATGTATTTTTGGTTCACCCACCTTACTAAGCAAAGGAAACACACTATGTAAATTTGTCCCTGATCTATCAGATAAAACTCGCTAAATCTGAGCTCGTTTCCAGGTCGAGCGGGTGCTTTGATTCTGGAGCAATGTGGTTGCCAATGATAATTTTGTTAGAGGGATTATCCCTAAGATTAATCCGGCTTCAGAGATTCGGGTTTATTAACAAAAAAATTATTGCGACGCTATTGTTACTCTGTGTCTATCGTTGATTACTTCACCTCCAAATTATCTAAAAATGTTGGAGAGAGGGTTTTGTATAATTTAGTTTAGCCGTTCTTGTGTCATGAGGTCTAGTCAAGTTGCAAAGTATATCCGAATCCTATCCACGGTGCTAATGAAATTTTTGGTGTAGAAATTAGCGCTGTTTAGCCACGAGCTTGACGGTGAAGAAAAAATTATCTGTCATGAGAAAATCTTAGAATTTTTTTACGACATGAAAGACCGATTGTATCCTTATGTTCTTTACATAGAAGGTATTTGCCCAACTGTGGGATATATAGACTAGACGTAGGTAGTCTTTACTTTTTTCTCTCAACTCCCATAACACAGCCGGTGTGATTATTTATTAATATAATAATCTTTGACCTAGACTATAAGTATATTGTAATAACACACTTGCCGAGGGCCGTGATAGCTGTGTTGGGTCGGTCGCCTCAAGTTGCGCTAGCAACCCGTGTTCGATCCCCGGTACCGGCAACAATAAATTTGCTGTTGCAATTTTATGTGCTGATTTACAATGCGCTCGGCGGTGCGTTTTCTAAGACACGTGGTTCTGATTCATTCTATTTCGTTATATTCTTATGATAATTCGGAAATACAAAGAGGGCCTCTGCGCGTAATAGCGTTTAACGTTTGATTTGATTTGCAGTCGGTTTTTGTTTTTGCTCGTAAATATACTTGTTAAAAACTTTTTACGTTCACGTTTTTCATAGAGATTTGTTTGTTATTCTATTTATATTACTATTGAAGAATATGATGTCTATTATCGTTAATAATAAATATAAATTAAGCAGAACTACGGCATAATGTGCTTACGCTTTGTATCTGCGATTAAATAAAGCTTTTCAACACTTCCCTCGCAGTCGGCTCGTGACTAACCGCGATTTCTCGGACCGTCGACGAATCTTTTCATCTCTTGGGCGACCCCCTGATTCATTCCACCGCTTTATTACCGCCATCACATCGCCTCCTTGACGTTCCATCGAAATTTATGCGCACTATTAAATGTAATACGCCGTTAAACACCGAGCAATGTACGGCGGGATGAATATATTTATCGTTTTTATACCGCTCAACACATTCGCTAAATTGCAGTGCCTGGTCAAATATTTTCTATTGAATTTTCTAAAACTCTTTATCAATGTGGAAATGTGACACAAAAATGTTCACTCTCTTAATTTGTTTATCGTATTATACTCAATTCCTGTCACGCTCGGGTCCTTATAAGGCGTGTGAAAGAGTGATATGTCAGATTTCTGACCATGCCTAGGGTAGGCTTTGGGTTACAAGACAGTGAGACCTGTTGTTCACTCCCAGACTACACTGCGAAGCCCCAGGGTGCTTTCACGTTTAATTAGCGTTTCTGCTAGTTATTTTATAATTTAGGTTCGTCTAGAAGGGAGATCTGTACCGAAATTATGAAATAAAAAAAATATTGTAATACATTTTGTCCAAAACTCATGTACATATGCGTGTATATTTTGTCATGTACTCTCCCTACTAGACAACAGCATTATAGATAATGGGTTTGTGCACACCGGAAGTGTCAATTTATACAATTATAAAGCAGGCGTGACTCATAATTACACCTGTCACCGCAAGGTACTATCCGCTGCTTTAATAATCACGTGGTCGCACGGGTGACAGGCACGTCGCCGGTAGTACGGCCGCACCCACCCCTATAATATACTGTCCGCAAATCAAACTGACGACTGAGACCATGAACGCCGGTAAGCGTAGGGATGGTAGCATGTCGATAATGAATTTAATTAAATGTCGATAAAGAATTATTATTATTATTTATCACCTTACCATAATCCACAGTAGTAACTTAAGTAATTAATTAACATATATATACTTAGAATAACAGAAATAAAAAGGTTAGAAAAAAAAACAGTCCCAAGTGTCCCACGTTATTCCAACAAAATTGAAGCATTTTTTTTACTTCACTGAGCACAAATTTGCGTTCTCTATCTCTGTATACCGCGCTCTTCCGCGCTTACACACTTTGAATGATGCGCCATTTGCCGCATCATGCACTATCGTCAATTCTCGGGAACTTGGCTCGAGCGTAACGGGACATTTTGCGCGAAGGACATCCAGTATTCATGAATTTACAAAACTTTAACTTATTTGATACAAAACGGAAATTTTATAGGAATTAACATTAATAATATAATTATTATAAATAAAGTAGGCGTGACTCATAATTACACCTGTCACCGCAAGGTACTATCCGCTGCTTTAATAATCACGTGGTCGCACGGGTGACAGGCACGTCGCCGGTAGTACGGCCGCACCCACCCCTATAATATACTGTCCGCAAATCAAACTGACGACTGAGACCATGAACGCCGGTGAGCGTAGGGATGGTAGCATGTCGATAATGAATTTAATTAAATGTCGATAAAGAATTATAATTATTATTATCATTTATCACCTCACCATAATCCACAGTAGTATCTTAAGTAATTAATTAACTAATATATACTTAGAATAACAGAAATAAAAAGGTTAGAAAAAAAAACAATCCCAAGTGTCTCACGTTATTCCAACAAAATTGAAGCATTTTTTTTACTTCACTGAGCACAAATTTGCGTTCTCTATCTCTGTATACCGCGCTCTTCCGCGCTTACACACTTTGAATGATGCGCCATTTGCCGCATCATGCACTATCGTCAATTCTCGGGAACTTGGCTCGAGCGTAACGGGACATTTTGCGCGAATGACATCCAGTATTCATGAATTTATAAGACGTTGTCACGTCAAAACTTTAACTTATTTGATACAAAACGGAAATTTTATAGGAATTAACATTAATAACATAATTATTATAAATAAAGTAGGACAAGATTAATTTATCAATGTCTTGGTATTATTACGAAGGTTATTAAAACTTTATGTGTGACGGTCGATCGCTTAGACCGTAAAGTCTGAACCTCTTTAAATAACTCAGCGTAAGGACACCCGAGAGGAATCTTCACCGTGGACCGTTACTCAAAGCGCGACGGCATTCAGACTCAAGGGTGCTCGAGAACGAAGCAAGGCTCGGTCGGATGCTTCAATGGGATAACAGATCTGGAGTATTGTACGATTTAAACAATATAGTTATTGTTAAAATAAAAAGTTGATTCGCATATATATTTACGAGCAAACACAAAAGCAGACTTCAAATCGAATCAAACGTCAAACGCTGTAATGAAATAAAATGAATCAGAATCTAACCAAACTTTCATCAAACTACTCTCGAAGTACATCCTTTCCAATGAAAAATTAATCACCGAAAACGGTTGGCGTGATATTGAGTTATTCGTCCAATTGTGGCGTACACAATCGCGACAGCTATCAGCACCATGCAGGCGAATGCGAGATAGAGGTGCCATCTGATCCCTCCAGCATTGGCTAGTGAGTACTCCCTCTGGGGAAAACCCACCACCTACCATAGCCCCATCCATCTGGGGAGAAAGAGAACTATGACAAGTATATATTCAAATCGAATCAAACGTTAAACGGTGTTACGCACGGACGACGTCTTTGTATTTCCGAATTATCGTAGAAATATCACGCAATGAAATTAGCCAGAACCTAACCAAACTTTCATCGAATTACTCTTGAAGTACATCCTTTCCAATGACACTGCACATGGCCAACCCATCCGAGTCTGTTGGATGTGCAGTTCTTGGTAGAGGTCATAAAGCTCCTGGTTATAACGGTTTCACCATTAGTTCTCGCACACAGCGCCAAAGATACTCCTAAAATATAACCAATTATCTGCGATTAAGAACCAATTTATTTAAATTAAAAAAAAATAGCCTAATTACTTCTTATTACATCAGCTATAGAGCCGTGGTAGCTCAGTGTTCGGGCGGTTGGCTCAAGTTGCGTAGTACGCTAGCAACCCGAGTTCGATCCCCGGTGCCGGCACCAATAAATTTGCTGTTGCAATTTTATGTGCTGATTAACCACGCGCTCGGCGGTGAAGGAAAACATCGTGAGGAAACCTACATGTCTTAGAAAATTTTTCTACGACGTGTGAAGTCTGCCAATCCGCATTAGGGCCGCGTGGCGGACTGTGCCCTTATACTCTCTTTACAGAGAAGGCCTCTGCCCAGCAGTGGGATATATTATATATATAAAGGCTGTAACTTCAACATCAGCTATCTGCCATTGAAAGTCCAGTCTAAAACGACCCAGCCATTCCAGACATCAGCCGGAATAAACAAATGAACAAAGATTGTTTAAAATGTCATTTTGGTATTTCTATCGTATACAGAATTCATATGAACGTAGTTAAAAGTGATTATGTTAATATTAAAAGTTACTCAAATTATATTTATTTGTATAGATGACAATGCTTACTCATTTTAAGTTATAATGGTGTAATACTTACCGGTAAAGATTAGTTTCTTAAATTGATTATAATGGTAGTGCCTCCATCGTGGCCTCGAACGGCCGGAGCGAAGTTTCAATGGGCCGGGTACATTCACGCCCTGTTAAAACTTGAGCGTTGTGTAATTTGAAATGTTCCCTTTGTCAGATTTATCTTACCGATATCTCTCTAATTATTTCTAAAGGCTAATTGAATTTGAGTCGGTTATTATTTGCTGATTATGTCTGGTTTATATTACAATGTGTTGTTGGACAATTGTTTCAATAAGTATATTTACGAACAAAAACGAAAACCCACGTCAAATCGAAACAAACTTTTTTACATTATTACATAGTCCTTATAACTAAATAAAATAAATATTTTCAATTGTTATAAAATAATATTGATCTACCATTTGTTCTTACCTTTTTTTGTTAACGGGCCTTCTGGGGAAGGCGGCGGTTATGTGGGTTTTTTACGCACTAAAACCTCCCCGGTGACCCTTCCTCGGTGCATGGTGCGGGGTTCCGGAATATCCAGGGGAAACCACCGGAGCCCCTCTGCACTGTACTCAAGGAGAGTACTTCCCGGGAGGAGAGCTTACTGCCTCCCCCCTGTGCCTTTGCAGTGCAAGGCGACACGGGCCAGCCGATGTCGCCTTCTTCCCGGGACAAAGGCCCCACCCTTGTCGCCCAGTGAACCCGAGGCCCGTTTTCATCGTCTTCTACGTCAGGCAGGGGATACCGTAGTCTTATTCTTGAGAGCTCAGAACTACAGGGCTGACCATTTGTTCTTACGTATATCATTATCTGATGTTAGTATATGAAGTTATCCATTTTAAGAAAAAAAAAATAGAGTAAGAAACCTCCGCAATTAGCAACTCTTGACACGCGCGATAAAACAAATTAATTTAAAATAACAGTCTATTCATCGGCAGCCATCTGTTGAGCCACTTACTTCCAGTCAATTGGACACAAAATAAGTCCATATATAATTTACATTAACAGACACGTAAATATCAATATAGTAATATACATAGTATAAAACAGCGATAATATTATACAACAGTTTGTCCTTTTACTGCTTGAGTGAATCCAGATTAATCCGGTCAAATTAGCTCAAAAAATAAGAGTAAAGTTACCTAAATTCCCACTAAGCTGAAAATCGGTAAGATTGTTTAAAATATCATTAAAAACAAAATTTGAAAGTTACCCATCTTTCCCCTGTAAGGAAAAAAAAATATTCTAGGTCAAAGATCAAAAAAAATGAGCTTTTCGCGATTTTTAGCAAAACGGTAAGTTTTATCATAAAAATTGTAGATCATAAAATTATCTACAAAAAATTTATTAATACGTATTTTTCTACGAGTCACCGTTTTGAGATAATACGATATAAATTGCAAGAGTACGCCACGTATATATACATCTCTATAGTATACATATATATACATGTATACACGTATATATACATCTATATATTTTAAACAATCTTGCCGATTTTCAGCTTGGTGGGAATGTAGGTAACTTGGAATGTCTAAATTGACCGGACTAGATACCGTTATTGAATCATTGATTAACGAAATGAATGCGAGTAAGATAAAACTAACGGTTTTAAATACAAGCACTCACGGTGTCGATTCGTGAACTAGAGGTAACAGATTTCCTTGTTTACAGTCCTGGCTAACTTTTTAGATTTGAAATGTTCTTTAACATACTAACCTCTGTGAACGGTTATACCTCCGTTATATTCAAAGTCGACGCTTGTAGAATAGCGTTGGATAAATTCCACCATTTCAAGTGTGAGAGGAAAGTTCAACATTTCTATTAGCAAATGTTTTGCTGTTCTCATAAAAGTTTCGATAAATATATTAGAGCTGTTGCGGGCACGTAGCGGGACAGTTTTGGGGTGCGACACAGCTCAAAGGCGGTAGCGATTTTAATTTGTGCTACGAATTATTTAAATGAAATTTGTAGGCAAGAATGCGGGAACGTAAAATGCTTTTTAGAAAATATTTTAAATTAAACTTTATTTTATTTCTAACTAGCTGCGCCACACGGTGTTCCTGCACGTTAAAATTATCCTGCGTTACTCCTTATTACAACAGTAATCTGACAATAATGTTCCGTGATAATCTGTCCAGCCGTCTGTTAGCCGTAGAACAAAAAAATCACATTATATACTATACACATAATATATAATATACAACATGTATAATTTACACATAAATGAACTGATGAAAATTGTAAAAAACAATTCTTTTGGTATATCTACCGTATGTACATTTATATGCGGTAGTAAAGACATTCTATTTTTATTTATGTGTATTGATGACAGAGTTTGATGTCAATGTAAAACTAGCTAAATAAAATGCGTCTCGATATAGTGAGATGTCGATCACGAGTGTGTGGCTTCCTGTCACTGTTAGTCATGTCACCCAAAAATGCTGATCTTAATTTATAATGAAGCTCAACTTATGCCTCTACTTATGCTTACACACTAATTTCTTTTCCAAATACACTAACGCACATACACACTCGATTTTTCCGGTTTGCAAAACTTTGGCACAACATTAATGAAAAAAATACTTTCTCGTTAATACACGCGCAAACACCCTCGTATGCACCCACGCACACTATTATTTCCGCAATCACATATTAATTTTTGGTTCCTAAGATAATCCCTGAGTTAGGTACAATATCTCACTAATACAGGCTACGGATTAGTCTAGCAGGAGATGTTAATCGAAAATCTGAAAAGGAAAAATCTAAATTTAAATATTATTATGTATGTAATAAATATTCGTATGTACAAATATGTGTAAAAAAATAAATATATTTAATTTCATAAATAGGTTCGTATTATAACGTAAAATGTTTTGTTTTGAAGTAATAAACATTTGGAAAGGTAAACGACCTGCTTATTGATTGAAGTCAGGAAATAAAGATTACTCGTGGTATTCTAAACCATGATTTTTTTATTAAATAAACAACATGTAATAAATGTGGTGAAAGGTTATCGTATGCTCCGCAGATAACCGACATATTTATAAATCATTTGCTATATGAGCTATGGTAATTATTGCTACTTCTGACGAATTACAACGCCTTGTTATTTAGTATTAAGTTCGAATGGGTTTCCTTCTTTTTTAATATTGATTTTAAGTACAGTTGAAGATTTACTAAATGATAAATGATATGCCCTGTTTTAACCTTGGCGGAGAAGACGTTATATCTTGGTATTACAGTAATTTTACAGCTACGGCGTCCCAAATTGGATCATGCATTTATGATTCAACTACATTACTATTTGCTGGTTGCGGATGCACATAGAAATATATAGCGCACTAGAAACACCTGTAGATTAACAATTGTTTTCTTAATAATTTCGAAGGAAGGGCTCACCACGATTCTGCCTGATGTTAATTGGAAATGCTGTCCCGGGTTATAAAACGCACTAGCCTTGTCTCCTATTAACTATACAGTTGAAAAAGACCGCGATTCTATACTATCACAACCATAGGATGATATCCAGAAGTCCGATGGTGTCATAGGGAAATTAGATGATGTAATTCTTGAGCATACTCTCCAAAATACATTCTGTGAAACATTTAACAAAATCTCTACAGTATGTGTTCACTTGTAGGTTGGTACCGGGAAAATAATACGGTAGATTTCGAAATCAAGACAGTTTATTATGAGCTTAGACAGTACACACTTATAATAGACAAACCTTACTGTCGTCTTAAATACTACTAGCGCCATCTAACACCCACTGTACGCATAAAGTATAGTTGTTGTTGATGATTATTTTATGACTTAGTAACAAGCCAAGTCTTTTTTAAAACACACACTTCTTACGTCTAAGATGAAAATGGTAAAATGTAAGTTAGATGACCCTCATGAGTCGCCGCGCCATTTTTTTTTTCTTCGCATAAAGTATAACATAAAAGTAAATGTACAAAATAAAAAAAACTATGAACTAGATTGGACTTTATGCTTGGCGTTTATTACTTGTACCATATGCCGTCTTATTCCTATCTCAGAGGTAATACGGTGAAAAAACTTAGCTCGTACTTATTATGGCACGGAGTGTACAGGCGTGATAAGAAGTTCCCGGAGTCGGTTTTAGTGGTTTATAACCTGAACGGGGCGGTTTAGTTTGCGAGAGCGGCCTTTGCATGTTGTTCGCTATTTACGATTCTTACTGCCGGCGTAAATAAAATTTATATACGGCCAGTTTGTGAACTTTGCTAAATGCACTCCGCATTAGCGTTTTAAGCTGACTTACTTTTTTTAATCTGCAATTGTTTTGTCTTTAATAGATTTCTTAATGGTGCTTTTAAAGCATTTTTCTGCAGAATAATATTCATTATTGATTTTTTATGGGGAATAAACTAGTGCCTGACGATGACCCCACCTGATGTTAAGTGGTGATATAGTCGAAAGATGGTACGCGCTAGTTAAGCGCCTATTCACTCTATTCTCGAAGGCTCCTACGTCTTTCTAATCAAATGTTGATTAATTTGCTAAGAAGGTAGAAGATATATTGATAGAAGAAAACGATTTATCCTGGTATTGCAGTAATTTTACAACTACGACACCCCCAATTGGATCATGCATTGCCAACAATTCAACTATATTACTGCTTGCTGGTTGCTGATGCGGATAGAAATAGATAACGCGCTGAACACGATCCCACCTGATGTTAATAGTAAATGCAGTCCTAGATGGTGACTAGCTTAGTAAATGCCTACTCTCTCTACTCTTGATAATACCCACATTGTAATCGGAGGGAAAGACATACGCGGGCACACTGTTCCAGTTCTTTGCTATACAAATAATGAAAGAGGAAGCAAAGCGCTTTGTTGAGATTCGGTGGCATTTTATTTGTCTATTGCTGTGCTTATACATCATTAAAATCGCTTACGTATTACGTTTGCAATGTAAATTGTGCATATTAAACATGTTTTTATTTAAATCAGGATCGTTTTTTCCCGTCCCATCAACAAATGTGTCATTAATACTATCTCCTGTCTTCGTTTTCGGAAACGGGGTCTCCTAATATCCTGTACGTACCTCTTACGACGCCCGTGGGACGTAGTAATGTCAGTATTCTTTTCCGCCGTAGATCTATCTGAATAGATTTATCTTCGTAGAACTTTAAATAAAGATATCTGGAACAATAGAATCTTTCCATTTCATTTATCATTATACGAATTAATTAATGCAATTAGAAGACTTATACAGTCTTACAAATAAAAATGAGTTATAACATATTTATTCCACCTCATACTTAGTTTAATTAAACCAGGAATAAATTAAGAATAATCTAAGAATAGTTTACCGCAAATAAATCCGGAATAACTAGAGTTTATCTATTCTTCCGTTACGTCAAAATGCACTAGTTGGCAACAATGCAATCAAAGAGAAACCTTACTAAAAATAATTGTAGTGTACTACAGTAGTCTAGTAATGTATAATCTGTCAATGTATTTTTTTTTATTATTATTTTTTTATAAAAAAAAAGAAAGCTAGCAGTATTTCTTTTTTTTTTCAGACATATTACTAACATTCTTGTTAACCATTCCAACTAAGCTTAAGCTTGTGCTAGGAGATGGTTTACGTCAATAGTCGAATGGTAGGATTCGAACTCACGACCTTACGATTCGCAGACCGTACCCGAAACCATTAGGCTATTGACACATTAACGTGTAGCGGTTATAAAAAATCCTATACTCTATATATAGATAGAACGAAATCCACCTCCACGCTTGTCCATAGTAAGAGACAAACATTCAATCAAACAATTGGTCTAGAAACATTATACCACAAGTCATTTACTCTTTCTACTTCCTCCATTGCCCTTAATTTCATAATAAGTTAATTTAAATGCGCGAACACAAACACAAATAACGGATGAACAAAAACGTCAATGTTATGCAAGATATTGACTACCCACCACGTCCCATGGCCCCACCAACCTCGAACCTATTGGCCGAAACGCGGGAGGGTACGCGTGGTCTGGCTGTATGGCCCCACACGTACCTTCTTGACTCGCTAGAAGTTCTTTATCAGGGCCTTTCTCCACCATTCGGAGTTCAACCCCTTAAGGGGCTCTACGGCACGCAACATAATGGCTCGCTCGACGGCACCAGACGACTTTTTAACGGTTCCTTTTATGCCAAGCGTGTGCAAATTCCCTGAACTTGAGGAAGTTGCCCTCCGAGGAGCATGCAAGGTATAGCGTATTCTTGACTTATTAGTAGAAATTTTGCTTATTCTTACTTTATTCCTAAGTTTATCTTTATACCACGTTTATTTGTAAAGCTGATATGGTTTTATGATGTATGCCATTGTGAGAATTAGACCAATTGAAATGGGACCACACGGGAAGCAAGAGCTTCCAAATAACAAAATAACCATCAAAATCGGTTCAACTTTATTATAGTAATAACTTGTATTCTAGTTATAGCGTCTCTTAAGTGAATTGTGAAGTTATGAATAGGTCAATGAACTGCAGACGTTTTTAGCGATCGTATATAGCTTATTAATTATCTTATACTTGAAAGAAATAGTATATTACTTTAATGTTTCATCTCTTATTTTATCTTGACATGATTAATGTGTATAAGCTAGTGTTAAAGGAAGCTTGGACAGAATGACCATGAACCAGATTGACTTGATTGATACGACTGTAATGCATTTAGTCAGGTAATCTCTGTTTACACCTCTCCGAAGGTACTCGTCGGTGATTATAACATTTTGTAAAAAAAAAATCTCACCTCTCATTTTCTCGTAACCCGGGTAAACAGACAGCAACCGCTGCTCGAGTTCTTTTAGGAAAATTGGCAAAAGACTCACTTGATGTTAAGTGATCACCGACGCCCGTGAACATTAACTAAAACGAAAAACATAATAAATCGACACATACAACACCGGATGAGCTGCAGGTGCGTTGCCGGCCTTTGAGAGTACAGTACAGAGAATATAGTACAGGTTCGCAAACACAGCTCGCGACAGTTGATTGCACAAGTTGACAGTGGGTGGATGAAATTTACGCGAGAAACGTACAGTCGTGGAACGCCAAACATCAAGATGATGTTGATGGAATTTGGAATTCTGTCGAGATGTGCGGTAATGGAAATCGGTAGTTGGGATAAATACGAGCTTTATAGAAACCAAAAACTTTAAACAAAAAAAAACGAAAATGGACTGATTATAAATAACGGTGCTATAAAACGAGCGTTAAAAATATTTATAAAATTAAATAAATACATATATAAGTGCCTCTCGTTTTTTGAAGTCGGTTAATTTTTTCGGAAGTTCGGAAAATGTAAAGGCACTCTAAAGACAAAATCCTCCTGAAGGTGATCGTCGTTTATCTAAATTGTTATTGAAAGAAAATATTTTTACTTTATTCTACAAAAAATCGAACTCGAGATGCTCATGCTATAAAAACTCAAGGCTCGTTAAAACTGTGTCACATTCTCTTCGCAATAACTTTATTACTCATCCAGACAAATGCATCACGTACGAGCATTTTTTATGCGCCCCACTCCGTGAGTTTTTAAGAATGAATAAAAGAAATGCGTGGACGTATTATTTTAGTTGAACATTTGCGCCCATTTGTCTTACTAATTCCGAATCACTGTTATGCCCGTCCGTCTCGCGTTCAAGCCGCTCTAATCTCTATTCCGACATTGAGCTTTAGAGCCCCGAAATAGGCGTTAGGTGCTATGCGACGGGGCGGAGTTGGAACGCTTGACAAATGTCCACTGAAATAATTTGGCCAAACTATTAATATCCGCAGACGGTATTAGACTCGTGTTTATAAATAAATCGCCGCGGGTGTGGCTCCACGCTCAACGTTTGGTATCGAGTGTTTTACTAGCTATTATAGACTGCTACCAATGGAAGAAAACGAATTGAAAGCCTTTTTCCTACTTCCAATTTTCTTGTACTTAAAAAAATCGTTCATATTACATAGACATATTTTATTTATGAGCATCATAATACACAAACACATTACAGACAAAATATAATACACATTAAAAAAGGATGACAAATAAATAAAATACAGTTAAAGTTGCCAATTAAAGCCAATTTCGGACACCGTCTCTGCATATGCTGTCACAAGGATGCGACGACGCTGATTTTCAGCGGTGCCCGGGACTACCTAAAGACGTGCGGGCGCAGTACTACTTTTATATGGAATTTATACAGACAATAAGAGTATAATAAATATGATACATGAATAAAACAGTTATGAGATAAAAATATATTTTATACAATAAAATAATAGATGAAAAAAAATAATGTGATAATTAAACGTAAAAAGTTTATATTATATACCGAAATATTGAAAATATTAGAAATAACAAGCCACCGATATCACGGGGATATTATCTTTTTGTAACTTTAACATCAGGTGTTTTAATTTATTTTTAAATGCGTTTACAGATTTACTGTCTCTTATTAGTTATAAATACTAGTCACCGAGCTTCGCTCGGTATTTATTTGGTAATCGTTGTAACTATAGATTCAACTAGCTATTCGAAAACGTTAATGATTAGCCTTAAACGAGCACCATTTTTTTGTTTTAAAATTTGTCGTCTCTGATGTATGTCTGTTGCGAACCAGTAAGGCCTAATCTCCGCGTGCTGTCTTTTTGACTTAAATCTCTACTTTATTGATTCATCACTAAACAACCATATGACATACGTATTTAAATAATTAACGTCAAAGCAAACGTGTGATGTGATGATTTTTTTATTTGAGCCACTATTATGAATAAATTAATTATTTGTTATATCAAGACAGTTAAAACAATGTTTACACATGATACGAATGAAAACATAACAAATCATTAAAAAACATTTGTTAATAAAATGAACTAAAAAGTTCCTATCTAATGAGCGAAACTCGTTGGGCTTGCGTCGTTTAATTACGGAGTTCCTATGGCCACCTTCGAGCTCCATCATCAGATCTACTCTATGTCATAATAATATCGCGTTGTCATCCGATTTACACATGCATGCAAAATTTCAGTTCAATCGGAAACCGGAAAGTGGATCAAATGTAACTTGATTTGATTACAGACTGACAGACGAGACAGATGAAACTTTATAAAAGCTTGTAAAATGCACTATTTATATTGGATTCTAAAACGTATAGAAACACTTACAGAAATTGGTCTTTAAATCATGAGATGAATGATTTGATGGAAAAATAAATCGTATCCATATTATGTCAACACTTGTGGCAACATTTACGATAAAAAAGAACTGTCGTTTTGACTAATTATTATCTGGCAATAAAGAATTGAATGGTGTTTTGAAAATTCGAATCTATTTCATTATGAAGCGAATTCACGTGGCATTGCGGGATTCATTGCCGGTAATTGTATGGAGCGCTGCCAAGTGTTTTTATTTATCAATATGGCCGCCGACATTGTCGTCCGGTCTGTTTGTATACCCTACGAATGAATAAGGAGTGTTTATTTAAAAGTTCGCTAAACACTAATGCGGTTTAAATGTAAGCGGATATCTACAAATGCATTCACGTTGATTTTCAATATATCTACCATGATGTGACTATTTGTATGCTCACTATAAGAATTTATTAGATTTATTAAGAATTATCCGTAAAACGGACCTATATTTAATAAATCTGCGAACATGTTTCGGACAACCCTCGAAGCTACATAATTATATCATATTTTATAAACCACTAGCTGACCTAGTCTTAGAATATAGCATAAACCTACCAGTCACAATCAACGAGCACATCTCCGTCCCGTCACATCGCAACCTCCAAGTCCCTTTAGGTCAACAATAAAAACTGTAAATCGGTTATAAATGATGGCGCGCTGAGTGGTCATAAAAATACAGACTAATTGAATACCTCCGCATTTTTCTGAATTCAGTTAAACCACAAAGATCATAATGCCCTCTTACCTAGTCGTCAGTATAAGTGTGAGCGCTCCCAGTCTGCACGGTATAGCCAGTATTAACGGCTAAAGGCACATCAACACTATTAGCTGCACGCGAATATGGTGACTGCACTCTGGGGCTCAGTGGGACAAGTCCCGCTACGTCACATTCGGTCATGTCACGTACATATATTATTTGAAAAGACCCGTCCCGATCCCGTAGCACAGTGCACTAAGGGGGCTTTTAGTGTGTACAAAACTCACGTTACCTTCGCTTCTTCCGCTCCTCCCCGTCGCCTCCGAAGGCGGGATAGCTTTGGGGATATCTCTCTTTATAAAAAAAAATCGGTTATCACTTTCGGATATGTAGGTTCCTAAGTCGGTGTCTTAAATTTTCAAAGATGGTAATGCCTGTATATTAATTTGTATTTCTTAGTAATAGTGGTAAAGCAACAGCATTGGCTTTTGCTGTTGCATGAATGAGTCCTCACTAATGGATGACTAGCGGTGGAATTAATTCAATTGGTAAGCCGTTCGTTTACACCTCTCTCATTCTCTATAAATAAAATGTGATAGTTTTTAGCAGTATTTAAATAATTTTCCTTACAAAGATGTAAACATAAGTAAACATTCCTATTCAATAACGCCAGAAACGCTAAACTCAACGCGCAGAAGCAACGGCACAGAGGTACATTCTAGTCTGGAATAGACCATAAGCTTTTTATCCCGGTTATAACATGGTCGTAGTTTAACGGTCAGAAAATGACATAAGCTAATAGTCAATATACCTAAATGCACAAATGTGTCAGAATGACCTTAGTAGATATGCTTTTCTATCTGGAATGAAAATTGGTATCTGTCTCTCCTTACTCTTGGTCACTCTACTCGCAAACTGCCGCACTGTTGAACTTTATTTCAGACGAACGATTGGCGTGCACTGTGCGCATTATTGCACCGCCACTGACGTCTTTATAATGTGCCCCCAGCTGAGGTGTCGATTGCTGTGTCGTGACTTTTGTGTTTCAAGCAGACAACGAAAGGTTAGGTTAGCGTTAAAATGGGCTAAGTCAAAGCGCTCGAATAATCTATATATATAAAATAGAAAGTGTGTGGGTTTGTTCCATATACGCTGCGAAACGGCTAGACCGATTTCAATGAAACTTTTTTTTCTGGCATTAGCTTGATGCTAGCTGAATGATATTGTATTTACTGATGTGTACATGGGTGTAGGTCTTCAACCGCTCGATAAGAGAATGAATATTGTATATAATTATATTGTGAGAGTTAAATTAAATATTTAATGATGTAAGTTCATTGTTTTAATAAATAAATAAAAATCGAGCTCGGGAAGCGGGCTGGGCACGCTAGTCCAATCATATAATAAAGCAAGTACACAAAAACAGAAACCAACTTCAAATCGAATCACCAGAAACAAAATACAGTTTTATGAAGATATATTAATATCACAATATATCTTCGAGCCGTCAACAGTAGCCCATACACTTTCTTCCACACACGTCATTGAAAGGAAATAAAATTCCTTCAGAACTTCCCTCCATAAAGTTCTTTCATCGCGGACCGGAAGTCGCCCGCTCAGAAATACATAAACGCGCGACACTAAAATGACGGCGAATAAATCACTCCACTGTCCACTGCTCCGGAAATAGATCGACCTTTACTCAATCCAGTTATTCGGCCCGCAGTGTATGCGTTACGTTGCGGTTTGCTAGCGATTGATGAGCCGCCCACTCGACAAACGTTACACTAATAATCGCTGATAGATTTAACCGGCTTCGAATAAATAATAGAACCGAGCTTCGAGTCTGCCATTTGCCACTGACGTTTAATTATGAAACCGTTCTTACCGTCATATCAATTATCATTCCATCATTACCAAATACATCAAATACTAACACGATTGGCATGTAGTGGTACGCCAACGGTAAACGACAGTGGCACCAAAGAACTAAAAGATTACGTATACTAAGAAAATATGTACAAATTTTGTCCCTTGAAAGTAAAACTTCTTTACGCACTTTTGACTTCGTGAATAAGCTGTTGAATGCGTTACGAAAAGTGTGATTGAAGTTAAAAGGGTGATATAAGTTAATGGAGATAGAGAGAGACGTTTTTTATGGGATTTAAGATGGTACGCGCTAGTTTAGTAAGTGCCTATTCACTCTACTCTTGAAGGTCTACAAAGCCCGCTCTTCACAGCAATTTAACATTCACACATCGACATTGGCGAAGTCTACATGGAAGCGCCATCAACAAAAACAATTGAAATGACTTCATTCGTTGTTATTGGTATCTCAGTATACTTGCAAAATATTATTTATAATATCTATAATCGTTTCCGTTCCCGTTGAATAAGGTTTATTTCGAGCAACAATGAAGAAGAGCAGATGATAAACAAATGGCGTGATGATGCATTGGTTATTCTTAAGCGTGTTTTTAACTGGCTTATGTTTATACCGTTAATGAAATAAACATTGCGAATTCTCGTTATAAAAGAAACTCAATTCCAACTGATTGATTGGAACAGACAGGAAACTGTCTGCTCTTAGAGTTTGCCTGTCTGTTAAGGAAAAGGTATGTTTTATGTTTATCTTGACGGTGATTATTCGAATTCCGGCTGTCTCCATTCATTACATATCACCAGGCTGAGACGGTGGTTCGAATACGTTCAATCTATTGCGCACTTGCATGTTAAGGCAAGAACGATACTGACCAAATATCTCTCACGCAGAGGCGACATTGAAAAGTCAATTCGAGTGAGGTAGACACACATGGATCACATCCGGCGAGGAACTGTTTCACCTTGCACAAGACGCTTGCCTTTCCTCGGAGTACATCTTCGGTCATGAAGAGGCACAAGTAGAAAACAGTGTTACCATTACATTTGGAACTAAATAAGCTGTCTATAAGTCATATAAGGGCAAAAGCACGAAGATCCGAGTACGAAATTTCAAGCGCTGTTTCGCCGCTTGCACGGCGGTGAAGGAAAATATTGTGAGGAAATCTGCATTTCAAAAAAAACATCTACAACATATGTGAAGTAAAGTTAAGTTACAACCTTTATATATAATATATATGTCGTATAGACATAGACATACACATTTATTTATTGGCATCACAATACAAAAACACATCACAGACAGAATATAACACACATTAAAAAGAATAAAAGTTATACGGACAAATAATACAAAACATATGATGCCAATATCGGACACCGTCTCAGCATATGCTATCGCAAGGATGCGACAGCGCTGATTTTCAGCGATGCCCGGGACTACCTAAAGACGTGCACGCACTATACTACTTTTATATGGAATTTATACAGACAATAAGAGTATAATAAATATGATATATGAATAAAACAGTTATGAGATTAAAATATATTTTATATAATAAAATAATAGATGAAAAAATCATAAATAAATATATATTATATTTATTTATGAATATATATATAATATTGAGTCAAAATAAACTAAAATAAATAACATGATAATTAAACGTATAAAGTTTAAATTATATAATGAAATATTGAAAATATTGGAAACAACAAGCCACCGATATCGCGGGGATATTATCTTTTGTATAAAATATTTATTTATATATATATACATATATATATATATATATATATACATATATATATATATATAATATATATATGTCGTATAGACATACACATTTATTTATTGACATCACAATACAAAACATATGATGCCAATATCGGACACCGTCTCAGCATATGCTGTCGCAAGGATGCGACAGCGCTGATTTTCAACGGTGCCCGGGACTACCTAAATACATGCGCGCGCAATACTACTTTTATATGGAATTTATACAGACAATAAGAGTATAATAAATATGATATATAAATAAAACAGTTATGAGATTAAAATATATTTTATATAATAAAATAATAGATGAAAAAATCATAAATAAATATATATTATATTTATTTATGAATATATATATAATATAATATTATATATATAATATATATGTCGTATAGACATACACATTTATTTATTGACATCACAATACAAAACATATGATGCCAATATCGGACACCGTCTCAGCATATGCTATCGCAAGGATGCGACAGCGCTGATTTTCAGCGGTGCCTGGGACTACCTAAAGACGTGCGCGCGCAATACTACTTTTATATGGAATTTATACAGACAATAAGAGTATAATAAATATGATATATGAATAAAACAGTTATGAGATTAAAATATATTTTATATAATAAAATAATAGATGAAAAAATCATAAATAAATATATATTATATTTATTTATGAATATATATATAATATAATATTATATATATAATATAATATTATATATATAATATAATATTATATATATAATATAATATTATATATATAATATAATATTATATATATAATATATATGTCGTATAGACATACACATTTATTTATTGACATCACAATACAAAACATATGATGCCAATATCGGACACCGTCTCAGCATATGCTATCGCAAGGATGCGACAGCGCTGATTTTCAGCGGTGCCCGGGACTACCTAAAGACGTGCGCGCGCAATACTACTTTTATATGGAATTTATACAGACAATAAGAGTATAATAAATATGATATATGAATAAAACAGTTATGAGATTAAAATATATTTTATATAATAAAATAATAGATGAAAAAATCATAAATAAATATATATTATATTTATTTATGAATATATATATAATATAATATTATATATATAATATAATATTATATATATAATATAATATTATATATATAATATAATATTATATATATAATATAATATTATATATATAATATAATATTATATATATAATATATATGTCGTATAGACATACACATTTATTTATTGACATCACAATACAAAACACATCACAGACAGAATATAACACACATTAAAAAGAATAAAAGTTATACGGACAAATAATACAAAACATATGATGCCAATATCGGACACCGTCTCAGCATATGCTGTCGCAAGGATGCGACAGCGCTGATTTTCAGCGGTGCCCGGGACTACCTAAAGACGTGCGCGCGCAATACTACTTTTATATGGAATTTATACAGACAATAAGAGTATAATAAATATGATACATGAATAAAACAGTTATGAGATTAAAATATATTTTATATAATAAAATAATAGATAGAAAAAATCATAAATAAATATATATTATATTTATTTATGAATATATATATAATATAATATTATATATATAATATAATATTATATATATAATATAATATTATATATATAATATATATGTCGTATAGACATACACATTTATTTATTGACATCACAATACAAAACATATGATGCCAATATCGGACACCGTCTCAGCATATGCTATCGCAAGGATGCGACAGCGCTGATTTTCAGCGGTGCCCGGGACTACCTAAAGACGTGCGCGCGCAATACTACTTTTATATGGAATTTATACAGACAATAAGAGTATAATAAATATGATATATGAATAAAACAGTTATGAGATTAAAATATATTTTATATAATAAAATAATAGATGAAAAAATCATAAATAAATATATATTATATTTATTTCGCTAGAACTTTCTACTTTAAGCTCTATAAAAGCTGGCAAACTATCTATTTTTACGGGATGTCGAACTTGTTTGAATCTTTAATTCCGTGGAGACTTGCCTGAGAAAACTAAACACTTTAGGGATGAAATTTGTCTATATCCGTCGGATCACCCCAGCTAAACTTGAACGTCTCACGAGAGAACAGCATCCCATTTTTAGATGTCTAGACTTGACTCTTGAATCTTCCCGAATGTAGAACCAGTCTAAACTTAGTTTAAACTTGTCTTTAGTCTTAGTTTAATCTTGGAAACAGTGATACTAATAACTAACACTTGGTTTAAATAGACTTCGAGATATTTTGCTTATATTACAATACTATTCACGCTATTTATGCAGAGAGATAGGTAGACATCAAGGCCCGATTTAGGGGGAAGCATCCGGAGCCACTCGGGCCCTCCACAAGATGGGCTTTGAGACTTTTCAAAAAATTAAAAATATGCACTGTTGGGGTTTGTTTCGATTGTTATCTTTATTCATTAACCTAATTGATTCAATGTTTTCATTGATTGTCGTCCGGACCGGACATCTAAATCCGGCCCTGTTAAAGATCACTTCCAACGTAACACCTTATATATTATTTTTTTGAAACTTATAGAGTGTAGGGAAGTTTGAGTTAGTGAAGATAGAAAGAGAGAGAGTTATGTCTCGTATTTCTAAGACAAGGTGCAGGCCTATTGTCTGTATCACACTGTTGGAGTAAGAGAGAGCAATACATATTTAATCGTACATACATTTATTTAGATGGAGCTAAAAACTCGTATTTTTGTTACTTATTAAAGCAAAAACTTTTGACTTTTGAATGTTACGTTTAACACAGTTAAAATTAAACCAACTGCAAACAGGTGACTCCTAGAGACGACGTCGTCACCCAGCACCAGGCCAAAGTAAACAAATGCGAAGCGGCCTATTGCGTAATTGTCGTGCTTTTGCGCTAGCTGAGTGACGGACAGATTGGTTTATGTTTTATATATCAACTGAGTGGTGGAGCTGATGCATTGGCTGAGCGGTGTCGTGTTTCCCGCACAGCATGAGCACCATCCTTGATCTTAATTCGAAAATTAAAATCGAAATTAAACAATAGTACAGAACAATATGCCTGATCGAGTTTTGCTCCGCATTTTTTTTCGTGAATCGTATTTTTTTTTAATTGTAATTAAAATATTTTTAAATGCCAATAACATTATGATGGAATATGAATAATATTTTTGACCTTACCGACATAACACATAAGTCATAATTTTTATCTATAACTGCGCCCCGTTGTGTTTGTTACCCGCGATTAAAAACTATTTTTCCAGAAAGTCAAATTTTTCAGTTTATGTATAATTTGATTATCGATAAAACGATATTTTCTAAAAATGGATCCTAGATTATATGTATTTATTGCCTCCGAAACCTAAATTTCATGAATATCCGATATTCAGATTATTGGTATACAAGAATTGTAGTATTATTTTAACATTATATAAATGCTGTAAGATGTCTGTCTAAAATATTTTAGGTCCAGTATTCTCATTAGAATATTAATTGTTGTCATAAATTATAAATGGTGCGTTATAGTCCACAAATCGTTTATAGTATTGCCAGTGCAATGCTCGTCTGCCCAAACAGTTAAACTCCCAAAATAAACATTGTGCGGGATCACAAAGGATTTGAAATGGTTCAGAACGGTGGCGCCTACGCATTCATTCGGCCGTAGAGTTAACAATCTTTTAGATATGTTGGAAATTATTAATTAAAAAATTAATTAAAGTAAAAAAGGAAAATCAAATTTTTTTTCAAGTGAAGCTTCTCTATGCGCACTTGACTTGGAAAGTAAGATAATGAATGCGTTACGAAAAGTGTTCTCGGGCGAGACGAATAGTAGTTTTTAGGGAGATATACATAAGTCAGCGAAGATAGAAAGCGTTTCGTAGATAAGACACAGTACAGGCCTATCGTCTGTATCACACTGTAGGAGCAAGAGAGAGCAGAGCGCGCGCACTTTTTCTTTCTTTCTCGAACAATCGTGTATATATTATACAAATAAATATATATATATTAGGTTCTTACATATGAAATTGGCGTTCTGTCGTACTAGCCACTTTGATATAAAATATCTCCTCTTTGGTTAGGAATTCGATTTTCGAAAATTCCATATGTTTTTCCATCTTTGGTTTTTTCTTTGCGTCACTCAGTTTAGAAAATGAATACCTTAAAATATCGTTATTTACGAGAACTAGTTCCGCCGTGGCACCAGTGCCGCAGAAACGGCTCGAAGGATTAATAATGTGTATGGCGGCGGTGTCGCAAAAGAAAACTTTTTTTAGTAAGGGGATCAATGAACTACCTACGAAATGCATTAATAGCATTGATACATACTTTGATTAAAAAAAAAGAAATATTTACAATATAATAGGTATTTATAAAATATTTACAAAAAATATAACTGCCAAACCGTCGTCGCTTGACAGCGTACTCAGGAGGCCGGTAGCATTGCCTCGTTGTATGCCAATTAGCCTCTGTGTAAGGATTAAGCCAGCCCTCTGGTCACCAGTTGCGTAGATCAACTTCTTAGCTATCACTTTAAAAAGGTGGTGTCCACTACGACCCCACGTACGCCAAGTTTCTATCCCAAACGGCTCAAATATGAAACCTCTATCGAGGTTACTATATTTGCGCCACTTAATTCTGATTCCTCAACAGAAGATTCTGGAAGATGTGACCTTTGATTAAATAAATATATTTTGAAAAAATCTACTTTAGGTTACTCCCTTACAAAACGCCGATTTCATATGTTAGGTTAATATATATATCAATACAGATGTAGGTAAAGAAGTTTCACGTCGTCTGTCGTCTGGTCGAAAGCACATTCGAGTTTTATGAGTAATTGAGCGACGGCTCCTCAGTTACCGGGCAAAACGCTGCAGTAAAATTCCTTTTAACATTTATATAATTCTACTCTATATATATATAAATATTATTATATATGATATTCTGCAAGGTAGTACTTACCTTATCGCAGCTTTGTGTCTCTTTTCTCTTATATTAATTGAAATTATTTTAGAGTTTTTTTTATTATTTGCACGTCGTAGTATAGTAAATTTAATAGTGCCTTCTATTCTCTTCATATATCTATAGCGCCAGATTGGTTGCTACGTAATACGAATGAGAATCGATTCGATGCTCTCATTGATTAATCCGTGTTGTCTTATTCGAAACGTTATCGCTATCGTTAATCATTTATAAATATATAGCAGATGTTGGACAGCGGTCGCCCATTAGAAATATACTTTGCTTACATATAAGACTCTAGACGTAATACTTGCTATTTGTTGTAAAAGGTTATCAAACCGTCTTAAATCACCTGCGATTTATATTCTTCGTATAAAGGTAAGCTAAGGGGACGCCTGAGGCAAGGTATATCGACAAGATAGTGTACCAAAGATTAAATATAGGGTTCTAGGGTGTACAGAGATAACTCAAAATGGTAATTAATATTAGGCACAAGTTATGTTGATTGGTTCGGCTTTTACTTATTCAATTACAATCTGCCTCTTTAGCAATTTAATATAAAAAAGATGTGATTGTGCGTTTGTTTCCTTGAACAGCTGAATTTTTAACCAACTTCAAAAAGGAGGACAGGTCTCAATTCGCCAAATTGCGAGTCAAGTCAACGAGTATGGAAGGATAACATCGTGTATTTCTTTGTGACGAATCTACCTTGATTGGCAAAAAATGCTGACCGCAAGTTTCACCGGATTTTTGGGGTGGCAGAATTCTTAGGTTGCTTAGCTTGAACCACTATTGGGGGTAACACGGCGTAAGAGAACTCAGCTCGGACGTGTTACCCTTGACTCGGTTGGTAGTTCCGGACAGAAGACCGGCCCGGCCCTGTTAAAGATCACTTCCAACGTAACACCTTATATATTATTTTTTTGAAACTTATAGAGTGTAGGGAAGTTTGAGTTAGTGAAGATAGAAAGAGAGAGAGTTATGTCTCGTATTTCTAAGACAAAGTGCAGGCCTATTGTCTGTATCACACTGTTGGAGTAAGAGAGAGCAATACATATTAAAACGTACATACATTTATTTAGATGGAGCTAAAAACTCGTATTTTTGTTACTTATTAAAGCAAAAAACTTTTGACTTTTGAATGTTACTTTTGACGTAGTTAAAATTAAACCAACTGCAAACAGGTGACTCCTAGAGACGACGTCGTCACCCAGCACCAGGCCAAAGTAAACAAATGCGAAGCGGCCTATTGCGTAATTGTCGTGCTTTTACGCTAGCTGAGTGACGGACAGATTGGTTTACGTTTTATATATCAACTGAGTGGTGGAGCTGATGCATTGGCTGGGCGGTGTCGTGTTTCCCGCACAGCATGAGCACCATCTTCGATCTTAATTCGAGAATTAAAATCGAAATTAAACAATAGCACATAACAATATGCATGATCGAGTTTTGCTCCGCATTTTTTTTTTGGTGAATCGTATTTTTTTTAATTGTAACTAAAATATTTTTAAATGGCATCTAGCCAATAACATTATGATGAAATATGAATAATATTTTTGACCTTACCGATATAACACATAAGTCATAATTTTTATCTATAACTGCGCCCCGTTGTGTTTGTTACCCGCGATTAAAAACTATTTTTCCAGAAAGTCAAATTTTTCAGTTTATGTACAATTTGATTATCGATAAAACGATATTTTCTAAAAATGGAACCTAGATTAGATGTATTTATTGCCTCCGAAACCTAAATTTCATGAATATCCGATATTCAGATTATTTGTATACAAGAATTGTTGTATCATTTTAACATTTTATAACTGTAAGATGTCTGTCTAAAATATTTTAGGTCCAGTATTCTCATTAGAATATTAATTGTTGTCATAAATTATAAATGGTGTGTTATAGTCCACAAATCGTTTATAGTATTGCCAGTGCAATGCTCGTCTGCCCAAACAGTTAAACTCCCAAAATAAACATTGTGCGGGATCACAAAGGATTTGAAATGGTTCAGAACGGTGGCGCCTACGCATTCATTCGGCCGTAGAGTTAACAATCTTTTAGATATGTTGGAAATTATTAATTAAAAAATTAATTAAAGTAAAAAAGGAAAATCAAATTTTTTTTTCAAGTGAAGCTTCTCTATGCGCACTTGACTTGGAAAGTAAGATAATGAATGCGTTACGAAAAGTGTTCTCGGGCGAGACGAATAGTAGCATTTAGGAGATATACATAAGTCAGCGAAGATAGAAAGCGTTTCGTAGATATAAGACACAGTGCAGGCCTATCGTCTGTATCACACTATAGGAGCAAGAGAGAGCAGAGCGCGCGAACTTTTTCTTTCTTTCTCGAACAATCGTGTATATATTATACAAATAAAACATATATGAAATTGGCGTTCTGTCGTACTGGCCACTTTGATATAAAATTATCTCCTCTTTGGTTAGGAATTCGATTTTTGAAAATTCCATATGTTTTTTCTTTGCGTCACTCAGTTTACAAAATGAATAACTTAAAATATCGTTATTTACGAGAACTAGTTCCGCCGTGGCAACAGTGCCGCAGAAACGGCCCGAAGGATTAATAATGTGTATGGCGGCGGTGTCGTAAAAGAAAACTTTTTTTAGTAAAGGGATCAATGAACTACCTGCGAAATGCATTAATAGCATTGATACATACATTGATTAAAAAAAAAGAAATATTTACAATATAACAGGTATTTATAAAATATTTACAAAAAATATAACTGCCAAACCGTCGTCGCTTGACAGCGTACTCAGGAGGCCGGTAGCATTGCCTCGTTGTATGGCAATTAGCCTCTGTGTAAGGATTAAGCCAGCCCTCTGGTCACCAGTTGCGTAGATCAACTTCTTAGCTATCACTTTAAAAAGGTGGTGTCCACTACGACCCCACGTACGCCAAGTTTCTATCCCAAACGGCTCAAATATGAAACCTCTATCGAGGTTACTATATTTGCGCCGCTTGAGATTTTTTGCACTTGCAGCGGCCGCTCCAGCCTCAACAGAAGATTCTGGAATATGTGACCTTTGATTAAATAAATATATTTTGAAAAAATCTACTTTAGGTTACTCCCTTACAAAACGCCGATTTCATATGTTAGGTTAATATATATATCAATACAGATGTAGGTAAAGAAGTTTCACGTCGTCTGTCGTCTGGTCGAAAGCACATTCGAGTTTTATGAGTAATTGAGCGACGGCTCCTCAGTTACCGGGCAAAACGCTGCAGTAAAATTCCTTTTAACATTTATATATTTCTACTCTATATACATATAAATATTATTATATATGATATAAGGTAAGTACTACCTTGCAGAGTACTTACCTTATCGTACCTTTGACTCTTTTTTCTCATCTTAATTGAAATTATTTTAGAGTTTTTTTTATTATTTGCACGTCGTAGTTTTAAATTTAATAGTGCCTTCTATTCTCTTCATATATCTATAGCGCCAGATTGGTTGCTACGTAATACGAATGAGAATCGATTCGATGCTCTCATTGAGGAATCCGTGTTGTCTTATTCGAAACGTTATCGCTATCGTTAATCATTTATAAATATATAGCAGATGTTGGACAGCGGTCGCCCATTAGAAATATACTTTGCTTACATATAAGACTCTAGACGTAATACTTGCTATTTGTTGTAAAAGGTTATCAAACCGTCTTAAATCACCTGCGATTTATATTCTTCGTATAAAGGTAAGCTAAGGGGACGCCCAAGGCAACGTATATCGACAAGATAGTGTACCAAAGATTAAATATAGGGTTCTAGGGTGTACAGAGATAACTCAAAATGGTTATGTTGATTGGTTCGGCTTCTTATTCAATTACAATCTGCCTCTTTAGCAATTTAATATAAAAAAGATGTGATTGTGCGTCTGTTTCCTTGTACAGCTGAATTAAAAATTCAGCTGTACAACTTCAAAAAGGAGGACAGGTCTCAATTCGCCAAATTGCGAGTCAAGTAAGCGAGTATGGAAGGATAACATCGTGTATTTCTTTGTGACGAATCTACCTTGATTGGCAAAAAAAGCTGACCGCAAGTTTCACCGGATTTTTGAGGTGGCAGAATTCTTAGGTCGCTTAGCTTCAACCTTTATTTGGGGGTAACACGGCGTAAGAGAACTCAGCTCGGACAGGTTACCCTTGACTCGGTTGGTAGTTCCGGACAGAAGATATTTAAATAGATAGATTTAAATACAACTTCGGGAAGAGTAGGCAATTCAGGAATGGGAGAAGTAGTCAAAGAAACTCTAGAAGTCGACCTCAGAACTATGCCACTTCTCAATCCGGTGAAGCAGTACAGGCCAGCCTCTGGCCAACTGTGTTAGGTCGTCCAAAAGAAAAAGATAATTGGGAAATTGCTTGTTAAGCGGCGATTATGCGAATAGATCAGTCGCGCTTTCCGACCAGTGCAAGTAACATCGGGAGGTATCCAGAAAACTTTCTAAGGCGAGTTGAGAGTTGGCGGATTGCCAATGCACTACGTACAGATTGGCGGATTTTAAGCCAGTGGTGTTTCCCAACCTTAACGATTTGGAGATCTTCAAGAAACGAGCCTACTCCTATCTCAAAGGCCGGCAACGCACCTGCAGCTCCTCTGGTGCTATGGATATTCATGTGACGTTGATCACTTAAGAGTCGTAAGCTCGTCTGTACAGTGTAACATATATACGGTATAATTTTTCTTTAATAACAATTTCCAATGCAGTTATTTTTGCAACACATTGAAATACTGTTTGACCGTATTTCGAATGTGATTCTTGTAAACAACGCGGACGTTATCATATAAATTGATCTGATTTTATAGGAAACCTTAGTGCACGCGCCAAATTGGCTGCAGCTATTGGCATCATGTTCAGCAAAAATATTTGCGGGCAAACCGGCTCACCTTTACACAAGTTAATATGGTATACGTAACTTTACTGACGTCAAAATAAATGGAGGTTCACAAATTATCAGTATCGCAGTTATAACGTCATTTATGAATCAAATTTTAATCACAATTAAAGCACGCGCTAGTTTAGTGAGTGCCAATTCACTCTACTCTTGAAGGACACGACGTACTTGTACCGAAAGACTGACGCCGGCAACTTCTTCTGTACGCACGATAAAAGATGACTCAAATATGATGAAATTATGTTTATAAATATTTCGTGAAGGAGACCTATGTAGGTTTAATAATATGCCTGCTATTTGTTTTCAGTCAAAGTAAGGTTATCGCGCTGATAATTCTCAATGTAATTGTATCTAAATGGAATTCGAAACTGTTATCCAAGAATCAACGGGGTTCTATCAATCAAAACGTCCAAATCCGAATGGTTTCCAGAGCGGCCGCGTGATTCTGCCGTGTGATCCAGATCCACTCCACTCGAACCCGAATAGCCCCGCTGTGAATCAGCGGCTTACGTGGAGAGGTATGCGCGCGCGCAGCTCTGGACAGTCGCCAGGTCGGGCTTTTTAATATTTAGGCTATCTATACACTGTCGATTATTAGATTTAACTTATTTTGCTGAAATAAACAGTGTGTATACATTTTCTAATGGCTTTTCAAGCACACTGATCATGTCCGCTAAGTACCCCAAAGATGGATATATAAGAAAGATTTCACGCCGTCTTTTATCCTTCCGGGGTAAACGTCGGTTTATAGCAATCGTTTTCCGCTTTTCACACAGCATGTTACGTGATATTTTTGTGTATTTTACTTTTTATATGAATATTGTACAAACTTAACCTAAGTTTTAAAATTAATAAAAATAACACAAACACACGACCCAAGTAAATCTTCTTTAGCTATACGTATATATATATACGTACGTATATATATGTTTATTCAAGTATTTATTTGTAATATATACTCGATTGTTTAAGAATGAAAATGTGCACGCACACTGCTCTCTCTTGTAACAGACAATAGGCCTACACCGTGTCTTAGAAATACGAAACGTAATGCGTAATCTATTTTCGTCTACTTATATCTTCCTCTTCACTTTTGCTTCGCTTCCCCCGATCGGTCTTTTCGTAAATCTCTCACCGGCTTACCAAGTATGAGTCGCACTTAAAAACTTAAGTCATGATAAAATAATTGCATATACATTAGTTACGTTAGCAACTATCAAAACAACAACATCGTTATTGGGCACTATAAATAATGTGACATATAATTTAAAAAAATACAGTCTACGATAATAGCGACATTAATTAAAATTGTGTGTGATAGCCATTCTGTTATCTCATAAAAGCCTCTAGTATATAATTAGAATACACACAGTTTCGTTGTCAGACTGTTGGCAGCCTTATATGCACAGATGTGTTCAGGTGAGACCACGCCCACGTGCCACGCTACGCACGTAATTACTCGCCAGACCCGATAGATCTTCCGCGTCTGTTGCTATGTCACCACACCACAGGTCTTGCATTTATGGGCGATATAATGCATTAGGGACTTTGTCAACAAATATTGTCGAGTACAGTTTTCGGTATTTAATGAATACTAGAGATCCAATCAGTTCATTTTCAACCGAGTACAATATAGGTTCTCAATTCGTCTGTATGTTTTTTATTTTTATGTTTGTTATTTCATAACTTTCGACTAGCTAGACCGATTTCGATGACTCTTTTAATTTGAAAGCTAGGGCTTCCCGTGTGGTCTCATTTATTTAGTCCAATGGCATCCATGAGATAACCATATAAGTGTTCAATTTACATTAATCTTACAGACAAAGTTGTAGTATAAATGTTGCTTCGTCTTTCATTATTTGTACAGCAAAGGACTGGAATAGTTTTCCCGCGTCTGTCTTTCTCTCTGATTACAATGTGGGTATTTTCAAGAGTAGAGTGAATAGGCATTTACAGAGAGAGTTAGTGCGTCTTACCATCCAGGACTGCATTTCCACTTAACAACAGCTGGGATCGTTGTCAAACACTTGCTTAGAAAGTATAAAAATTAAAGAGGTCTAGTTCTGCCCTTTTAGAATATTTATTAAGAGTGAAGCCAGCGCGCCACATAAATGAATTTTAGCAATAAAAGATGGCAAAGGAATTAGCGCTAATTTCTTAGGGAACGTTTAATTTTTTACAAGAGAAGAGAGGAACAGATACTATTGATAACGTCTAGCATAAAGGTTACGTCTATCATATACAATATATTGTATGCACTACGATAAATAAATAAAAGCGTTTAGTTGTCGGTCCGTAGCTTCGTAGCTGGTCGTCATAAAATTTATTTGACAAATCTGCGGCCGCGAAACGACCGCAGCGTTTTCTCTTCGCGGGGAATTTTTCTTGCGAATTTTATTGTTATTTACGGCGCTATTTCTTTAGATATTTATTACACTAGCAAGCCGATTTGACACAGCGTCAGAACTGGCAGGCCGGGATTCAGATAAGACTGGTGTTACAATCTAAATGTTAAATGTATTCAATTACATTACAGCCCTTCGATGTTTAAAGTTATACTCTTTTATATATAGCTTTTTCTGTATAGAGAGCATAAGGGCATAGTCTGCCATGGACACATAGTGCGAAGTATCAGACTTGACATGTCTTAGAAAATTTCTAAGGCATGTAGCGAGTGCGTGGTAAATCAGCACATAAAATTGCAACAATAAAATTATTGGCGCCGTCACCGGGGATCGAACTTGGGTTGCTAGCGTACTTAGCAACTTGAGCCAACCGCCCAGACTCTAGTCTATAGCTCAATCATTTACATGTTTGCTAAGATACAAATAAAACGTTTCCATGACTTATCCTAATTAGTGTAGATTAGTAAGTTAGTAATACGATATGATGAACAAGATCTGAAATTAACAGAAAGTTGGCTTTTTAAACACCACTTTTTTTTTTTGTTTACGGGGAGGAAATGTTCAGAAAGATACCCCGCCTTCTGGGGGGAAGGCGGCGGTTATGTGGGGTTCTTACCCACTAAAACCTCCCCGGTGGCCCTTTCCTCGGTGCATGACGAGGGGCTCCGGGATCTCACGTGGAACGCACCGGAGCCCCTCTGCACTGTGCTCAAGGAGAGCACGTCCCGGGGGAAGGTTACTCCCTCCCCTGTGCCCTCGCAGTGCAAGGCGACACGGGCCAGCCGATGTCGCCTTCTTCCCAGGTCCACTTTGGTGGACGACTCGAACCCACCCTTGTCGCCCAGTGATCCCGAGGCCCCTTTAGTCGCCTTATACGACAGGCAGGGGATACCGTAGTCTTATTCTTGAGAGCCCAGAACTACAGTGCTGCGGGCCGGTCTGCCACCGGCCCGCCTGCGCCATCTCCGAACGGGATCGGCCCTCTCCCGATCCCGTTCTGCGGTCTCCTTCTGGGTCATTACTGACTCGCAGAAGGAGACCAGCGCCTTCCATTTAGATCTCCCCGCCAGCGCAGCCACTACTGCCGCCGGCACTAAACACCACTTAACTTAGTTATCATCAATGTGGCTGTTGGTATGTTTGACGTCACGAAGACAGAGTGATGAATACAAAAAAATACTACATAAGAATCTCCTTTTTTAGAAGTCGGCTAAACACAAAATATGTGGTATAATTGAATAAAGATTCGTAAAGGGCTCCGAGTCTGTTGAACCAATTGTGATCTAAATGAATTTTCATTGGCATCATAGCGGTATTAGATAGTGTTAGCACCACTGGCACGTCAATCATGTGTGTGTTTGTATTTGTTCTGAATAAATGTCATGCTTCTTATAGGCCGCGTGCTACGAGAAACTTTACAATCTTTCCTTTATTACGCAAAATTTTGAATCGAGAATACTTTGAATATTAAGCAATGTAGTTATAGCCGCCAGTTCCGTCAAATGGATCATTGAACTGAGTGTCGTTGTGTCGAATGAATACAGTCATTGTGTTGTCAGTTAGCTGAATAGTGGGCCTGCTTGTTTCCTCATTTAGTTTGTCTCTGAGGAAACGATAATTCCCCTTTCAAACTATCCTATTAACGTGACATTAACTGTGATGTTTTAAAGTCAGATGTGTAGTTTTTAAGTATTTTTTAATTCATAGACCGTGAGCGTGAATACATTTATGTGGTAAACAACAGCGTGAATAAATAAATAAATAAAAATGTTTGGAGTCCAGATTTGTAATGTTATGTCTGTATTTTCTAATTTCTTAACTATTTATACAAGTTATGTGCTACGTCCTTACTGGCACTAATTAGAAACTAAGTTTGTCGACCAATCGGGAAGGGACACTAATTAATAGTTATTTACAATGAGAGTGAGCGAGAGGTGATTTTCTCTGTCACACATCTTGCGCGTTCCGCACAGAGATAGCGATATGCTGTTTAAGACCCCCGATAATTTCGATACATGCGATCTTACTGCGACTTATGCGAATATACTTGTGTGAAGATCTCGCTCTTAAACTATTATATTATACAGGTTTTTTAAATTTTTTTTTTATTAAATATATCTTCACACACACACACAGACGACATATATATATATATGTAGTGAACATGAATTGGTTGACGGAAGATCTCTTTTCCACCGACTTCAAAAAAGTGGTTCTCAATTCGTCCGTATGTCTCTTTGTTTTTTACGTCATAACTTTTGACTGGGTGGACTGATTTTGATGATTCTTTTTTATTTGAAAGTTGGAGCTTCCCGTTTAGTCCAATTAGAATTTGCTCCAATTCTGTTAATGACATCCATGAGAAAACCATTTGAGTACTAAATTTGCATTTAGTGCGCGACTAATGGACTATTAACTCAATATGACGCTAACCGAATTCAATAATTCATTTTTTATAGGAAATTATGTTTTTTTTAATGACGAACTATACAGATTGGCCAGAGAAGCCGGCCTTAGATAGATAGATAAATCCTTTAATGCACCAAGGAATATGTTCAAAGGCGAACTTAATGCTAATTAGCATTTTCTTCCAGCTAACCTTTAGTGGTTAAGAGCAGGGTAAGGGTAGTGCCGCTAAAAATAGCGTTTTAAAACTATTATATAGATAAATAAATATACATAAATAGATACTTCTATATAAATATAATAATATACATACACATGGAATATATATAACGACAATAAATATACCAGTTTGTAATTTTTCATTGTTTGAGTAGAAAGTATTCAGATACACACGATTTAAAGACCTTGACTGCTTCACCGGATTGAGAGGTGGCATAGCTCTTTGGTCGCTTAGCCTGAACCTCTATCGCTAGTAACTCGGCACAAGGGTCCCCCGGGGGGTAACCTCGGCTTGGACGGTTAAAAGATAGTATTTGGTAGAACATGTTATGTAGTACTTCAAGTAGTTTGATGAGAATTAATTTATGTTTTATTTAGTTCTATTTCTTTACGATAATTCGGAAATGTAAAGATATCCTAGCGTAGCGTTTGATTTAAAAACTTAGAGTCTTATTAACAAACAAAGTAATCAGTTAAAGTACATTAGAAACGAGCACTGACACAAGTCTGTGATTGTATTTTATTGAAAAAAAAAAACGTTTGATTCAATTTAAAGTCTTTGTTGTTACTCGTAAATATACTTGTTGTAATGTAAACGTATGTACATATGGGTACAGATGTAGTGAGAAATTATTGTCCCCCGGGAAAACTCGGATCTCTATCAAAATACGATGACACCCGTATTGTTAATGAATGATCGTATTAAATGTGTGACATTTTCATATTCATTAATATGAAGCTATTTGAGAGCACGATTAATACGAATTTATCCGAGAAATTACGAAAGAAAATATATTCTCACTATATCTATACAAGGCAGGCTATCACTGAAAATTGGGCGCAGCTTTGTTCCTTTTCTATAAAATAAACCTCACATAAACAACACCCTACACCACCATGCCCTCTATACAAGTATTATAAGCACTTTTGTATAAAAAATTATGACAGTGCCTTATCGCGATTGCCTTGTTATCTAGTGTATAATAATCCCCATAATTTACGAGTCCACTGATAAGAATGGTGAAACACTTTAGATGTTTATCTATGTATTCAATTATGCCTTCAAATGTTTGCTTAGTTAGCAATAAAAGTGTCCACGGCTTATCCTAATAGGTGTAGATTAGCAAATTACAAGACGCAATTTAACTAGCCAATTGTGGTAACCAGAAAGTAAAAGAAAGTTAGTGTTTTAGTCATAACTAAATTTACTTTTCATCATTTCGAAAATGTCAAATGGTGTATATCATACCGTAATGGTTATATAGACGGAGTAAATTATAAAGACAATCAAAAGAAGAAAAGTAATAGAGTACGTCCTTAAAATGTCTATGAGAAACAGAGACGCAGCGGTCGCGGAGAAACTAATAACAATGTAACGGGGCGTGAACCAGACCATTCTCCAACACTACTAAACTTTTTTGCGTCGTAGACCCCTTGCCATGTTTTTCCGTGTTGGGTAGACCCCTTTTTTTTCATTTCTAACTGTAGTGTAGTAAGAGACAAGATCTTGCTGTGGTGGTACTCACCGCGGTGTTCGACGGCTCTTGCAAAGATTCACAGAAAGTGGTTTGAAAAAAAAAAGTTGTATCCAGAAATACCTTATGACAATTTTTTTTTTTAATTTTTTGTGTTAAAGAAAGCTAGCAATATTTGTTTATTTTTTTTTTTCATAAATATAACTTACATTCTTGTTAACCATTCCAACTAAGCTTAAGCTGGTGCTAGGAGATGGATCACGTCAATAGTCGAATGGTGGATTTGGACCCGCGACCTTACGCTTAGCAGACCGTACCCTAAACCATTATGCTATTGACGCTTGACTGTTTTGGTACTGTGTTTAATCGACTTCAAAACAAGTATATTTACAAGTAAAAACCGACTTCAAATCGAATAAGAATATTTTGAAATAGAATTAATCAGAACCTAACTAAACTCTTATTACACTACTATGTATATCCTTACCAAAAAATATGAATCATCGAAATCGGTCAACATGATATTGAGTTATTCGTCCGTTTGTCGTGCACGTACATAAATTTAACATTTATTTGGATTTTCTAATGGATGCCATTTTCAGAATTGTTCCAAATTGAAACCATACTAAAAACATTAGCTTTCATTTATTTGAAGAATTTTCAAAATCGGTTCACTCAGTCTAAAGTTATGCGGTAACAAAAGAGAATACAAATGAAGTGAGGACCTCCTACTTTTTAAAGTCGGTTAATAAAAGATGACGTCGACGGCTTAATAGTAATAGCTTTGAACGTTTGATTTGATTTGAAGTCGTTTGTTTTAACTCGTAAGTAGTCTATATTAAGCATACGAGTTCGAGCGAGCCAACAATATGCAAAGTTATCAAATAAATTCAATGAACATGCGAGGCCATTGCGCCAACTTTATCGTATATATGTTAATATATTTGTTTGATAATATTGCACGTAAAGCGCCTCCGCGATTCCACTACTTTATTGGCAAACGTTTTGGCAAATGTTTGTGATATGTAAATGTGATTCGCTTCAAATTCTTTTTGATTTCGTTTGTTTATTGGTTCAATTTTATTATTGTATGAAGGTCATATAATAGGCTGTGCTACGACTCTCACATGTTATAATTTGTAGGTCTCGTGGAATAAAATAGTCCAACAACTAATACACTCGCTTTATTGAGACAGCGTAACGTTGTACAAGGAATTATTTATAACGAATACCGTGACAACTGCGCGTCCTCACAATATTTATACAAAATTAATTAGAAGTCAGATTAGGAACTAATAAAGTCAAACTATTATTTACAATGCCAGGTTCATGTGACGATCAACTAAATTATTAATTATGAATTAAAGATACAATAACATTCAGGTAAATCACTAAGATATCATTGGAAGTAGTTATTATGCATAACGGTCGCTGAGTGCCATGTGATGCCAGCTAACACATATTATCGAATTTCTTTTCAATCTGAGACCATTGAGAGGAAACGTCAAAATCAAGTTCTATATAACTCTTTAACTATACTTCCGCTCGCGTGCTGTTAATAATTATCTACAAAAAATTCGTTTGTCTGTTTATTATAAAATATCCTTTTTACTACATGCATATGATTGTAAATACAGTACGTATACCAAAATATCTTTTTTTTAATTTTTTATCTGTCCGTCCGTGTGTTTGTGCCGGCTGATCTCTGGAACGGCTTGACCGATATTGACGGGACTTTCACTGCCATATACCTTATGTAATAAGGACTAACTAGGGCTACTATCTTAGAAAAAAATATCATACTTTTACTTTAAATTCCACGCCAACAAAGTCACGGGAAGAGCAAGTATATAATGTAATTTCATGTTCAAGAATTCTTCGAGAAACCAGCCTATTCCTATCTCAAAGGCCGGCAACACTTTTCTACAATTGATTCCACAAGTTGACAGTGCGTGGAAGAAAGTTACGCGAAAAACGTACAGTCGTGGAACTCCAACCATCAAGATGGTGGCGATGGAATTTGGAATTCCACCGAGATGTGCGATAATGGAAATCGGTAGCTGGGATGAATCCAGATAAATAATGCAATAACCCCTGTCATATTTCCCCAGACTTTCAGTCAAGTCAATCGGAAAAACAAATGTCGATGATTCGAGCAGTTTTACGCTCTACACGGTCTAATGGATATGGTCATATTTCTAAATGGTATTATGGTAATCACAATTTGCGTTAAACTGATCTCCTTTTTATGTACAAGCTATACAGTATACTATAATCAATTATATTCATCTCAGAATCTAATATAATTAATCCCAAAGACAAGATATTCGTAATTAGTATTGCTTACACCATTTGCTACGCAAGTACATAGACTAAGTACTATCAGAGGCTGCGATCTAGTTATTTTAATAATGTTTTAAATAGCACAGCTAATTAAAACTTACTCTATGAAAATAAATTCCTTTTTTCTAAAGAGTAGTTACTTCAAATTCAATTATAGCGTATTCGTTTCGACCTAGATAACTCAACCTCTTTTCTGCAATCGAACGAAAGAACAAGTTCATCTATTAACTTATCTTCGCACCTGTCTTGCACTGTCTACATCTTCAAACTTTAATTATACCGTTCGATATTTCTCTGGCCGTCCAAGTCTGTTCCATTCCGAGTTCTTCAACTTGCATTTTCAAACTTAAAAGATACTAGCATACTTCAGAATATCTTGTTCGATGCGATCACGGCGCCGGCTCGTCGAAGAGTTGAGAATTAATTAGACCTGCCCGGTTTCACGAGCGGTTGGGTTTTGTTCCGCGAAAATAGTACTTTACCTAGCGCTCGTTCTGGGTACGCTTGAATAACGAGCAGAAAGCGATTTAAGGTTATCTGTAACCTTTTCCAAATAGATATTGTATCATTAATATCATCTATAAAATAAACAAATTTGGATTAGCTGTTTGTTTTAAATAACCGTTAATAACCTTTTTATTCGTATGGACGGTACATATACAAAATATTTTTTTTACAATTTTTGTCTCTGTTTCGGTAATTTCCGGAACGGCTATACCGATTTTGGCGCAACTTTCACTAGCAGATAGCTGATGTAATAAGGAGTAACTAGGCTACTTTTATTTAAGAAAAAATTAAGAATTGGTTTTTTATCGCATCAAATAAACATATATCTTTTTTTTGTTGACGGGGGGAAATCTTCCCCATCCGAATACTCATATCCGATACCCCGAATTCTGGTGGAAGGCGGGGTTATGTGGAGTTCCCTATCGTGATATAATTGCGACCCGAGAGCGACTACAAGGGCCGAACCACTTTTCCTCTTTCTGTCAGAACTATAGGAAGACAACAGAGGACCGCTTTCTAGTTTTATATAAACCAGAAGTTGTCACTTAATTCCATGGTAAAAAGTCTATGGCATAGTCTTGTATCTTTGGATGTGAAGCTGGGGCTCTTTAGTACTAACTTTACTTATGCAAGTATAATTTATTGTTGCCACGAAGATTTTGTGTCTATTTAAAATACATTTAAATTCTGTATTTTGTAATTTTTGACCCTTCCTACTCTAAATATTGGCGACTCTAGATGTATGGGAATGTTCGCAAAACAGTCAGTTCCCTGGTTACAAAGAGACTATTTTAAAGTAACGAGTTAGCAAAGCGTATAACTAAGAAAACGTTGACTCACTTCCCCAGCATCCTCAATCCAGCCTTTTGCTCAAAGATCTCGTCGTTACCTCGCTAATGCTCTAAGGCGTCTAAAGATGAATTACGTCACAGAGAATCCCGGGATTTAATTACTTGATTGCGTCTCGTGTCTTTCTGTCTCTCGTCGCCGGTGTTTTGTAATCAACGAAATTATTATATACAATTCAATATCGTAATATACGAGTAACATCATTAAAGAAAATACAGGACAGTTTTTTATTATTTTTTTATAATTTTTTTTTGTAAAGTAATGTATTTTTTAGAGCCGTTAATGTATTTTTTTAGAGCCGTGGTAGCTCAGTGTCCGGGCGGTTGGCTCTTGTTGCATAGTACGCTAGCAACCCGAGTTCGATCCCCCCGGTGCCGGCACCAATAAATTTGTTGTTGCAATTTTATGTGCTGATTAACCACGCGCTCGGCGGTGAAGGAAAACATCGTGAGGAAACCTACATGTCTTAGAAAATTTTTCTACGACATGTGAAGTCTGCCAATCCGCATTAGGGCCACGTGGCGGACTGTGCCCTTATACTCTCTTTACAGAGAAGGCCTGCGCCCAGCAGTAGGACATATATATTATATATATAAAGGCTGTAACTTTAACTTTTAATGTATTTTTTATGAAACTATCGTTTCATTTAACTATACACATATGGAGCGTAAATAATGCTATTTATTAGTTTTAAAAATGTTTTTTTTAAATCATGATCGATTTTTTTCCATCCCATCATCCAAGGTGTCATTAGTACTATAGTCTGTCTTTCGTTTCGGAAGAGGTCTCCTAAATCCGTGTTTATGTTTTCTAAATCTAAACCGACATAAACAGATTTATCCATAGCATTTCATACTGTCACTGTGATTGTTTAAAAAAGTGTCACGCCACCGTCTATGACTTTAGGCGTTCAAAATATAAGTTGTAAAGTTTGAAATCTCATTGTTCGCGGAAGTTGAGCCCCCGGTTATTGGTGGCCGTTGGAGCGCTGTGAGCTTATGTTTATTATTTATTGTCGATTTACCCCGCCAGTTGCTTATCGATTACTTAATAAGCCTTAATAGCTTGTACTTAAGAGCTTACCACGAGTAATGTTTTTACTATATTTAATCATAGTACTATGAAGAAATGAACGTTCAATAGCACCACAGTTGTCGATATTTGCTAGTTCTAGTAGTCTTAGTTCATTGCTACTACCTTGGTTTTTTTTTATGCGTGTAAACTAGCGCTTGACCATGATCCCACCTGGTGTTAAGTGGTGATAGAGTCGAAAGATAGTACGCGCTAGTTTAGTAAGTGCCTATTCACTCTACTCTTGAAGGCTCCCACGTCGTACTTGAAAGGAAAGACTGACGCCGGCAACTTATTCCACTCCTTTGCTGTAAGCACGATGAACGATGACTCAAATCGCTTCGTTCGGACGCGCGGAACATCGACTATAAAAAGGGTGGAGACCCGCCGAGTGTCTAAACGTCCGAAGGTAGAATGGGGATGGGGGAATTAACTCGTGTTATTCCTGTGCACACTCTCCAAAGTGTAATCTGTAAAACACCGAAAGGCTGGCCACCTTGCGCCTGTGCTCAAGACTATCTAGGTGTAGATCTTGGTCACCTATCAACTTTTTGGCCCGCCTCTCCATGGAATCCAGTGCCGCGAGTTGGTATTTGGCTGCACCTGCCCAGATATGACAACAGTACTCCACACATGGCCGGATCTGTGCTTTTTACAAAGTCAAAAGCTGTCCCGGTGTGAAGTACCGCCGTACCTTTGATAGGACTCCAAGCTTTACCGATGGTGTATCACTAACACGTCAATCGTTTGTATGTGTTGAATGACGATTCATGCCTGCTATTACATTGGTACATAATGAAACATAACATCCTGTACATAACAACGGTGCTAGTGAAGAATTGTTGAACAAGTAAACATGAAATCAGATTACAACTAATTTGATTAGCTACTGATGTACCACTAAACGCATAAAAACACGGTTGCTCTTTTTCAACCGACTTCAAAAAAGGAAGTTTTCAATTCATCTGTATTTTTCATTTTGTTTTTTATGTATGTTACGTCATAACTTTCGATTGGGTGAACCGATTTTAATGATTCTTTTTTTGTTTGAAAGCTGGTGCTTCCCATATGGTATATCACATTTAAATGTATGTCTTACGATGACGAATAACCGATGATTCATTTTTTATTGGAATGTTTGATAACAATTTGGTTAGGTTCTGATTAATTTCATTTCTAGAATTCGGAAATACAAACAGGATGTCCGCGCATTGTTATTTCTCAACTATTACAAAGTTCTGGTGTCTATATTCACTTCTTTTCCATTCTCTAGCGTTGTCATCACGCAGTACTTGCCTAGTTTTGTACCCAATCTATAGGTTTTTTTTTATTTTCGGTTTATTTTTTTTTGAACAAGGTCCAATGCCAATAAAATTAACAACCTAATTGAAATCCTTTCCAACATAAAGAGATAATATAAATATTAAAAGAACACACCATTTAGAAATTCCTCTCGTTTTGAAGTCGGTGAACAGTAATTATAATTAATTAAATAGCAGTAGTTAGTAGAAAAAATTTCGACCTTATTTAAAAATAAACGGAAACCTTTTATTTACTGCCAGTTAAGTTTAAAAGCTCGGAAGATAAATATGTTAAATTAAACGGACGGAGCGATCGCATCTGCATCAGTGACTACATTCGCTTTAAGTTCGCACTCATTACACCCCAGTGTGTCGTTACCTTTACAATGCCACCGGTATGTATGCACTAAATGGTAAATCATAGCTCCTCGCATATTTGCCTGAGCTCGGCATGTTTGCAGTGCCCCCTATGTATTTGTTTATTGAAGCGCATGAAGCTTTGTGCTTCTATTTACTGCGTTTAAGTATTGTAGCATGTTTTAGTTGTTAGTTTATATTAAATCGACCTTGAAATAGTGTTGGGTGTGTAACCATCTATCGACATCGAACGCTGAAAATGTATTATTTTATTAAACACGATAGATCCACTTTTGTTTTACTTCGACTCTTTTTACCTTATAAATAATTTACCGTGTGTCAAATTGTTAATTTAAGTCGGAATAAATTGTAATGGAAACCTACTGATTTTTAAAACTGTTATAATTTGTAGGTCTCGTAGAATAAAATAGTCCAATAACTAATACACTCGCTTTATTGAGACAGCGTAACGTTGTATAAAGAATTATTTATAACGAGTACCGTCACAACTGCGCGTCCTCACAATCTTTATTCAAAATGAATTAGAAGTCAGATTAGGAACTAATAAAGTTAAACTATTGTTTACAATGCCGAGTTTATGTGACGATCAACTAAATTATTAATTATGAATTAAAGATACAATAAGGTTCAGGTAAATCACTAAGATATCATTGGAAGTAGTTATTATGCATAACAATCGCTGGGTGTCATGTGTTGCCAGATAACAAAACAAATAATACATATTCTAGACGAGTAATGAATTATTATAGTAATACTTTCTCAAAAACACACTGCATCCTATAGTATGTCATGTAGGTATCTCCGTTTAGCAGATTCAACCGTAAAAAACGACAAAAACGTATTAGTATACATTTTGAAAATATTTTTGTATGAAATATTTTGATAATTCGGTGTTTTATAGAATTTATTTTTGGAAGTGTACTCAGGGATTACAGGCTGGATTTCATCCTTTTGTTGTGGACGTCCTTCAAACCAGAACGATACCTTTGCTTCGCCTTCGTACAGTAATAGATTGGAATAGTCTGTCCTTCCTTCCGATTATAATTCGAGTGCCAGCAAGAGTAGACTGAAAAGACATTTTCTAAGCGAATGCTTTCACATCCAGGACTGCATTCCACTTACCATAAGGGGAGTACTTTGGAAAAATAGAAAAAACTTGGTCATTTGTTGGATAATATTTTTAATACAAAGGGTGTGGGAAGTTTATATTCGATTAATGAATCGTCAAATGAATTTAGATTCATGTTTGTGTCACATCGGTACATTTTACAGCGGCGTATATCATGCGAACTATCATCACAGTTGTTTAAATTTATCGCTCTCGCAAACCTGTCGACGTTTATGGTCGCCTAGTACTTTTGAACTTTTTGACGACTTCAGAAGTTTCTTTTATTGCTCCACTAGTTAGTAGATTCTAGAATTTTATGTTATATTTTTGTTTTGATTTGGTACAATGTACTGTTAGGAATGTACATCTGTAATCAAATACTCTTGTCTGATCATAGACATAATTCCATAAAGTCGTTAATTTGCTTAGTCATTGTCACCTGTGCCTGTTGATCCTATAATACCATGGTAGATGATGATATTTATGTACCGACATGACTTTGATGTTAAATCCTTTGATTGGTGTTGTTTGACAATGCTACGGTCAGAGATATTCGTGCAGCAAAGGACTGGAATAGTTTGGGCGCGTGTTTCCTTCCAATTACAATGTGGATGTTTACGAGGGTAGAGAGAATAGGCATTTACTAAGCTAGTCCGCTTTATCATCCAGGAATTTCCACTTAACATCAGGTGGAATCATGGTCAAGCACTTTTTTGTAAAGTATAAAAAAATACAGTCAATGGCATGTATTAAAATATTATATGTAAACTCCATGCCAACAATACATTACTACTATACACAAACAAAACGAATATTATATCAGTATTGTTATAGCTAGAAACGAAAAACGAAACGAATTTTCTCTCCCGTCCTTATAACCGTAGAGGAATAGGCAGAAACAACAATAGCTATCATCTTTTAGCTCAGAGGTTCTCAACCTCGCGAACGATTCGTTTGTGCTACTATTCGACACATACTGATTTTTTCTTAGACATTAATTAAAAATGTGAATTATTACTACGTTTTGTAAATACATTTCTATGAGTGCGTGCTATTTGAATAATAATTTTATTTTGAAACATTTTTCTTTATTATTTATTAATAAATTATTAATAATAGGTTGTCAAATATCTCCCTTCCGCCTTTTGTGTCATGCGGCACCCAAACATCAAGCTTTTTTTTGTATCCAGCCTTCTGCAGATGGTTTAAAATGGTTTGGTGACTAACTCCCATCTCCTGGGCGATGTCACGAGATGCCACATGCCGGTCTAACTCGATGTAGTCCATGATTTGATCGGTTTTTGTCGTCACAGGTCTTCCGCCGGCTGGCTTATCCATGGTGTCGTTTTCACCGGCTCTGAATCATCGAAACCATTCCTCCGTGGTTCGAAGTGATAGAGTACCATCCCCCAAAACACCATTAATCTCACGGAACGTTTCTCTAGCGGATTTGCCTTTAACGAAGGAAAACTTTAAAATAGCGCGAATTTCGGCGTTAGTGAACTCCATGTTTACACGTCTATAACTGTTGAACGCAATATCCAAACTAATTATGCATAGCGTCGTTTTGTAGGTTATGTCAAGACCTTTCAAATTATGTATAGTATTGCTAGATACGAGCTCTGTAGCGCTTTGTACATAGCCGCGAAATTCAAAAGACAAAAAGGCGGAAGGGAGATATTTGACAACCTATTATAAGAAAATAAATGATGGGAAAATGAGAAGTTATGGATGGAGTTGGTCTTTTAGAAATAGGTGGTGCCCGCCACTCGACCGATATTTTAGAATGTGCTCTACAGTACAAAAAGGTTGGGAGTCCTTGTTTAAGCTGATAGTTCATCGTCAAAAAAACCGATCTTATTCGTCGGTAATTCGATCCGCTCAAAAACATTTTATATAATATTTGTGATATTAATTATTTTGTATATTTTGGTTTCAGGTATGTACCATTGATCCCTAGCAGATACGTAGGTTTAGAATAAGCTTTATTTTAGTTCTTATTATAAAATTATAATTAAACTATACACCCGGGTTCCGTACAAATTTTAGTCTTAGTTAAAAATTACATATTAATAAAAGTAATTAGTAGATTACAGTATTTTGGCTGAATTTTCGTGGTGATTCTTTTTATATTATATAAAGCTTTTATATATTATATGAATTATGTATTAACATTATGTATTGTCGAAAGATCTAAATTGTACTATTCTTGTACAGAAACTCTTAAATTACATTGTTACAAAGAAAATGTTGAACATTGGTCTACAGTAACTATATTACGATAGCCCGTCTACCGTTTTAAATCATTCAAAGGAGATGTGTAGTAATATTCTCTTTGCAAATTTATCCACGAACTGCGGAAGATGTTTTATTCAAGGACGGGAACCCCGTTTCTTTGTTACGAGGGGTAAATAATGTTTGTATAGAGGAACGCGGCTTTAAGGGTTGCATATTTTTGAAATATTGACTACAGCTACAACATTAGCTATTAATATGGCGAGATTTACCTGATTCTCTGCGTTATCTTCTGTGCTCCTAATAACTCAAAGCTAACAATCAGACACAAATAAAGAAAAGTTTAAAGTAAACATAAAAAAAAAAATCAATTTATACTTATTATTGGAACGAAGTTCCTTATGGGGCGTTGCAGAGGAAATATAGGAAAACGTCAGTGACGTTAAAGGAAAGTGTAAGATTCTTTTTCTATTAAGCAAAGAACTTCAACTCTCTAATCATAGGTGGCGCTTTAACGAATTATTAATTAATAATTGATGTAATTTTATTTATTTTACGGTAGAAAATAATAATCAGACTTTTTTTTTATTTTACTTAATAATGTTTTGATATGGATTTGGACGCGCTTTGCGGTGAAGGAAAACATCGTGAGGAAACCTACATGTGTCAGACTTTTTTTTATTACATGTGAAGTCTGCCAATCCGCACTACGTGTGAGTGGCGGACTATGCTCTTATACTTTCTTTACAGAGAAGGCCTTCGCCCAACAGTGGGATAATTTTAGCTGTTTACTAACCTATTAAGTTTACCTCTATTCAAACGTGTTTTCGCAACCACAGACCTGTGTCCGTGCTCTTTTCCAATACACTTAAATTGTTCACTCTGCATTTATGAAAAGAGTGCCACTTCTACAGTTACTATTTTCCTTTTTTTTATATATAATGACTGAATTAGGAGGTGGCCAGAGAACGTACTGGTTCACGCGTCGCAGACGCCTCGCAGCATTGCTATTAGCTTCTCCGCGACCGCTGTGTCCCTGCTTCTCATGGCCATTTCAGGTTGTAGTCCACTATCCTCTCCCTTGATGCGGCCATTGCCCTTGTCATCAGTCTTCTTGTGGCGTCGTCACAGTATTCAAACGTGTTGTTACCCTGAACACAAAATTTGAATGCCGTGTCCTTTGTGATGTTTACTGTCCCGACCGGCTACATTTGAATGACAGCCATTTTTGTATTACCAAAAAAAAATACCATTGTTGCACGTTTATGTAATTTGCATTTTAATAACATGTCGGTTGAACCGAATGTGGAGTTACAAAAAGGGATATTACAATGCATAGCCTTACATATGCTAAAGCCTGTAACAGCTTGTGGTCATCTGCTCGGTTCCCGTGAATCTCGCAGGTACGGGCTTCGGGGTGTTACCCCATTACCCGGGTTATCAGCGCAGGGGGCGACTGCTCCCCTGGTCTTGGGTACCGTTTTAACACGGATTTTTTAGGTATAACTATTTTTGCGTCGTGGCTAATCCCTCAAGCGTCAGCCGCGACGAATCTATCCATTACTACGCCCTCCCAACCTCTCGGTCTCGATTGAGACGGAGGTCGAGAGGGGGGCCTATACGTTCAAAAGCTCCCTAGAATGGGGAATTTGAACCTACGGGGAGCACGTCCGGAGGACGTGCGTGTTGCGGGCGAACTCGCGCGGGTGTTCGTGCGGACCGTTGTCCGCACGGTCGAAAAAAGTTACGAGCTAGTCTCGTGACAAATTCGTGAATCGGTTCGATGCCTAAATCGCGTTGTATTACGTCATTTCTGACGTAACGCCCCGCGTTTAGGATCATTCTCAAGGTTATGTTTTGTTGTGCTTGGATGCGGTTCCTTGCACTGTTACTGGTCAATCCGTACCACGCTGTAGCGGCGTACGTCAATCGTGTACGAATGTAAGCCTTGTAGACGGAGAGTTTAGCTCGGACGGGCAAGTGAGATGCCAATACTGGTCTCAATACCGCTCTCGCAGCTCTGGCGCTTTGAATCATACGATTCACCTGAGGGGCCATTGATAGCCTGCGATCGATCTTGCATCCGAGATAGACTACATCCGACTGCCAAGGTATTACCTGTCCACGAAGACGCAGTCGCTGGAAATCTACGCCATATTTGGACGTTAGCGCCGCCGTCTTACCGACGTTGACGGCGATACGCCAATTGTCCAACCAGCGCGGTAGGGCGTCGAGCGCACTCTGTAACCGTTTTACAGCGTTGCTCGGGTTCATGGCAGAAGCCAGGTAGGCGCAATCATCCGCGTATAACGCCAGCATCGGTGCGAAGCGGCCCTTAGGGCACGGGATGTCGTTAGTGTAAATCGCTGTAACAGCTTAATGGCGAATGCGTTTTTATATTTGTTTATGCTGTTTGACCTTTTAAACCCCTGGACCCCAGCCCCCCTTCCTTACTTATTTTTCTATCTACAGCACTAAAGTGCTTGTCCATTTATATGCTCTTGTTAAACATTTGTATGTTTGGTGAACTGTAATGAGCTCACCAGTAACACATATTACGGTCAATCACTTAATGTATAAAAAATATTTTATATCAGTCTATTAATCTCTAAAGTATACAGAAGTTATTTTTTTTAAAAGCTTTTCTACCTCTACCGTCTAAACTGTTTAAAATAGCGTCCATCCATTTAACTGTAAAGTTTAAATTTCAGTTAATGCTAAACGTACAATTTACGATTCGTCGTTAACTGTGAACTGAGCGTCTCTATTCCCGCTGTATTTATAGCGATACGCTTAACGGATCTAAGAATTTACTTTTTAAACGATCTGAACGCGTCTCGAGATAACTTCCTATCACCGGGCCCTGACGTCTTAACTACGCTTTAAGTGTCGGCCAGCGGTACTTACACGTGTCTTAAAGTCTACCGTTAAACTTATTTTACGTTTGTATTTAAATTATGTATGCAAAATTTAGTTAAACTCGTGCGGAGAGCTCCATATTTACTTTATTTATTACAGAATCCAAGTCGATGCCTCAATAGCCTAATGGTTTAGGATACGGCCTGTGAATCGTAAGGTCGTAGGTTAGAATCCACCATTCGACTATTGATGTGAACCATCCTAGCACAACCTTAAGCTTATTTACATATAATATAAAAACAAAAATCTTACTTATTACTTAAAAAGCTATGTCTTACAAGTCTATACAGTATTCTAGCTTCTTCCATAGCTGGAGAAGCTAGGATACAATTACAAAACCCGACATCCCAGCGGCTAATCTTAAATTTAGCTAACAATTCAGCTCTCAGAGCTTCGCTCCTTATACATTCCACCAGTACGTGATGCACGTCCTCTATAACGCCGCACTCTATGCAGTGTGGTGAAGATGTTTTTTTCATTACAAATGTGAAACTGTTAGATGGAATATGCCCCGAACGAGGTCTGAGAGCTGTTACAATATCATTTTTCCTAACTTAAGCTTAGTTGGAATGGTTAACAAGAATGAATAGTCGAAAGGCGGATTCGAACATACGAGCCCACGATTCGCCGTGCCCTAAACCATTAGGCTATTGACGCTTCAAAATTTCCACTGTCGATGTTTGATTCTACTTTTTCAATGTCGGTATAAAAATAAACAGTAAATTTTCAGTTTCATTTAAAATACTTTATCAAAGAAATGCCACTCAATCAATTCTCAGGTCGGAATATCGAGGAAGCAATACAACATCGAGTATATTTTTTATGTTTTTATTGCAATACAATAAAAACTTTTATACCCCAATTCTTTATCGTTCAAAGTTAAATTTGGCACGCGCCTCCCATCCTGTGTACTGGCCAAATAAGTCTATTAGTTTGAAGTTTTTCCGTTTCAAACTTTCCAAGGAATCGTGGCGGGTCGATCAAAAGAGTTTCACTGCAATGTAGGTCCTACCTACTTCAATTTTTTTTAAACGGAGATGAAATTCTTCAATTTTACACAGATATTTTTAACATAAAATTTTCTCATTTATTATCTGTTGAACATATTGTTACAAGAATGCTAATAATATTTGTGAGAAAAAAATATCGCCAGCATTCTTTTTTCAAACAATAATGACGCGGAGGGAGCGTACATAAAATCATGGTAGAGAAACATGAGACAGTGGACCAGTTTTGCGAACGTGGAGCTGCTATTTGCCAACATCCAGTAGCAGACAAGCATTTGGAGAGAGAGCCTGTATTTGTTTATCTTTATATGATTGCTACTGGATATTTGTTATTAGTCAGAGATCATTTATTTAATTTTGATTTATAGTTCATATAATACGTAAATTTATATCATAGTACGCATTATCGCACAATACTGATACAACATTTTGATATATTATAACAAAGAATACGGCGAGTGTTCTGCAGAGTTGTTCGGAATCATCTCAGCTGCTGATTTCCATTACCGAACATCTCGTTACAATTCCAAATTATTGCACGTACTGTCAACCTGTGGAATCAACTGTCACCAGCGGTGTTTCCAAACCTTTACAATTTTAGGACCTTCAAGAAACGAGCCTACTCCTAAAAGGCCGGTACCGCACCTGCAGCTCCTCTGGTGGTGTGGATGTTCATGGGCGACGGTGATCACTTAAGATCAGGTGGGCCGTAAGCTCATTTGTCACTTTTCCTAATAAAAAAAATCGATATATTTTTTGCATGACCATCCCTAATACATAGGTTGTCAGTATCAGTGATTGAGTAAAAAGTGTTCAAATACACGCGATTTATACAAGTTGACGAACCCTTTTCAATTTCAATAGGCATTATATCCCCGCACGTTCAACGCTACAAAGAAACAAATGTCTTATCCCGGCTTAAACTTAGCCGTTTTAAATTTAGCGCCGTCACGCTAGAACAATTTAAAGCACCTAAAAACGTCCTGCAAACGCTTAAAACATGGCCACCGTTATTAAATTCCGCGATGTGAAATATCGTCGTGCGCAGAGCGATTTTAAAATTGCCACCCTACCATGGCACGTGACCCTACACAAACTGCCTGCAGAAAGGGTAAATAATTTACAACTTAACCCTTAAGTTGTCCGATCGAAACTCGTGTGGTTACCTCCTGTAAAAGGCAGTGTGCTCCATTCGAGATAATGCTTTAACAAGTATATGAACGAGCGGAAAGAAAAACCGACTTCAAATTGAATCTATGTTAAACATTAACGTACAAGAGAGTACACTCTCTTTTTAACCGACTTCAACAAAGGAGGCTCTCTATTCGTCTGTATATTTTTTTATGTTTACTTTGGACTAGTTGAACCGTTGTTGATGATTTTTTATTTGACTGCTACTGCTTCCCGCGTAGTCCCATTCTGATAATTGCATCGACCAGGAAACCATTTCATGTTCGCACAGTGTGTGCGCGATAAATGGACGTATTACTTTTAAAAATTATTTTATATATTTTTTTTTTTAAAGAAAGCTAGTTTTATTTCTTATTTTTTTTTGAGAAATATTACTAACAATCTTGTTAACCACTCCAACTATGCTTATGCTAGGACATGGTTCACGGCAATAGTCGAATGGTGGATTCGAACCTACGACCTTACGATTCGCAGGCCGTACCCTAAACCATTAGGCTATTGACGCTTCATCAAAAGGATCTACATCAAGGATAGTTTTATGTTATTAGTTAGAGTTTGGTAACGTAACGGTTAAAAACAATTACTAAATCTGAAGATTTATTTAATCCCACACGAAAGAGTTTTCACGCGGAGAGAGGAATGAACGGCCTCACGATTCAAGCGCCCGCCCACGGTCAGAAATTACGTCGCATAATAAAATAATTATGAAGCGTAAATTTGGCTCGCGATACATAAAAAATTCACAATTCCCTCAGTCTGCCCCGTTAAGCCCCTATCAAATTGCCTTCCCTTATTTAAATACTGCTTATTGCGTATTTAAAACAATGTTAAGCAAATATTGTTTTATGATAACAGTAAAAATCCTTCTATTGTTTTAGCCTAATTGGATTAAAGTGTAATAGGAATTCACTGTATTAGTGTTTCTAAGGAGAGATGGTATTGAAATCAATATTAGGACAACTTAATTGTAAGTAATTAATTGGAGCGTTAATATCCTATTAGTCAAAGTTACGGTCTGCGAATCGTAAGATCGTAGGTTCGAATCTACCATTCTACTATTGACGTAAACCATCTCCAAGCACAAAGTTAAGCTTAGTTGCAATGGTTAACAAGAATGTTAGTAATATTTTTAGGTTGACGTCACTTATGAATGTTATTTACTTTTTTGTTTGTTAAAGTTCTAGCCTATAGTTAAATATATGTCCCATTGTTAGACACATGCATTCTCTGTAAAGAGAGTATAAGGGCATAGTCCGCCACGCACAACCACCAGACTTCACGTGTGTTAGAAAATTTTCTAATACATGTTATCGCATCATACGCGTCAATAGCCTAATGGTATAGGGTACGGCTTGCGAATCGTTAGGTCGTGGGTTCGAATCCACCATTGGACTATTGTCGTGAACCATATCCTAGCACAAGCTTAAGTTTAGTTGGAATGGTTAACAAGATTGTTAGTAATATTTCTGAAAAATTAAAAATAAATGAAATATTGCTTGCTAGCTTTCTTTAAAAAAAAATAAAAAAAATGTTGGTTTCCTCACGATCTTTTTCTTCACCGCCGAGCGCGTGGTAGATTAGCATATACAATTGCAATAACAAATTCATTGGTGCCGGCACCGGGGATCGAACTCAGGTTGCTAGCGTACTACGCAACTTGAGGCGACTGTATATGTAAGTGTAATTATTCTGCAACGAATTTTTATATATCGTCGGCTGTATTCTTATTTCGCAAAACACATAAACAGCTAACAATGACATCGTATAAGAATGTACTTCTTATTTCAGTGGCATTTTTTCCATCTACCGTCTATTTATCATCCGTCACACATTGTATTGTGTCAGCATTTTTCGTTTGTTTTGAGAGAATATGTCATAGCAATGAAGAAAAACTGCGTGAATAAATGTGTAACGTCAACATGGGTATTAGTGATCTTGGCAAGAAAGACTAATGCTTTGAAGGTAAAGTAACACGGCGCGATCTGATGTGAGATCTTGTAGGGGTATTTTATAGTTTATCACATCTACGGAATGTGATTATTGCTCGTCCACAGTAGTTATCCTTACTGGTCGAGGTGGTTATTTTACTTTTTTACATTCAAACGAGCTTACGGCTCACTTGATCTTAAGTGATCATCGTTGTCCATGAACATCCACAACACCGGAGGAGGTGCAAGCGCGTCGCCGACCTTTGAGGTAGGAAGATAATCGTATAGATTCGGAATCACAGATGGTGATAGTTGATCCCACACATAGACAGTGGGTGGAAGAAACTTACGCGAGAAACACACAGTCTGCCACCTATTAAGATGGTGTCGATGGAATTAGGAATTTCAATGTTAAAACTGTGGATGGTATGGGTTAGTAAAAATGTAATTATATTTACAAGTATATTTACTAGCAAAAACGAATCAAACGTTGAACTAAATTACTCGCGAAAGCCCTCTTTATATTTCCGAATTATCGTAGGAATATTACGAAATAAAATTATTCAGAACCTAACCAAACATTTATCAAACCACTCTTAAAGTACATTTGTGGGGCATATTTAACCAATTTAAGACATATGATCACAGGGGAAGCAGCAGCTTTCAAACAATAAAAAGGTTCACCCAGTCAAAAGTTATGCGGTAACAAACATAAGAAAAGTCTTTCCTCACGGGTACAATCTGGACACCTTTAAGTCCAATGTGAACAGACACCTTATATGCTCACGTGCTCCATCCTAGGCTTTATCTTCGCCTTCCATGGAGCAAGATAGAAGTCAAACGTGAGCCTATTTAGTATTAAAAAGAAAAACACAAAAGAAATGAGAAACATCTCGTTTTTTGAAGTCGGTTGAAAACTGTATCATAACTTTTCTTGATGTTCGTAATATTTACATTTTTCAAGTCGCTACATAAATTGTAATGTATTGCCGACGTTAAAGAACCCCATATGAGTAGTTGATCCAATAGCTGTCAGATGAACGGCCCCGTCGGAGCCATTAGATAGCAGGCTGGCTGCCTGGCGTGACGCATGTGCAGTCCTCCCACGACGCGCATTTGTGCGATATATTGCGGAATTCTTAGTGTTTTGTTTATTTATGTACATTGCGAAGCGCTGATTGCCTGGTACTTCGATGCTGGTTTTGAATTATCTTATAATCTAGAGAGACGATGAGAGTTTCAGCAAGTAATTTCAAATGTTGGCGCTACCTAATTCATTTTTCCGAAATGGCATAATACCCACCACATTTTTTAGTATTTTTGGATTTTTTTGTGCAAAACATCGAAGTTTTTCCTCCCCGTATAAAAAAAAAGGATAGACAAAGCGTTAGTGTTATTTAGCTATAAGATTGTTTAGCTAACAAATTGGATAGTAAATAAACACGACCAGTACAATGTGTTGAATATTCCGCGGCCCGGTGCCTTGAGATAACACTTCTTAGAACAGTGCTGACAATGTTGTCGTTCATCATAATCGTTCATTAATATTTCGCTCTGATGCCTGTTGCCATCAAGCCGAGGTTACCCCTCGCCGGGGGACTCTCGAGGTCTCGAGTTACTAACGATTTAGATCCAGGCTAAGCGACCTAAGAGCTTTAGCCATTTCATAATCCGGTGAAATAGTCGTCAGCTTCTCTTGCCGACATTCGTAAATGCGTCGACAAAAAAGACAGCCTAAGTTTGGACGTACTGTGCGTTAGTAAATAGGTGCTGACTTATCCTGCATGCTTTGGATTCGTCCATACGCCTCAATTATTATCATAAGCTCAAAATTAGTCTCGGTGTACTATGAAAACCATTTACAATTTATAGCAATCTTGAATCTGTTCGAGCGATGGGAAAATCCTTTGCGCGTCCAGTTAGGCCCGGATAAGGGATTGGATTATCTATCTTCTTTTAATAATAAACAGCAGCAAATATCGAGATACCCCATTCTATACAACATAAGTATTGGTTATGAATATAATAACTTTTTTTGTTGACGGGGAGGAAATCTTCACAAAGATACCCCGCCTTCTGGGGAAGGCGGTGGTTATGTGGTTCTTACCTTCTTCCCGGGTCCACTTTGGTGGACGACGCATGCCCCTACCTTTGTCGGCCAGTGAACCCGAGGCCTTTTCGTCGCCTTGTACGACAGGCAGGGGATACCGTAGTCTTATTCTTGAGAGCCCAGAACTACAGGGCTGATGAATATAATAACTAGTCAAACAATAACCTACCTACCGCGCGGGTCCATCTGTACAATCTATTTCTATAAATATACATTTGACAATATCACAGCAGTGGTTCAAAATGACAAAATAAAGTTTTCTCAACATAATTATTCAACAAGAAACGAACGCAAACTCATTCCAAACACCGAGGTCATTAATACTCGTATCGTATATTCTCGTACAGCGCGCACTGTATGAGTTACTTCATATTTTTAAACCCGTGACTTGGCAAATCTGAAAGAGTCTGTTGATTCTTTTTATAGATGTTAACAATAATACCTCGAGTTTTGGAAGATTTTTAACTTTCGTGCACGCGCGTCAATCTCGTTATGAACGCGCCAAGTTTGTCCCAATTCTATCCTATATTAATAAAAATGGTGACGATTTCTTGTCACCTTTTACAAAAAATTACTCTCGGTGTCCTTGATTTTAGATTTATTGTATTAATCAAAGAATCCCAATCAAGAGGTACCATCCATTCATCTTCTCTGTTCAAATGGTTTTATTTTTTAATTTTTTAATAGGAGTACGTGTAACCGGAGCGATATCTGGCCACCTCCAAATTCTGGCATTATATATAATAATAAAAATGGTGATGTTTTCTTGTCACCTTTACAAAAATTACTCTCGGTGTCCTTGATTACTAGTGGTGTCCTTGATTTTAGATTTATTGTATTAATCAAAGAATCCCAATCAAGTGGTACCAATCAGAGCACGGACACAGGTCTGTGGTTGCAATCTAACAATAAAAAAAAAATAGGAGCATGTGATCTTTTACATGGATTTGTTGTTCATTAAATATGATTTGTACATAATTGGTGTTATAATTTGTAGGTCTCGTAGAATAAAATAGTCCAACAACTAATACACTCGCTTTATTGAGACAGCGTAACGTTGTACAAAGAATTATTTATAACGAGTAACGTCACAACTGCGCGTCCTCACAATCTTTATACAAAATTAGTTAGAAGTCACATTAGGAACTAATAAGGGTAAACTATTGTTTACAATGTCAAGTTCGTGTGACGATCAACTAAATTATTAATTATGAATTAAAGATACAATAAGGTTCAGGTAAATCATTAAGATATCATTGGAAGTAGTTATTATACATAACAATCGCTGGGTGTAATGTGTTGCCAGCTAACACTGGTGTATGTAATATGATTGCAGAATGCCGATTTCTTGATCATATTTGTTTATGGTTCTTTTGTCTCATAGGAGAGCTCACATTAAATGCTCCGGCATGTTAAAGAGGCATATTGCCACGGGTAGGAAAAACTGAATCTTTAATCATTTATAAAAAGATGCTAGAAGACAGCCAATGTTATGTGCGAATCATCTAACGCGTGTCCTTTTTTGTACTCTACAATTTTTTGCTTAATAAGACGTAAAGCGCTGCATTTCACGTTTATATCGTTACATTTGTAGTTTGTCCGACAAATTACAGCGCTGAATCTGGATTGAGCTGTGTAGCTAATAATGTTTCTTGCTGCCAGGGTGACGTTATATGTCACTTGTAACCGGACAGTCCTCATAATTCGTTAACATTTAGATACTATGGAAATTACAATGTGGGACTCAATCGTAGGAAAAAGGGTTTAAACCGGTGAAATCACTACTACGATTCGATTCCGAATCAAGGATCTTTTTTATAAAGAACGCTAACAATATTGTTTTTACAAATTAGTAATATTCCAACTATTGTTAACAATTCCAACTAAGCTTAAGCTTGTGCTAGGATATGGTTTACGTCAATCGAATGGTGGAATCGAACTCTCAGCCAATTCCTGCTAGTCGTCCAGCAAAGATCGTTGTTCCACCTAGTCTTAGGCCATCTCAATTCACGTTGCCTCCGCTGTTTCCAATCAAGATCTCGTTTCACCCAACGGTTGCCACTTTAATTTGCTCATTACATGGGTTATGTCGACAACTTCAGTTCTCTATAAAATCACTTCGTTCTGGAAGTTCCTTTCAATTTTACTTAATCATGGCAACCCTAGCGGCCGGGCACCGGCTCCCTTGGGGGACACGCCGTTTTATGAGTCACATCGGAGGAGAGAATAAATTGGACGGCGGCCAAACTACGTAGCACATGCAATTATTGATCCCAATACTGGATCTGGCCCTGGACTTTGTTTGTTTTCGTTTTTTTTACGTTATTGTTGTTACTGAAATAGCTGTGAGTGGTCGAGAGAAGCTCTTTTTTGGCAGGGGAATCTCCAATAAGATACCCCGCCTTATAATGGGAAGGTTATGTGAGGTTCTTACTACAACCCCCTGATGTGAGACACTGTATGGTGAGGGGCTCCGGGATATCCAATGGAACGCACCGGAGCCCCTCTGCACTATGCTATACACCACGTCCCGGAGGAGGTTAGTCCCTCCCCTAGCACCCAAGTGCAAGCACGGGCCAGTCTGTGTCGTAAATTTTTAGTACGTGTAGGTTTCCTCACGATGTTTTCCTTCGCCACCGTGGTAAATCAGCACATAAAATTGCAACAACAACTTTATTGGTGCCGGCACCGAGAATCGAACTTGGGTTGCGCGCAACAGCTCGTATGTATATATGTATAATATATACACGATTGTTAAAGAGAGAAAGAACTCTCTTGCTCCTGCAGGTGAGATACAGACAATAAGCCTAGATATACTAATAACGTAACTCCCACTCAATTTCCATTCGCCTCACCCGATCAGACTTTTCGTACTTACTCCCCAAGTTAAGCGTGCGTAAAGAAGTTTTATTAAATATTAATATAGTTTTGAGGTCTCTTCCAGTGTTCTCTTACATCCTTGACGCGTGACAGTAATGCAACCAATAAAATTAGTTACGTTTTTTAGTTTGTAACTCGCGCCGCCGGAGCGGAGAACGTTAAAAGGAAATACGAACATAACTTCACGACTCATCAGAGCTGACGTGTGACCGAAATTAGTTTTGTGTTGCGTTATTCTCAGTTAATTAATTTACTTGTGTTTTTATTTAGTTACATCTCAGGTTTTCTTTTTATACGCTACGAATTCATGTTGTCTTTGCGTGGTTAGTTGCGATAGCTAGGCGTATCTAATGACATTATTTAATTATAGTGTTACATTCAAATCAATGAATATATATGAATTTCAAATAATTGATGAAATTTGGATTCAGTGACAATTATTGACAGTGGGAGACGGGTGAGCCTGTGATTCTCCTCAATAAAGGAAGACATGATTAGAATTTTTACTACGATAGTTGTTATACATGTCGAAGAATCGCAGCTCGTAGAATTGAGCTGCCATTCAGGTCTCTTATGTGCAATAAAACACTTACTAAAAGTATTTGTGTATGGCGATTGATAAGCTACCTAAATAGTAGACAGTAAGAACTATGTTTAGCACATAAATATTTGATATATTTTTTTTATAAGGTTTTTATATGATTAATACCTAACATATAAAAAAAACCATACGGCATTATCGTATGTTTTTTTTGTTAAATTGGTGTAGAAAAGATAAAGAAGCATATTATTAGAAATAATATGATTTAAAACTAAATTTCTGTAAAGTTGAGTTTAGTTAAGATTTAATAAAATTAATAAAAATTATGTTTCCGCCCGGGATCGAACCGGGGACCTTCTGCGTGTTAGGCAGATGTGATAACCGCTACACCACGGAGACGTTGTTACGAGACGCCAAATAGCACGCATTATAGCATTGTTTCTATTTTTTTAGTGACGGACTACACAGATTGGCCAGAGAAGCTGGCCTTGACCGCTTCATCGGATTGAGAGGTGGCATAGCTCTTAGGTCGCTTAGCCTGAACCTCTATCGCTAGTAACTCAACCCAAGGGTCCCCCCGATTAGGGGAAAAACTTGTTTCTATTCATTTTAAAATAAAAGTGGCAAACGAGCTTACGGCTCACCTTATCTTAAGTGACCACAGCCCATGAACATCCAAAACACCAGAGGAGCTGCATGTGCGTTGCCAGTCTTTGAGATAGGAGTAGGCTCGTGTCTTGAGGGCCAACAAATCGTAATCAATTAAGTATACGATAATTAATTATCTAGTATTGAAATAGAACTAATATCTCCGCAGCTAAGTTTGATAAATATTAATTATTATTTCGCTTTAATTTCTATTCAGAAAAAAGGATCTTGTAGCAATAAATTGACATCAATAAGGCATAACACGTCTCCCGACCTATATACATACTCGCCCTGTATTACCTGGTCGCGCAATATCCTGTTAGGGGCGTACGGGTCCTTATAGGGGATGCTAAGTCGGGTCACGTCGCACTGCGATGATATTGAGTCGACACCGTGACGTAAATAACCGAGCATAAGGTTTGGATGTATATCAGTGTGAGAATTATTGTCATGGTAAAAGTCGATCGTATTATTTGGACTAACATTTGTAGACATGTTGTTTTGTTTTCATGTGTATAAGGTTATAATTAGGTATGTATGTCCCAATGTTGGGCACAGTCTTTGATTGTCATGAACCTATTATTAAAACTTGCAATCAACAAAACATTTTTAATATCAGATGGTCGTACCCAGCCCGCTTTGCCTGGTCTAACCAGCTTTAATTTATTTAAACAATAAACTTACATAATTAAATAATTAATTTAACTCTCACAATATATTAAATTATGCATTCCCTTCTATTCTCTTCTCGAGAGGGTGAAGATCATTACCTTGTAAATGGATACATTCGCAGCGCTATAACTTACCTTGAATATTTCAAAATCGGTAATTATTATCTTTATTATACTTTTATTATACTTCAGTATACTCCATTGCACTTCAATATGGTTCATAACGACATAAATATACACAACGCACGTGTCAATACAAATTTGGGTTATAAAACAATACAATATCATCATAGTAAATAAAAGCTGTATTTGACAGTTCAAAGAAGAGTTCTCTGATCGTAACCAAACTTTACAGGATTACTCGCCAGGTCAATCTGAAGAATCCCTGAAAGTTTCATTGACATCGGTACAGTCGTTTCGGAGCCTATATGGAACATAGCCACACAGTTTCTCTTTTATTTATAATATATATATATATATAGATTTTTGGTCCTTGACAAGTTTCCTGGTATATTTTCAAAATCCAAAGCCCAATACTTACAAAATTAACATGGCACATAATCGAAAAAATATCTCAATGGCGCAGCTATGAGTGAACAAATATGAACTTCTTTAGTTCCATCTGTATGTATGCGTATGTTTACGTATGTATACTACATACAAAATATAATATATATAGGATTGTTCAATAGTGAAAGAAAATGTGTGCTCGCAATATATGAAACGTAACTCTATCTCCACTGACTTATATCTCCCCCTCAACCTCCCTTCACCTTGCCCGATCACACTTTTCGTAATGCATTCACCAGCTAACTCTGCAAGTCAAGCGTGCGGACAGGTTTCACTTCAAAATAATGCAGACGAATTGAGAATCTTTTTTTGAAGTCGGTTAAAAGGCAACCCGCAAGTCGTGATTCACTGATAGCTCTATAAAAGAATCGAGTCGGGTGTCCGATATTCACTCTCAGGTAAGTCACGTAGACTTTTATTGACGGCGGTATTATGAATCAACTGTGAGGCTGTGTTGGTTTGTACCCTTTTGTGTAGTATTGGGGTTATGAGGGCTTCGCTTATCGACAGGGGCTCGTTTGACCCCTACGTTATTGAAAACCCGTTGACTTAGTATTTATTCGTTTAGCATTTATATTTTTTTTTCTTAGTCATAACTGTACGGCCAGCTGTTATCTACACATATATTTAAATAAAATTTGATTGTCTGTTTGTAATAATAATATAACCGCTTTTTACTTCATGCATATGAATGTATATACAGTACATATACCAAGATCTCGCATTTTCGCTATGATATTGACATTGCTTTCCTTTTATTAGATATTTATTTTATATTATAATGATCAATGAATTAAAAAAAAACTTTTATTGCGATTATAGTCAGTCATCATTTATAGTCATTCGTCTATCAGTCGTAGACCATATCCCCATACACTTTCAATAAGATAGTTATTTTTTATATTTTGTCTACCAAAATATTCACTAGAAATAATATATATGACAAAACAGCGTTTGCGGGATCTTTATAGATTAGTGACGTCACCCATACCCATCATGCGACATAAAGTAAGGACATTAAAAACTTGATCGAGCCCCAACTGGGAGCGTCTCGAGCGGTCCGGAGAGGCTCGTAAAGATATTTCAGAGCGCCATTGTGTTAACGGAACGTGTAGTGGCTCCGTTACGCTGCCTGTCGGACTTTTTAACACGAGGGCTGTAGAGGAGACGGCAGAGTGTTGCTGCTTCGAATATTGTTGTTGGGTGCCTTTTTTTATACACAAATATTTTATTTTTTTCTTTATGTACACAACACCGGAGGAGCTGCAGGTGCACCTTGACGGCTTGGTAGCCTTTGAAAAAGGAGTAGGCTCGTTTTTTGAAGGTCCCCAAATAGTATAGGTTCAGAAGCACCGCTGGTGACAGTTGATTCGTAGTAAATAGTACGTGGAAGAAAATTGTTATGCAAATAAATTTTGCTGACATTCTTGTTCATTATTCCAAATTAACTATAGGTTGTGCTAGGTGCATGTCAACAATAGAGGTTCAGGCTCAGGCTCCTGACCGAAACGACCTGAGATCTATGGCGTCTCTTAATTCGGTGAAAACATCGCGGCGAAACTTCTCCGGCCGAAATGCATAGGTTCGTCAAAAAAAGTCAATAATCGAATAGTTGGCTTTAAAATCCGTATAAAATATAATAGAAGTATTAATAACCTATAGCCAAACGGTTTGACTTACAGTATCGAGTCGCAAGTTTCAGTCCTGGTCGGCTTGTACCAATGAGTCACTCGCTAAAAATTTTATCTGTTGTGTGGTCATGGGCCTGTCATATTTGAGATCTATTAAACGTTGTGAAAAACGTCCTGAATCGGAATAACATCTCAATGGGGGACCCCCGTGTCAAGTTACTACGAAGAGATGTTCATCAATTAGTAAAAATGAACTCCTTTCGATAATCTGTGTAGTTCGTCAAAAAAATACCTCAGTAATTTTACGTTTGGAGTATAAGAAGCTCGGTGCATAGAAGATGCGATTCCTATCTCTCCACTTCAGCTAAAAGAGCTTATGTAATAAGACTTATGACTTTAAACCTATATATAACTGGTGTGAGACTTCATCTTAAAGGGCATCGTGTCACGTCCTCGTAAAGCCAATGTTTTCTTAGGATAGGACCATCCATTTATTGTCGGACCGGTTTTCCAATCGTGGATTCTGGAAAGTACATTTCTTACATTAACGTCACGACACGTCACGTAAGGCGTGTGACGCCCCTTTGGCGTATTGGAGACTGGTAAAAAGTACACTGTTAATAATAAAAAAATCTTTATTTACCACAGTAATAAAGTTTTTTTTGCCGAACCTTTATTTTTTTGTTGACGGGGGGGGAAACCTTCAACAAGATAACTTCACCTAAACCCGGTGGCCCTTCCTCGGTGCATGATGAGGGGCTGCGGGATCTCCAAGAGAACACACCGGAGCCCCTCTGCACTGTGACACCTTGTGACTCTTCGGAGACACGTCCCAGGGGACGCCATATTTGTGATGTGGCAGAGCTGAACTTCCATTTGCGAGTAACACGGCGCAAGACGAACTCGGATTGGACGGTCAATCACGTTAGCATTTCGATGCGAAGTAAGATTTTGTCACGACTAAATTCGACCTTCAAAAAGCTAATTAATACCACTGGAACCGTTGGCACTGGCAGAAGAGGTGCAGTAGAAACCGCAGCAACGAGTATAATGCTATATCCACTTGCCCAGTAAGGTATATGTGTATAACATTTTGTGTATATTTTTTACATATATAGCCGTGAGCAAAAATAAAGCGTCGGTTAAGAAAGTTTGAATATCTCAGAAGATAAAGACGCTAGCTAACTGAAATCAACTGTGCATGATAGATAATTAAATATCCTTGAAACAAAATATAATATTTTTATTAATTTATATATTGATAATATTTTTCAATAAATTTTATTTTTTATTAAAATTTAATGTAAATACTATATTATCCAAGATAACGTACATATCCTTTTTCGTTTAAGTTTATATTATTTTATGAAATGTAAATAAATTAATAAAAATATTTTAATTTATTTTAAGAATATTCAACTGTCTATCATGCACAGTTTATTTCAGTTAGCTAGCGTCTTTATCTTCCGAGATATTCAAACTTTCTTAACCGACCCTTTATTTTAGCTCACGAGTGTAGTTATCATGGCAAACATACAACGCGTATCTGACAGATACAAATTCGTAAAAAAAAATAAACTTGAAATAGAGCACGTTTCGTGTGAAATTGCGTAATAATATGTACTAAAAAACGTCTATCTGATTTAGCGATGGACCGATCAATCGCCGAAATAGTTCCTAATGATCTAATAATAGAGTTGTTATTACTTTAGCCGTGAATAAACCGATGGCGATAACGAACGGACGGTAGTTACAAATAATTTATTGTACGCTTATCTTCATGGAAGTTTCGTTCTTAATCCTCGGTGTTAGAGGCGATTTCCCCGTTCGAACGATTTTTTTTTTCATTGGAAACGCGGCAACAAGTTTTGATTACGCTCCCAATGTATACAGCAATTCGTTAATATGGAACAAAATTTAACGTAAATACTATATTATCCAAGTTAACGTACATATCCTTTTTTCGTTTAAGTTTATATTATTTTATGAAATGTAAATAAATTAATAAAAATATTTTAATTTATTTTAAGGATATTTAATTGTCTATCGTGCACAATTTATTTCACAAGTTGATAATGCGAGAAACGTTCAGTCGTGGAACGCCAATCATCAAGATGGCATATTATACAAAATTATTCTCTTTTAGTTCGTTTGCGTTTGTTTACCGATGCCGGACCACTGGCACGCCAATCTTGTATGTGTTAGAATTTGACGTATTTGGTTATGATGGAATGATAATTGATATGACTGTGATACATCGGTTTCATAATAAAACGTCAATGGCACAATATATATACCTGTTGCATTGGTTTTCCGATGTAAACCGCTGTTCTTATATTTGCTGCATTTTCTATTAATATCAATTAATTTTATATAATATCAATTAATTTTATATAATATCAATTAATTTTATATAATATCAATTAATTTTATATAATATCAATTGATTTATCAAAAATCAATCTATAATGACATACCAAAGGTCGATAATGACAATAGTAGTTGATTGGTTGTTATAATGAAAATTCAGTAACAACAAAAGATTTGGGTCCTAAGTGTTGTTTTAAATTGATAATATTGCCTCCTTTACAAGTACAGTCTTGTTTTTGTCGCGTAACCTTTAACCGACTTCAAAAAGGAGTTTATCAATCAATATTTTAATTTATTTTAAGGATATTTAATTGTCTATCATGCACAGTTGATTCCACAAGTTGATAGTGCGAGAAACGTACAGTCGTGGAACGCCAATCATCAAGATGGGGGCATATTATACAAAATTATTCTCTTTTAGTGCGTTTGCACCACTAATGTTTACCGATGCCGGACCACTGGCACGCCAATCTTGTATGTGTTAGAACTTGACGTATTTGGTTATGATGGAATGATAATTAATATGACTGTGATACATCGGTTGCATAATAAAACGTCACTGGCACAATATACATACCTGTTGCATTGGTTTTCCGATGTAAACCGCCGTTCTTATATTTGCTGCATTTTCTATTAATATCAATTAATTTTATATAATATCAATTGATTTATCAAAAAAATCAATCTATAATGACATACCAAAGGTCGATAGTGACAATAGTAGTTGATTGGTTGTTATAATGAAAATTCAGTAACAACAAAAGATTTGGGTCCTAAGTGTTGCTTTAAATTGATAATATTGGCTCCTTTTACAAGTACAGTCTTGTTTTTGTCGCGTATCCTTTAACCGACTTCAAAAAAGGAGTTTATCAATCCATATTTAATTTTAATGTTTGTACACGTACGATTTTGAAATATTTATATATTTTTTTTCTTCTTTTAACCTGCCGACATACCAGCCGGTTTATTTGAATTACAAATATGCTATCTTATCATATATCCGTGTCATGTAAAGAGACCCGCCTTACTCAAATATACCGTTCTTCACACAGTCAGCCATTTTATTGGTGTGCCGATCTTGTTGCGTGGATATAGGTTGGGTTGTTGAGCTAATTGGCTAATTCCAATGTGACTAGAGAATAAGTTTAGTACGTACTATATCCATATTAACACTTAATAATTGGGCAATTATAAAGTGGTAATTGGAAAACTAATTATACAAATATTATTTCTTTTATTTATTTTGATACCTTAAGTTTTTATAATATTTCTATAAAAAGTAAAATACAGAAAAATATCATACAAAATACAAAAACATTATAAAAACCTAACCTAGTGTGTGCCACCGACAACAAAGCAGAGCTCAAGCAACCGGTGGTTAGGGCGACATAGAAACCTCCTGACGATGCGTGCCGTGTCCAGGAGTACTGCCTTCTGTACCTGACCCTTGACCCAGCCATCCAGCGAAAGTCTCTTAAGATGTTGATCGAGACTTTTCGCTATGAGACCGTTATTAATATTATTATTATTAGGACTATTCCTTATTATTTTAAATACCTTAATTGGCTTGAGCATTCAATTAATAGTATTTATTTAAAATAGGGCGTAGTATTTATTTAAATTAATTACATGACGCCCTGAAACAAACGGGCCGCGCGGGGGCGCCCTGTTTACCTAAATCTTAAAACAACTTAAATACAAACAAACATTTATTATCCCACAATAATTTCAATAGCAACTAATTAAATTACAATTATGAGCGGGGACTGGCGTCCAAACTAGGAACAAACCTGTGAGATGGATCACCAGGCCTACACCCCACTGATGTGCACAGAACTTTTAAAACTATTGGAGAGAGAAGGAGAAGATATATATACATAAGTATATATAATTGTTGAATGTCATGTGTGTGTGCCGTATGTGTGTGTAAATGTGTTTGTAAGTGCAAATAAACTAAATAACTTTTTTTGTTAATTTCTACGCGGACGGTCGCGGACACAGCTAGTTATTATTATAACCTATTTTCCGTAGTGTATTATTATAGGTAAGTACTGTTCTACGTATACAAAGATGCCGCTTTGTGTTTCTACTACTGTAAAACGCTGTTCGATTTTGTTTTTTTTGACGAACTACACAGATTAGCTAGAGAAGCTGGCCTTGACTGCTTCAGCGGATTGAGAGGTGGCATAGCTCTTAGGTCGCTTAGAACCTCTATCGCTAGTAACTCGACACAAGAGTCCGTAAGCATTCCGATTTGAAGGCGCCCGAGACGGCTGAACCACGACTCGGTCAGTTGCTATTTCACGGTCACAACTCTGAGGAATTGTCTGGAAAATAATCAGTAGTAAACCTGGTTACTCTTGTACTTATAACATGGGAATTCTATTCCTCGTCTAAAATCAAAATAGACCCTGATTCCACTAAATTTATAGCTCCAATAACGTTTAGTTTATTGAATAAATATTGGGGTAGTTTTGGGAATAGCACTGCGGTATTCCCACTGTTTGCCAATACGATTACTCTGTTGCGTGTTTGTTTTCCGCGCCGCCGTTTGTTTTGATGTTTTTGTTAACATTTACCGACCTTCAGATGTGTCATAAAATACTCGAAACTCGGGCATTTACTGTATAGCCAACTGCATTCAACGACTTTGGCAGCTTTTGGGATTAATGTTTTGCTAGAGTTTGTGTGGTATCGTCTTTTTTTTTCTTTAACCCTAAACATAGCAATGTATAGCATAATATGCATGTAAAGTAAAGATATAAAATCTCTTTACTTAAATTTATTCTTTAATTGTATTTTATAATTATTATTCAAATGTATAATGTCACAATTGTCAGTGTCGTGACATTTATAATTATAAAGAGTGAAGTTGGAATAAGAACATTCAATGTTGTTTCTCTAAATATTCTACAGAAACGCAGTCTTTCATTTCATGTATACATGTACATGAAAGACTATGTGGACTCCATTAAATACATTCCTAAAATGCGATACTCACTGTACGTGTAGCACTATACAATAGTGTACATCTTGGTTTTCCAAAATACGTCTATTCAATTCACGATTATTTTTTTCTTTTCTTTAAAATACACTCTTTTTTTTTTTTTTGTTAACGCGGGGAACGAGTTATTAACCATCCTCCGGTACCCTGGGTGGGCCCGGAGGGATGTGTGGGACTCGGCCTGGGCAGCCCATACCCACTAAACCTACCGCGAATGCCATCAGCCGTTATGAGCGGGTGCCCCGGATCTGTCAGCGACAGGACACCCCAACGACCGGCCGGTCTCGGCAAGACCGGACTTCACCCTCGAGGGGACTCCTCCGGCACTCAGAGAAGTCCCGACGACGCCGAAGCATGCTGGGGCCAGGTTCCCATCCTGGCCCCGCTTCGATTACGGGGCAGCGAGAGGAGGCGTTTGAAACGCCCCTGCGCACCCCGACTCGTCGCCTGCGGAGGGAGGGAGCCCCACGGCTCCCCTCCCTCCGCAGGCGCTCTTCGGCCTGACCCGCTCGTCGGCCTCCTTGTGGGACATGACTGTCTCGCAGAAGGAGGCGACCGCCGACAAGACCTGTCGCTCCGTACCATCGCAAGTGCGAGGCTCGGAAGCGACAGGTCTACTCCACCGATGGCGGATGCCAAGTCGCAACGCTGCGCTGCCCATCTCGGGCACACCTCCAGGGTGTGCTGGGCAGAGTCCACCGCAGCGCCACAATCATGGCACCGCTCATCAGCCTCCCGTCGGGCCGTCCGACACAGGTAGTCCCCGAAGCAGCCATGCCCCGTGAACACCTGCGTCAGACGGAAGGTGAGAGGTTTGCGCTTCCTGCGCATCCAACGCTCAGGACCGGGCGCAGAGCACCCGTTGTACGTAAACCGTACGGGTGATGCGCCAGGTCCTCCTCCCACCTCCGGCATAGTGCTACCTCACCTAACCGACGGATCCGCCGGACCTCTTCTGGCAGAGGTTCTCTCCGAGGGCCCTCCTATCCGAGACATAGTCGGACACCTCGGCCAGAACCCCGCCACGAGCTCCCACAACGGATCGCCGGCAAGCGCAGTAGCTGCCGCCCACGAGACCGTACGGTACCCCGGATGACCCTGATCGCGGCAATCCGCTGCGCCCTGCGCAGCTGTGAGCGATTGCCGCGAGACAGGTCACCCGCCCAGATGGGGGCACCGTACGTGGCCATCTCCGACAGACCCCAGAGTACAGCCTCCTGCACACCGCGCTGGGTCCTCCGAGGTTCGGGAGGAGACTTCCCAGCGCGGCTGCCGTCCTCAGGACCTTCGGCCCCAATTGTTCGAAGTGGGGTCCGAAGGTCCATCCTCCATCGAGGTGAGTCCCAGGTACTTCATCTGGGAACTCACCTCACTCTTTCTCCTCCTATGAGGAGGGTGGCACCGGAGGGTCCTTTACGCCCGGTCCTGCGGAAGAGGAGGGCTTCGGTCTTCTCCAGTTTTGCAGAAGCCCTAACCTCTTTATGCGGCTGACCACGAGGCCCACTCCGACCTCGGCCAGCCGCGCCGCCTCCTTATACTTAAAATACACTCTTGCCACAATAAGGGTTAATAAAGCACAACCACAGATTTATGTCCGTGATCTTTTCTAATGTACTTTAATTGTTTTTTTTTTATTGATAAGTTCTTAAAAATTTTTATTCCCCAGCGTGTTTGACTGCGGGGTATTTTTAACTTATACATTAATTTACTACTCATAAACTGATCAACTTATTTAAAACATATTTCTAATTTTCTTATTTTTTTTTTCTTATTTCTACTTATACATTTTCCTTAATTTCTATAATATTTCCATTACTTATTTCTACATTTTCTTCTTAATTAATCTATTTGTTTTATTTATAATACTGTTTTATTCCCTTATTTTTTATCTATTTACATTATGTTTTGTTTCTATTAATTACTTTTAATACAGTTTACTTTAATTGGTTACTTTAGTTTTGTTAAGAAGAGTGATACTTCTACTGTTACTACAATTTTTTTCAATCCGTGATTTTTGAAAGTGATGTTGGAGAATGCTCTGGTGCGTTATTAATTTTTTCGCGACGTCTGCGTCCCTGTTTCTAACGGACATTTTTAGGTTGTATTCTATTATTTTTTTTTATTTTATCATCGTCTTTGTAACATTTAAGACCGCATTACCTCTGTGAAAAGCGCAGCGGACGTTTTCCCTAGAGTTATGCACATAAGGATAACATACGTAAGTTACTATAGCTATTTGCCAGTTGACGTTTCATTATGAAACCAATGTATTACATATCAATTATCATTCCATCATTACGAAATGCGTCAAATAGGCACACACGATAGGGTTGCCAATGGTACGCCAGTGAAGGCGCCAATGAAGATTACTAAAACTAGCAAATATGATGATTGATTGTTGCAATGATGATGAATCTTTTTTTATTTCAAAGCTAGTGTTTCCCGTTTGGTCCGATTTTTTTTGGTCCAAATCTGACAATGGTATACATGAGAATACCATATGTCTTATATTTGTATCAAGTATGTGTATATATTTGTAACAAGGACGTTAACTCAATATCATGCCAACCGATTTTTTATTGGAAAGGATGTACTTTAAGAGTAGTTTCATGAAAGTTAGCTAAGGCTGAATAATTCTATGTCGTAATATTCCCACGATAAATTCGGCAATACAAAGAAGGCGTCTGCAAGGCGCGTTTAACGTTTGATGCGATTTGAAGTCGGTTTCGGTTTTTGCTCGTAAATATACATATGTACACACATTTAGTACATTATTTAAAACATATATACATACATATAGATGGAGCTAAAAAAAGGTTTTCTTTAGTCGTGTGGTCTGAAGCACACTGGCTTTTGTACATTATATAATAACGTGTCATCAATCGATCTTGGTACGTCAATACGATAATAATCTCTATGTATGTCTGAATAGAAGTTAAGATCGAACAAATTGGTCATTAGTGTTGGTCTTATTCACTTCACCAACTAATTTTTACTTGAGCAAGTTTAACAAACTCGATTAAGCAACGGCATCCATCATAAAGTTCCGACGGGCCAGCTTAGTTCCGTCAGCTGTGCTGGAGAACGCTGTTTTTATACAGCATATATAAGAAATTAACTTCAACAATTTTATACCAGTTTTATAACAAGTATATTTACGAGCAAATAGAAAACACTCTCTTTTTTTACTAACTTATATCTCCCTATCGATACCCGATCTCACTTTTCCTAACACTCACCAGCTTAGTCCCATGGTTTTTTGTTTGCGGGGAGGAAATCTTCAGAAAGATACCGCGCCCAGGAAGGCGGCGGTTATGTGGGGTTTTTACCCACTAAAACCTTCCCGATGGCCCTTTCCTCGGTGCATGACGAGGGGCTCCGGGATCTCCAGAGGAACGCATCGGAGCCCCTCTGCACTGTGCTCAAGGAGAGCACGTCCCGGGGGGGGGGAAGGTTTTCCCCTCCCCTGAGTCCTCGCAGTGCAAGGCATTTCTTCCTGGGTCCACCTTAGCGGACAACAAAGGCTCCCGCCCTTGTCGCCCAGTGAACCCGAGGCCCCTTTTAGTCCCCTTCTACGATAGGCAGGGGATACCGTAGTCTTATTCTTGAGAGCCCATAACTACAGTTCTGACCAGCTTAGTCCCTAAGTCAAGCTTGCATTAAGAAGTTTCACTTCAAAACTATTTGAAACTATCACCATCGAGATTTGAAAAATAACGAAAATAATAAAATTTAGGTTAAAATGTATGTCAAGTTGCGGAAATATTACAAGTATTTAGTATTTATCAAAAGGGTACTTAATGTACAGCACTGTATAGTCGGCTTACCGAATTTCTACCGGGTGAAGTTTTATATAACGGTAAATAAAAACTTAATCTACACCAACTACACATAACCAACCTTTAATATTTCATCATATAATATAAACTTTATACGTTTAATTAATATAATATTTATTTATTTTTTAACTTATTAATATATTTATTTATGAATATTTGTTCATCTATTATTTTATTGTATATAATATATATTAATCTTATAACTATTTATACATGTATCATATTTATTGTGCTATTATCGTCTCTTGTCTGTATAAATTCCATGTAAATGTAGTGTTGGGCGCGCACGACTTTGGGTAGTCCTGGGCACCGCTGAATCAGCGCTGTCGCATCATTGCGACGGCATATACTGAGACGGTGTCCAGTATTGGCATCACGTCTTATGTACTATTTGTCCGTTTTTTTTGTTTAACTGTATTTTTTTCTGTCTTTTTAATGTGTTTATTTTGTGCCAATATTTATTTATTTAAATCAAGAAAAATTATAACACCGTTACAGATAATACTAATATGATGTTATAAAAACTTAGTTAAATATATATTATTAAAATGAAAACAAATAAAAAGCTGCTTTATGTATTGACAATAATATATAAATATAATCATTTAAATAAAATAATTTATAAATAAGTCTGAATCATAGTTTAAAGTGTTACAATAGTGTAAATAAGAATCTGAAAAGACATGTCGAGGTCCTTTACATTCTCTATCGCATTTACCGTGAATGCTGTTGTATGTGTTCTAAGGAATTGTTCAGAATCATCCCAGCTACCGATTTCCTTTATCATACATCACGGAAGAATTCTAAATTCCATCGACACCATCCAGATGGTTGGCGTTCCACGAACGTACCTTTTTCGAGTAACTTTATTCCACGTATGACCTATGAACTGTCACTAGTGTTTCCGAAACGAGCCTACTCCTATCTCAAAGACCAAGAAACGCACCTGCATCTCCGCTGATCAAGTAACATTAGGTGATCCGTAAACTTTCACCTTTTCATTTAAAAAAAGTAATTTTTTAAAAGAAAGCTAGCAATATTTCTTTTTTTTTTTAAAACATTACTAACATTCTTGTTAACCATTCCAACTAAGCTTAAGCTTGTTCTAGGAGATGGTTCACGTCAATAGTCAAATGGTGGATTCGAACCGACCTTACGATGCGCAGACCGAACCCTAAACCATTAGGCTTTTGAGGCGTTAAATGATTGGAAATTGTGTACGCGTGTATGGAAAAGAATGACGGGTAAGAGGTGTGCCAGGATCGTACTATTAAAATTATTTTCTGTCTTTGTGTGTATATATATTATCTTATAGAACAATATTGGTACGAATTAACCATTACTTAAGCAGCAAAAAATAGTATCGATATAATCTAACTATAATTTTGATCTTAAATTCCACTGCGGGATGGGGACAAACTCATACACTTTCGTGAATTGAAACTGCGGAAGTACCAGGGCGACATAATGCGGAGAGAACTGGCGAGTGATATTAAATTCCTCTGTGTCTCATCGTACAAAGATATGAGTGTGCTTACGGTAACAAAGCTCGAAGGGTGTACACAGAGCGGGGGTATAACTTGTGGTTTGTGTCTAGCCCTATCTGTACCACTAGTGACGTCATAGCATTACGCCTTAACATATGTAGTAGCGTAGTAGAAACGTCAATAGCCTAATACAGTGATTCTCAACCTTTTTGTTGCGGCACATATTTAACTATTTCAAAATTTGGTGGCACACAAAGAAAAGATAAAAATTATTTACTTAATACAACAATATTAACATTATTATATATTTGCAAAATTTGGCGGCACACAAAAGTGCTGCGGTACATTGGTTGAGAATTAATTAATGGTTTAGGGTACGGTCTGCGAATCGCAAGGTCAAAAAGTCAGTAACGTTTTGTATATCTAAGACTCAGTGCAGGCCTATTGTCTGTATATATGTATAATATGTATATATTATACATATAAACGGCCGTGAAGAAGTTTGACTTCAGTCGTGTGTCCACACTCGTTTTTTTAGCAAGGGATTTATTGAATAATAAAACCGAAAAAACGACAATTCATTGGTACAAGCGGACTTGGATTCGAACCCGTAATTCGAAATGCTTCGCCTCTAGACTATCACCATTAAATAATTTATTACGTATAAACTTGTTTTACAAATGAAATATAAATACACACTCCTAATGGTTATTTGTTATTTAAACATTTCAGTTTACTTAACTAACGAATTTGAACTACTGCCATTAGAACTTGGGATGTGGTAGATTGTGGAGAATGTAATTATAGGAGGTATTACGACATGACCTCGAATCAAATTGCTTGATGTTTATATGAAATAGATATCTATCAATATGGTGGTAGAAAGCGGAAAAGTCCTATCTCAAAAATTGTCCTGAATAACTTATTGCTATAGAGCCGATGAGCTGGACAAAGAAGCAGCCTTTACAAAAAGGCAAAACACCTTGGCGAATGTGTACCCTAACAGACTTCGTTATTTTATTTGGTTGCATGGATGTGAAATGAGAAAAGAACAAAACAAGAGGGAAGAAACGAATTGATAGGTCTATATAATTGCAAATATATTTTAGTTGGCGGCAAATAACTTTAGCACTGACCGTTAATGCGCTAAAGTTGAAAAAAGGATGTCACAGTGGAGTGAAGGGGGCGCGAGCGGACATGCGCGAGCGCTTATTGGCTCTCCTGTTGTAATGTGCCCCGCGCACCGATACCTATAAATTTAAAATTAAATTTTTATTGTTTTGTATTGTACCTAATTATCTAATTAATTTACTTGCGATTTTAAATAGTGAATATGCTAATATAAAAAGTGCAAATCACTTTATTCGTTATATAGAGATGAACAATTGCGTGCTCGACTGTACACATGCGCAGGTATCCCTTCCACCTTTCGCTCAGCGCTAGAATCATTCGCCGCCAAGTCTACATCTACAAGTCAGATTGTATAATAACTTGATTTGGACGCGTCATTGATCTTCTTTTTTAACAACACCATCAATTGGCAATGACTACTAAAAACTGTTGTTTTGTTTTACAGCCATGTCACTGACGAAAGAAATACATAACAAGTATATTTACGAGTAAACAAAAAACTGACTTCAAATCGAATCAAACTTTAAAAGCTATTAGACGTAGAAGCCCTTTTTGTATCTCTAAATTATCGTAGGAATATTACGAAATATAATTAATCAGAACGTAACTAAACTCTCACTAACCTGCCCACCGTCTGCAACTTTACAAGGCGCAAGTACGGCCTCATATGGAATACTGTTCGCATCTCTGGGCCGGGGCTCCCCAATACCAACTTCTTCCGTTTGACCGTGTACAACGTAGAGCTGCTTGAATAGTCTACTATCAGGGTCTTTCCGATCGACTCGACCCTCTGAGTCTGCGAAGAGATGTCGGTTCTCTTTGCATCCTGTATCGCATTTACCATGGGGAGTGTTCTGAGAAATTGTTCGGAATCATCCCAGCTACCGATTTCCATTACCGCACATCTCGGCAGAATTCCAAATTCCACCGCTACCATCTTGATGGTTGGCGTTTAACGACTGTACGCTTTTCGAGTAACTTTCTTCCACGCACTGTCAACTTGTGGAATCAACTGTCGCCAGCGGTGTTTCCGAACGTTTACGACTTAGGGGCCTTCAAGAAACGAGCCTATTCCTATCTCAAAGGTCGGCAACGCACCTACAGCTCCTCTGGTGCTGTGGATGTTCATGGGCGACGGTGATCACTTAAGATCAGGTGAGCCGTATGCTCGTTTGCCACTTTTCATATAAAAAAAAAACTAAATTACTCTTGAAGTACATCCTTTGCAATAAAAAATGAATCATCCAAATCGGTTGATATGATATTGAATTATTCGTCGATTTGTCGCGCACATCAATGCAAAACTTGAAAACTCAAAAAGTTTTGTTCACAAACCAACATAACATTTTTATATATATATATAGATAAATAAAGAAGCGATGTACTAAAGGCTCACCCACTTTTTGACTTAGTCTGTACTCACGGGGTTCAAGTCCCAGCCGGTTATTACAAATAAGTTTTCGATTTTCGTATCCTTGAATACAAAAAATGGTTGTTATATTTATGCTCGGTATATCACGATAGGTTCACGATGTCACATGTAGGTCCTCCATGAAATTTGGTGATTGTTATATCGGTCTGTGTATTTATCAGTACATCGTTCTTGTAAGCAGGAAACAATAATTGGAAACATTTCAGACAAAGCAATTTAAGTTTTCCAACATTTTCCTTAAGAATATTTCTGTATCGAGTTGAAATTAGTTTAGCGGTACATTGGCTCGAAGCGATGAATATTTTAAGAATATTCCGCCGATAGTTGCCATTCTTAGGGACGGTAATTTTATTTTTCGCGTAGCGAGCACACAGGAAATTCAATTTAGTGTTTATCGTGTTTAAGACTATTTTCGTTCAGTATAAAGCGATGAGATAAACGGGGTATTTAGCCCCTTTAAGACATATAAATACGTAATTGTCGAATCGTACGTGAAAAGGCAACCGACCGAGACGTCGAATCGGAATGCTAACGTAGTATCCGTCCAAACTGAGGTTACCGCTCACTAGAGGGACCCTTGTGTAGAGTTAGTACAATAGAAGTTCAGGCTAAGCGACCTAGGAGCTATGCCACCTCTTAATTAGCGGTAAAAGTCAGCTTCTCTGACTAATCTGACAATAAAACCATTCTCGCTCTACTGACCTGTTTGTCTCCAATAAAGACATAAATTGACAGTAATTTCTCTATTTACAAAGTCCTTCGAGCCGGATTTCAGGTGCAATTACTGACAATTTTGTAGGAATATATGTGTCAACGGGAGGCCTTTAAACGAGTCTTTGTAGTAACTCAAAGTGGTGGTGCGAAATATAACGCCTACGATAACGCCACCTGACCCCACCATGTGGTTCCAGTAGCAGGTAAGAGAGAGAGTTTTATTTTTAATATTAAAATAACGGCTTTTTGCTACATATGAAATATATACAGTACACATAGCAAAATAACATTTTTTACAATTTTTATTTGACTGTTTGTCGCGGCTAATCTCTAGAACGGCGTGACCGATTTAGACAGGACTTTCATTGGTAGATGGCTGATTTAATAAGGAGTAACTTAGCTTCTTTTATTTTAGAAAAAGTGTCCTGGCGTTTGCCTCAAGTTGACTTATTGACTCAAGTCAACAGGTACGCAACCTAAGTTCGACCCCTGGTGCCGGCACCAATGAATTTGTTTGTCGCATTTTTATGTGTTGATTTTCCACGCGCTCCGCAAACATTGTGAAGAAACTACATGTTCTAGAATTTTTTCGTGAAGTCTGCCAATCCCGCACTAGGTGTGCGTGACGGACTATGCCCTTATACTCTCTTTACAGAAAAGGCCTCTGCCCAGCAGTGGGATATATATAAAGGCTTTATATAGTTAAATGAACAAACGAGTAAATTATAATAGGGAAAAGTGTCATTCCTATGGTTTACGGTACGGTCTGCTAATCGTAAGGTAGTAGGTTAGAATCCACCATTCGACTTTTGACGTGAACTATCTCCTAGCACAAGCATAAGTTTAGTTGGAATGGTTATCAAGGATGTTATGTTATTTGTGAAAAAAAAATCTTATATAAATTACATTAAGAATTCTCACAGAGTTCTTGTACTGAGCTGGTACTATATCAAAACAAAAACATTATGGTCAGATATTTACGACGTTCAACTTTTAACGATACGTTTTCTCTTTGTTTGATAACACATACTGTTCTAGAATGTTCTTCCTGTTGATGCTAAGAATGCTAATAATATACTGACTTTCTTTTATCAACCGACTTCAAAAAAGGAGGAGGTTCTCAATTCGTCTGTAAGTTTTTTTATGTTATGTTTATTGGGTATGTTTGTTACCTCATAACTTTGGAACTTTGAACTTTGGATGAACCGATTTGGATGATTTGAAACCTGGTGAGACCCATGTGGTACTATTTCAATTTGGTCCAATTCTGACAATATCATCCATGAGAAAATCATATGTCTTAAATTTGCATCAAGTATGGGCGCGACAAATCGACGAATAACTCAATATCACGCCAAACGATTTCGATTATTCATTTTTTTGGAAAGGACGTACTTAAAGAGTAAATTGATTAGAAATTAGTTAGGTTCTGATTAAATATTTCGTAATATTTCTACGATAATTCGGAAATACTAATAGGGCTCTTATTATCGTTTCATGTTTAATTCGATTTGAAATCGTTTTTTGATAGCGTTTATGGTCATCCTTATTGTATTGCAAAAGGCTCCTGGAAAATTGTTTCTTTCAATTACGGCATTATGCAAATATTATTATGAATGACGTAGTTATTAATATATAAACATATAAAAAACACAACCGTATTGCAAATCTCCTCCTTTTTTGAAGTCGTTTGAATTTTAAAGAAAATATGTGAGACAAAGTATATGCAATAGATATTTAAATTTTAGTGTAACCGTATTTCGTCTCTCAAGCATTTATTTCAAGCATTGTCTGTCGTATACGTAATTTGCAACTTGGCCGGATTCATCTTGCGTTAATTGTGCAAAAGTCAGGCGGTCTAATTAATGAGACATCTCTCCGTGCACTTTCTGATTGGACCACAAGGCGTATGGAAGTCTAGCGCCGGGGAACTTACGAAACGCTACATTTGCAGTCCTCAAATATTCTTTGTAAGAGCCGACTGCTTTAATTTGAGAATAATGATAGAAGACTTTTAATTTAAATCTTTTTATTTTTAATTTAACATTGATAATATTAGATCCTTGCATATGAAATTGGCGTTTTGTCGTACTGGCCACTTTGATTTCAAATATCTCCTCTTTGGTTAGAATTCCAATTTCAAATTTAGGCAGTTATTTGCATGCATTTAATTTTCGAAAACCGCAATCCATGGTTTTTCTCTTTGTTTGATAACACATAATGTTCTGGAATGTTCTTCCTGTTGATGCTAAGAATGCTAATAATATACTGACTTTCTTTTATCAACCGACTTCAAAAAAGGAGGAGGTTCTCAATTCGTCTGTAAGTTTTTTTATGTTATGTTTATTGGGTATGTTTGTTACCTCATAACTTTGGAACTTTGGACCGATTTGGATGATTTGAAACCTGGTGAGACCCATGTGGTACTATTTCAATTTGATCCAATTCTGACAATGTCATCCGTGAGAAAATTATATGTCTTAAATTTGCATCAAGTATGGGCGCGACAAATCGACGAATAACTCAATATCACGCCAAACGATTTCGATTATTCATTTTTTTGGAAAGGACGTACTTAAAGAGTAAATTGATTAGAAATTAGTTAGGTTCTGATTAAATATTTCGTAATATTTCTACGATAATTCGGAAATACTAATAGGGCTCTTATTATCGTTTCATGTTTAATTCGATTTGAAATCGTTTTTTGATAGCGTTTATGGTCATCCTTATTGTATTGCAAAAGGCTCCTGGAAAATTGTTTCTTTCAATTACGGCATTATGCAAATATTATTATGAATGACGTAGTTATTAATATATAAACATATAAAAAACACAACCGTATTGCAAATCTCCTCCTTTTTTGAAGTCGTTTGAATTTTAAAGAAAATATGTGAGACAAAGTATATGCAATAGATATTTAAATTTTAGTGTAACCGTATTTCGTCTCTCAAGCATTTATTTCAAGCATTGTCTGTCGTATACGTAATTTGCAACTTGGCCGGATTCATCTTGCGTTAATTGTGCAAAAGTCAGGCGGTCTAATTAATGAGACATCTCTCCGTGCACTTTCTGATTGGACCACAAGGCGTATGCAAGTCTAGCGCCGGGGAACTTGCGAAACGCTACATTTGCAGTCCTCAAATATTCTTTGTAAGAGCCGACTGCTTTAATTTGAGAATAATGATAGAAGACTTTTAATTTAAATCTTTTTTATTTTTAATTTAACATTGATAATATCAGATCCTTGCATATGAAATTGGCGTTTTGTCGTACTGGCCACTTTGATTTCAAATATCTCCTCTTTGGTTAGGAATTCCAATTTCAAATTTAGACAGTTATTTGCATGCATTTAATCTTCGAAAACCGCAATCCATATGGTTTTTTTCTTTCCGTCACTCAGTTTACAAAATGAATAACTTAAAATATCGCGTAATTTACGAGTAGGAGTTCCGCCGTGGCACCAGTACTACAGAAACGGCTCGAAGGATTAATGTTTTTGGGTCCAACGTTTTCGTTCTGGAAATTTCGACCTGCAAAACAAGCCTCGTGGGCGGCCAGAGTCAAAGGTTAATGAAGAATTGAAGGCTTTTGTGGAAGGGGATCTATCGCAAACCGCGTCCGAGTTAGCTGCATCATAACTTTGTCTTAGCCTGGAAGGGAATGAGAAACATTACGTTACGTCTCCTACCTGTAAATAATATATCTAATTATATATAGATTGACTTACATAATTTATTCAGTATAGATTAGTATAGATAATGTAGATTGTATTTAGATTAGACATTTTGAACTGAAGAGAAATGAAAATATTTTATATGAAGAAAATTTGTCAGTACCAGGCTAGCATGACTTCAAAGAGCTAATATTATACGTAAACTTTTTAGAGCATTAACAGATACTAATTAACACGAGCGCCGCTCGGCACGTTTCGATCCTGAGCGCTCTTGACATGCATCGCGCTTGACTTTCTGTTGCCCTGGTAGGGAAATGTGGGATATTTACTATTAATATAATTAATAATTGCAGTGCAAGAAAAGGTTGCTTAGACTTATTCTCGTCTACTGTTGAATTGACGTAAGTATTATTTGCTTTGTTACGTAGGGATTTTTATTTGTTTGTTCCAGGTTTTGTATTTGAAAAATATAATTATTTGAAAAGGTCTATCTCTACCAATATACGTTTATGTATCTATTTCCAACCGATTTCAAAAAAGGAGGAGATTCTTAATTTGTCTGTATGTTTTTTATCGGAAAGGATGTTTCTTCAAGGGTAGTTTGATGGCAGTATCGTTAGGTTCTGATTATTTGCTCTCAAGAATAAGACTACGGTATCCCGTGCCTGTCGTAGAAGGCGACTAAAGGGGCCTCAGGTTCACTGGGCGACAAGGGTGGGGGCCTTTGTCGTCCGCCAAGGTGGACTCGGGAAGAAGGCGACATCGGCTGGCCCGTGACGCCTTGCACTACGAGGGTACAGGGGAGGAGTAACCTCCCCGGGAAGTGCTCTCTATGAGCACAGTGCAGAGGGGCTCCGGTGCGTTCCACTGGAGATCCCGGAGCCCCTCACCATGCACCGAGGAAGGGCCACTGGGAGGTTTTAGTGGGTAAAACCCCACATAACCGCCACCTTCCCCAGAAGGCGGGGTATCTTTTTGAAGATTTCCTCCCCGTTAACAAAAAAAAAAAAAGGTTCTGATTAATTCTATTTCGTAATATTCCTACTATAATTCGGAAATACATAGAGGGCGCCCGCGCATAATGTCGTTTAACGTTTGATTCGATTTGAAGTCGGTTATTGTTTTTAAATGTTAATATACTTGTTAATAAGACAAAAGGAAAACGAACATAAAACTGAACTGGTCTTAAGCGCCATATTTCACATAGATTTTAATACATTATTCATTTAATTGAAATGTTTATTAAGTAATAATAATAATAAACCATTTATTCGAACCAGCACACAGAAATAGACAAAATGAAACAAGAAGAACTTATCTACTAACAATAAAAAACATTTCCTTAAATACTAGTTAAAAATAGGTAAAAATAAAATAAAAGATAAAATAAAATAAAAAGAAACCAAGTAAATACGAAAACTTGATCTATTTGGTTGCGATGCTGGATCGAATAGGTACCAGCTCAGCATTGTGTTGGCTGTGAAGCCAACGCTGGTATTCTGCTGGTACCTATGCCTTCCCGTCTGGCCGTGTTCTGTGCTCAGGTCGTTTTTATCGTAAATATACTTGTGAATATCATAATTAATTCCATTTTCCTGTTTGCAACACGAAAGAACCGTTATATTGTCACGTTTGTTAGTGGAATGGAAGCCAGGATTCCAACCACTGGGACACTCGATTGTTCGAGCTGATCTTCGGCTTAACCGCACGATACTATCTCAGACAATTCCCCGAGAAAGTCTTATCTAAGGGCGATGCAAATAATACAGAAACTCGTTATATGGAAGACAAAGTTCCAACGCTGATAAGATCGAGAACGTTCGCCAGCGCCCCGAGAGCTCAGTCTTGGCCCGCATACGTCTGTTGATTTTATGCGGGTGCAAGCACGCGAATTAAATTACGTCCACTTGCTAAAGTGCCGGTCTCTTTATTGTTCTAGAAAGGATTTACACGGTACGGAGTTTCTATGCTGCTGAGAAAATAAACGGCAGAACAATGAATATAGTCGACAGTATATTTCTTGTTATATTTGTAGATACATAGACGGTATTTCGAATTTCAAGCAATAAAAACGAAGGTATAAAAATTTACATCTCTGTACAGATTAATCAGTAACAGAGACTGACTTTGTTTGTGGCTATGGATTGGTCTATGACTTCAGTTGTCTCTATCTATGATTTAATCTATGTCAGGTTTGTGTTGTGGCCAAATATACTTTTCTTTTGATAAATAATTGTGTAAGAGAACGTATTCAGTTCCTTTTGTTTGGAGAGTGTTAAGATATAGGAGACTAAAATCAAAGACAAGAAATTTCAATCATACAAACTTCGTCACATAATAAAGCGGTGATGGAATAGGATTAATAAAAATTATTTCTATTATATCAGTTGTATAGAAAAATTATTGTATTATATGTATTATAAAATGGACTGCGTTTTTTTTTAACGAACTACACAGATTGGCCAGAGAAGCTGGCCTTGACTGCTTCACCGGATTAAGAGGTGGCAGAGCTCTTAGATCGCTTAGCCTGAACCTCTATCGCTAGTAACTCGACACAAGGGTCCCCGGTGGGGGTAACCTCGGCTTGACGGTTACTATGTTACGCGTAAGCATTCCGATCCGACGGCCCCTAGAGGGCCGAACCACGACTCGGTCGGTTGCTATTTCACGGATAATCTAAGGGACATTCGAAAGCTAAACTAACTTTGAGTGCCACTTCGGGAAGCGTTGGCACTGGGAGAAGAAGTGGCCGAAGAAACTCCAGCAACGCTCCTAGCATCTAAGGGGAAGATGGACTACATCTGCCACTTCCATTTGCTTTACGAAGTTGAACCTTTTAATTAAAGGCACGCAAATGTCGAGTGTGCTCGTGTAACTATTCGGCAAGATGTGCCTTGATTTTAATACCACAGTAAATGTTGTTGCGGATTTGTGAGAGCAATTTTAACCTTTTAGTGATTTAGTATCGGGATTTACTATTGCATACTTATTTAATTAATTACTTGCTTTTATTATAATTGTCCTAGCATTATATATAGCACATATATACACAATAGACTAATGGTTTAGGGTACGGCCTGCAAATCGTAAGGCCGTGGGTTCGAATCCACCATTCGACTATTGCCGTGAACCATGTCCTAGCACAAGCTTAAGTTTAGTTGGAATGGTTTACAAGATTGTTAGTAATATTTCTGAAAAAAAAAAGAAATATTACTAGCTTTCTTTTTAATATAAGAGAAAATATAAAATAAGAGATAATATATAGGTTCAGTAATAGGGCGTGTGGTTTGCGAACTAGTGATTGCGGGTTCGAATCGAAATTTTTATTTTTTTTATTATTTAATACATTCATACCGTCATTTTGTTTTTTCTTTAAAAAAGAAATCTAGCGAATTTTTTTCACAAAACATTACAACATTCTTGTTAACCATTCCAACTAAGCTTAAACTTGTGCTAGGAGATGGTTCACGTCAATAGTCGAATGGTTGACGCCAATCGTGTAAATTTTCTTTTATATGTAAACGTTTGGTTTTAATCAGTTCCGATATGAATTTTGTTGGAATTAGACTTTAGATTTCGTAAATATATTAGAAAAATCCCTAATATTCGTATGGACTGCTTTTGAACCGACTTCAAAAAAGAAGGAGATTCTCAATTCGTCTGAATTGGTCCAGTTCTGACAGTGGCATCCCTGAGAAAATCATACAAGTCTTAAGTTTGCATTACGTGTGTGCGCAACAAATGGACGAATAACGGAATATCACGTCAACTGATTTCGATGATTATTTTTTTTATTGGAAAGGATGTACTTCGAAGTTTAATGAAAGTTTGGTTAGGTTCTGATTAATTTCATTTCGCAGTAGCGTACCAAGCCCGCTTCGTCGAGCTAGATTTGATGTAGTAGATTTAGAGGAGTAGTAGATTTAGAAGTTACATCATTAAATATTTAATTTAACTCTCACAATATATTAAATTATTTTTAGGGAAGGCACTTGGTGGAGGAGAGGAATTACACCAATAAATATACGGCACTAAAATTCGGTCAGCGTAATCGGTTAGCGTTAAGGCGCAAGAGCGTGAGCGACATGCACTGTGCGTGGGGACCATTTTCGCACTGTTATTTGCAGAGTGCATTAGCAAAAATGTGTGGCGGGCGGACGGCGCACTTTACCAAAACCGGTTCTAGTAATGACGTACAATATATGCCGCTCCGTCCTGATGTCCGTAACATATTATTTATTTCACATTACATTATTATAAAAGGTAATACATATGTAATATAGTATTCTAAAATTAATTACTAAAGTGGTGAGCGACTCGCTACATATACATTTCTCTCCGTATTCATTCTCTTCTGGAGCGAATGAAGGAAATTACCTACACCCATGTATATATCAGTAAATATCATACCTATAATTTATGCAAAAACTGATCGGGCTCAAGTTAATGTCAGAAATAAAAGTACGACGTATGGCGTCACCAAACTTTACAGGATTACTCGCCAGGTCAGTATGAAGATTCCCTGAAAGTTTCATTGTAAGCGGTCCAGACGTTTCGGAGCCTATATGGAATATACCCACACACATTATATACACTTTATCTTTTATATATATATAGATTATTCTTATTCAATTTGAAGTCGGTTTTTGTTTTTTTGTATGCATTATGTTTATTGTGTCTTATGTATTTTTCTATTCCATTCTATTTGAAGTGCAAATTGTGAAATAAGTGTTTTATTTATTTATTTGTATCTTAAATGTCTCATTTTTCTCGTATTACTTTTAACCTCAATTCCTTCACTATCTTAAACGATTTGTTCAATTCCCTCGCGCGATAGATGTTTACTATGAATACCTCCGTTCGTCTGATAAAAAGGGTCTGAATCACGCTGATTTGGACCCCATCCCTCGCCCTGGGGGAAGGTTCGCATCACGAGTATTATCGGCGGAATAAGTCTCCACTTGTGACGAATATTTTTTTCTTATTTTCGGGTTATTTCCAAGCTTCTCGAGGTGTTATTATATTTTGCAAGTTTATTCCAAGTCTCTAGAGCTGACTTGTGGTTTTTATTTACAACGTATTTGAAACATATTATAGAATGTTTACAATATATTTTCTACAAATATTACTAATATTCTTGTTAACCATTCCAACTATGTTTAGACTTGTGCTAGTAGATAATAATAATAATAATATAGTTTATTTTCAAAAAATAAAGTTGAACACATATAAAGGTGAGTCCCTTAACTCCCGAACTAGCGTAAGCTGTATCTCAGGAGCTAATGTCTTCCCCCGTCACTTTTTTAATCTTAAACATTAATATAGTAAAAAAAAAACAAAAGATAAAAAAGATGAAATAAGATGGTTCACGTCAATAGTCGAATGGTGGTTTCCGTTACCTTACGTTTGCTTGTAGCGTACGTGAGAATAAGAAATAAATAAGAATTCGTTGTGTAACTAAAGTAAACTTTTTGTCAATGTATAGATATAATAAACTTTGGCAACCATATTTAGAAGCAGTGTGGTTGGACTTACGGTGGAATGGTCGCGTGTGTCAGAATCAGGAGCAGTAAATAAAATTTAACTTTGATACCTTCATACTCATTGTAACACATACATCATATATATTTTAGTAAATAAATAACATATTAACAACATCACTATAAATATAGGTATATCACCTTACTCATAGTCCATGTATAATATATAAGACAAGGTAAATAACAGGAGTACTTAACTTATATACTGAGGCGCTACCGACGAATAACACTAACAACACTTAAGTGACGCCACCGAAGAGAAGACTCGAAGAACTCTAAGAGTGAACGTTCGGAAACACCGCGGGTGACAGTTGATTCCACATTTTAAGTTATAAGTTTACACTCCAATTGGCACAGCCTTAATAACAACCAATATTTTTCACTAATCAAAATTTTCTATTCTTTTCAGGTAAGCAGTACACTGAACATTGCGGAGTAAATCCAGACTGTCGGTATACAAGTATATATAAAAACAACCGTCATCTAATTAATTAGGAACTAATCACACGCTACTACGTACGACCGTTCACTTATAATTCCGAAGTATCATAGTTATATTTTTAACTGTTCATCATACTGCTAACAAACTAATTTACAGTAAAATATTTATAACAAACAAATTTTTTTTGTTTTTTAAACAGAACGATTCCAAGAAAAAACGATCACACACCTGCTTAGATGCGTCTTGACACTTATTACAATATGTTTTATACAAGCAGGTTTTCTAACGATGTTTTTGATTCTCCGCTAAACTCAAAATTTCACTGGGAAATGGATTCCTCGGGATGTTAGCGTTTCAAAAAAAAAAACCCTGGCATATTTGTTGCACTGAGGGTACCAATTTAGTATTTCACGCTGATATAGACGAATCCACTAAGGGTGTGCATGTCGGTATAACTCGTAAAACATCCCCTCGATCCTTAACACGGCGGCGGTACGTGTCAGGAAGTTTAGCTGAATCGCTAAACTCCTAAAGGTCTGAGGAATTCTATTAATTTTATCGTTATCCATTTATTTTAACGCTTTCCAACTTAACCCCGGTAACTAAGGTTTTGTGTTTTCACTTCAAACCAGACTGTACTATAAAATTAGAACCTATACAATATTCTGATCTGCAAATATATAACGTCTTTGAGATTGGATAAAGTAGAATGCGATAAGATATATGGTTTTGTCCTGGATTTTGTTAGATTTGGACCAAATTGTAAGTCCACGCGGGAAGTACTAGCTTTCAAATAGGCATTCACTAAGCTAGTGGGCCTTACCATCTAGCATTTTCAATTAACATCGTAGTCAAGCACTTGCTTAGAAAGTATATAACTACTATTACACTACAAAGCTATGAAGTCACAAACATTAAATTCGCAATGATAACCTACTGTTTAGGCTTTTATTAATAAAAGGCGACTTGCTTAGGAACGTTATATTAATAAAGGACAGAGAAAAATTTGGCTAGTGTCCGGTCGCGGCCGCAGTTCTTAAGGTGGTCGTGCGTGCGTGCGAGAGGGGGCGACAGCGGACTGCTCCCCGCACCTCGCCTCTCCGCCACCCGCAGCGGTCGTTAAATGCTCGTACACCTCCTTTTGATGTTTGTTAAAAAAAGCAAAACATGTTAAGAATTAAGTCAGTCTGATATTAAACATGTTTACAATTTGTTATTTCATTCTAGTGTACATGCAACCTAAGAATTAAGTAGACATATAACAACAATAAAGCTAAGAAGGAGAAACTCCCACAACTTACTACTTAATCTTAGTACCACGATATGCATCAGATGCGTACAATAAAGCACACGAATATATATAGGAACAATGTAATTCTGTCCGCCTTTACATGCAGGAGTGTAATAAAATGTATGCGCGTTATGTCAGACCTCGCTACACAGAGGCTCGTTTCGTGGATTGCACGAATAAAGTTAACCGATAAGCCGGTCGCCGTTACATTACACGGCACGTCTACGATACGATTTGGTATTCTTCGTTTCCCTTAGATTATCCGTGAAATAGGAATAGGAATGCTTACGCGTAACATAGTCACTGTCCAAGCCGAAGTTACCCTTCACCGGAGGGACCCTTGTGCCGAGTTACTATCGATAGAGGTTCAGGCTATGCGACCAAAGAGCTCCGCCACCTCTCAATCCGGTGAAGCAGTCAAGGCCAGCTTCTCTCGCCAATGTGTGTAGTTCGTCAAAAAAAAATCGCCTTTCATTGTTCGTACAGCAAGGGACTGGAATAGTTTTCCCGTCTCTATCTTTCCTTCCGATTACAATGTGGGTATTTTCAAGAGTAGAGTGAATAGGCATTTACTAAGCTAGTGCACCTTACCATCCAGGACTGCATTTCCACTTAACATCAGGTGGTATCGTAGTCAAGCACTTGCTTAGAAAGTGTAAAAATCCACAAATGTTTTATCAAAAAGTGTACATAGTATTCATTCATTCATATTTTGTTTCTTCTTTTAGCGGGTATTTGGAGAAGAATTTTGTTTGAACTTGTAAATATACTCGTTGGTAATACACTCGATAATAAATCGTACATGATGAATATGTCTCGGTTACCCTCCTATCCATCTTATCTCAGTCAGTTCTGTGGTACGTTGTATAGTTCATCTATCTCGTGCTAGCGGAATTGGATAAAGACGGTTGAGTGGTACAGGCTGTATATCTCGTGATCGAGATGAGTGTTAGTTAAACGTCACGAGCAATTGTATACAATATTTTATCAACTGTTTCTTTTGCTGCTAATTATACTGATTATAATTTTTTTTTACAAAAGAATTCTACTTTCATTTTCAATCGACTTCAAAAAGGTGGCGGTTCTCAATACGTCTGTATGTTTCGTTTTTATGTTTGTTACGTCATAACTTTAGATTAGGTGAACTAATTTTGATGATTCTTTTTTTGTTTGAATGCTGATGCTTCCCGTGTAGTCCAATTTTGACATTGGCATCCAAGAGTAAACTGTATAAATGTTAAATTTGCATCAAGTTAAGTATTAAGTTAGTCAATTTTGTTGGCATAAGATAGATTTATTAGATAGTTCATCCCTGTAGCTCTGGGCTCGTAGAATAAGACTTTGCCTGTCGTAGAAGGTGACTAAAAGGGGCCTCGGGTTCACTAGGCGACAAGAGTGGGAGCCAATTTGGACCCGGGAAGAAGACGACAGCGGTTGGCCCGTGTCGCCTTGCACTGCGAGGGCACAGGGGGGAGGGAGTGACCTCCCACTAAACCCACGGATGATCACCAGTGGAACGCATCGGAGCCCCCCTGCACTGTGCTCTCGTAGAGCACGTCCACGGAAGGGGGGGGAGGAAGTTATGTATGAGATATATATATATGTATGTTCCGGCTTATCTATAGAACGGCCGGACCGAATTTGACTGGACTTTCACTGCCAGATAGCTGATGTAGTGAAACATTTCAAATGTTCATGGGCGACGGTGATAATTAGAACAGGTTAGCTGTAAGCTCGTTTTAGGGAAGGGGTCAGCTCTAATAACATCAATAAACCATTAAAAGCTACATACAATTTAAAATTCCAACCAAATAAATATAACTAGAAGTATACCTTATTTATTTTAACATATAAATATATATATATTAGATAATACAGACGTCAGTGCCCAGGTTATTTGAGAGTTTGCTTTACACAACTCTACTTGGAAGCCGCAAGCATCAAACTTCCTAATTAGCATACGGGCGGATGGTAAAATGTAACGTGGAATATTTCAATAAAACATCTTTCATATATCGTTACGAGATTTCAAAAGGCTGACGTTGCTAGTTCTTGCAGATATGAGAGGAGGGCGAGAGTTGCGCTGCCTTTGTTTGATACACATCTGAAATGTTTCGCAACATGTAAAATGGATTTAATGTGAAAGTGGGGTGCTTTGGAAAAATTAAAATTTCGTTGTGCGTTACACTTTTTTGGAGTCAATATTATGTTTAAAAATATCTTTAGTTAAAATTTATAACAGGTTTATGATTATTGATAATAATAATAAGATATAAATAATAATTATATAAATATATATATATGTGTGTGTGTGTGAATATATATTTAATAAAAAAAAAAATAAAGAAAAATCTGTATAATATAATAAGTTTGATATGGAAGAGCGAGATCTTCTGACACAAGCATACGAGTATTTCTTGCTTACTAGAAGGTCTCAGCGCAAATTTGTAAAAGAACGCATGTATCGAAATAAACATTTTTTTTTTTTTTATAATAAGAAAGCCTTTTACTTTTTGCAACAAATGTTCAGAGTAATAGAATGAAGAATAATAGAAAACGAATTTGCTAATTAAGGGAATAACTTAAAAATCTAAATAATAATAAAGTGTAGAAGATTTGATATTTTTGCGAGAACCTGTCCTCAGGCGAAGGTGAAGACCCTCCTCTATAGAGCTCCATTTTTGTCAATCCTGTGCCAACTGTGGCCGGCAGGGGCTAGCTAACTTCATTAAATCGTTCACCCATCTCATGACCTTCCCACTTTGTTAGCCTGGTAGTCCATCTCTCATACTCAAGTCTCGCAACGTGCCCTGCCCATCTCCATTTTAGTTTTTTAGCTTATATTCAGGTTATATGTTGTAAGTTAATATTAATAATAAAATTAGACAGAACTATCATAAGTATGGTGGGGGGGCTGGTGATCTGTCTTTCAGGGTATCTACTAGGGTATAGTTCAGACACCAGTCTTTCACAAATTTAAGAACTACGTATAAGTAAACTGTACATTTAAATTTGTGAAAGATGAATAAATAAATTTATTATTATTATTTATTATATTTAGGTTTATGATTATCTACCAGTATTCCATTTACTACCCGATTTGACTCGAGGTTTTCGAGGTACATGTTGTTTGTCAACAAAATCATTTGTAGTAAGTGGTTATTTTAATATTAAGACACTGCAATTTTAATTTTATAAATAAAAATATTTTATTTTATTTATAAAAATATTTATTTTTATTTATTATATCTGCCATGTGTAACTCGACGATTCGTTTTATTTCCAAACGTACTAGTCTTTATTAAAAAAGCTATTGGTCACCCAGCGGTTAGTAAGACGCTGGTATTTCAAACTAATTAGTACAGAAAGTGAAGACGGCCCGTTAACGTACTGAATGTCACCCAGCAATGCCTGTTTTATATCCAATTGAAATTTATTATCTCATAATTTCTTTAGTTTCTTCCCGTTATTGGATGAGTTTTAGCTTGCGCAAATCCTCGCGGAATCTTACATTGTCATACATTGATACACTCCATCCATACATCTTGATTCTTTCGTCACAAGTATACCAATAAAAAGAAAAACTTCAAATGGGATCAAACGTTATTATGCGTTATTAATGAATTATCGTAGGAATATAAGACATAAAATTAATACGAACCTAATTAAACTACTCTTAAAGTACATCCTTTCAAATAAAAAATAAATCATCGAAATCGGTCCATTTGAAATCCACAAAGCGTCCATTCGCGACCGTCGGAGGTTGCGAATAATCCTTGCGCGTTACCGCTACTTTATGGGCAGGCCCCACCCCTTAGATGTTAGGAGCGTTGCTGGAGTTTCTTCGGCCACTTCTTCTCCCAGCGCCAACGCTTCCCGAAGTGGCACTCAAAGTTAGTTTAGCTTTTGAATGTCTCTTAGATTATCCGTGAAATAGCAACCGACCGAGTCGTGGTTTGGCCCTCTCGGGCGCCCTCGGATCGGAATGCTTACGCGTAACATAGTAACCGTCCAAGCCGAGGTTACCCCTCACCGGGGGGACCCTTGTGTCGAGTTACTAGCGATAGAGGTTCAGGCTAAGCGACCTAAGAGCTATGCCACCTCTCAATCCGGTGAAACAGTCAAGGCCAGCTTTTCTGGCCAATTTGTGTAGTTCGTCATAAAAAAAAGTCGTCCATAACACTTAAATGGTTTTCTCATGGATGCCTTTGTCAGAGTAGGACCAAAATTGGAAAGCACCAGCTCTCAAACAAAAAAAGTATTATTAAAATGGTTTCACTCGGTGGAAAGTTATGAGGTAACAAACATAAAAAAACACAGACCAATTCAGTACCTCATCCTTTTTTGAAGCCGATTGAAAATATAAATGACTTCAATATCCAATATTCGATTACTCATTGGCCGCTGTCTTTTCCGAGTGATAAATGCGTCACACTCGACGTTTCATTAATCGCTTTTGTGCTACATTTTCTGAATTTTCAATTTATGCATTTTCGGTATTTGGAATTTATTTCATTGTATCAACAATGAAGTCCCAGGGCCCTCCCCTGGTAAAAACTGTTGTAAGAATTATGAGACACGATGTGAAGAAAGCAGAAACACAGAAAACAGATCTTACTGGCAGCTTACGCGTCTCATTACTGGATATTTAACGATGTAATGGGTAGTACATATCCTTTCCAATAGTAAATATATAGAGATTCTTTATTGCTCCAATTTTACAATAATTACAATCAAAGTAACCACTTTTTTTTTGTAAATTTTGGTGCATTGTGAAAGGCTTCGGGATCTCGGAACGCACCTATGCACTATTCTCGGAGAGCAAATCGAGGGGAGGTTAATCCCTCCCAGAGCGCCCTCGCAGTGCAAGTGGGCAAGCCGATGTGGCCTTTTTTCCGGGTCCACTGTAACGGACGACAAACGGGTGAGGCCCTTGTCGCCCCGTGAACCCAAGGCCCCTTTTAGTCGCCTTCTACGACAGGCAGGGGTTACCGTAGCCTTATTCTACGAGCCCAGAACAATCAAGCCTAACCAGAGCTTAAACATAGTAACAACAAGCTTAAACTAAAAGTGGGCGAGGGCGGCCTTTTCGCTGTGATCGATCTCTTCCAGGCAACCAAAGGTGAGAAAGAAAGATAAGAAAATGGAAAAAGTTATATCATGTTTCTTTTTGTTTTTAATATCACTTAAGAATCTAGTGTCACTATCTAGCAAGGTCTGAAGTTAGAGTCAATCACGGGACGGCGCGACACTGGCTCACTTGTCCCGCTCCGACTGCCACGTGCAAAGCGTCACGTTAATTAAACACGCTCTGCAAAACGTTTCGGTCGCCCGCCCAATCATGAGGTTTAATGACAATCGATTTATTTCGCTATTTTCACGTCCTAAAGCTTCATCATTCTATGCGTACGTCGTTTTATTTTGTCGCATTAAATAATGATCTCATTATTTTAATTATTCTATATAAGTTAATATCTTTTTTCACAACCATGATAACTTTTCGATAATATGGTTCGAATGCCAGGCAGTTCCAATGATATTTACGTTTTTTTTTGCTTGTCACACACATAAATCATGGTAGAAAATCTATTCTCCTTCATATTATATATATATAGATATATATAGATATATATATATGACGTTAATTAAAAATACGTTACGGAATAATTAAAAAAACAAGAATAACTTTGTGTTGTTCTGTAATCGAAGTAACTACAGTAAAAGATATTTCCTGTTTTTGCTAAAATTAACAAATTAACATTATGACATATTCTATTCTATTTCTTTTTTCATTGACATCACTGACAAGTCATGGAATCAATGGAGTTTTCAACATCATCAGTCTGTGTCTATCCACTGCTGGAAATAGGCCTTCTCCAATACCTTCCACCACATACGATCCTCCGCTTTCCGTATCCAGCCACTTCCGGCTATCCTTACAAGGCGTCGGTCCATCTGGAGGGAGGGCGCTCCACGCTTCTCCGACCCATGCGAGGCCTCCATTCCAAGACTTTCCTCCCCCATCTACCGTCATTGACTCGGCGGATGTGGCCGGCTCACTGCCACATCAACTTGCTGACTTTAAGAGCTATGTCGACAACCTTAGTGCTCTGGAGGTTTCATACAAAATATAAATATTATTATTCACTTACATTTTGTCGAATACTGGGCTTTATCTGCTCAGTGAAGAGCGAATGACGCTTCCTATCTAAAGCAAAAAGTTAAAACAACACTATTACATGTACTAGTATATGTAACATCCTTAAAACGATCGTCTATGTTTTAGACAACAAATAGTTTTGATTAAAATATTAAGTCATTTAATACACCCTGCAATGTCTAACCTAAATCATATTATACAGTGGCATCAGTATGAAATAAGCTCAGTCAAGTCAAAAAGTCAGCGTTTGTCATTCTATAAACTTTGGTGAGTTGGTCTCCAAGTTCGCGGTTGTGTCGAAGAGAACATTCAATATCAATTAGTTGTAATTTTTTGCTAGTTTTGGTAATTTGTTCATTCAGTTGTACCATTATGGCTTTCCGATGGCGTCCCACTATCACTTCATTGTTAAGTTGTTAGTTAATAGAAAAATCGTACATCCCAATGCGCCGTTACATTTCAAATAACAGAGGACCAGTCGTTCATTATGAATTAAGTAGATTACGTTTTTGATCCGATAACAACTAAATTGTGTTTGATCTCTTTTCATAGCGAAAATTCAGTGACAATAACAGATTAAGATTAATTAGTTGTATGGTGGCGGTATAGGACACGTAATATCGCACCGAAAGCACTTAGTATATGCCTTAGTTCACAGCTGTGAAGTATAAACTGACTGACAGCAAGCAGAAAACTGTGCCAATGATGAGTAATCATTTCTGAAAACGACACGCTATCGTGTTTCCCAGACACAACTCATCACTTGTCATCTATTTAGGTGTTACCGAATTATCAATGTAACTGAACTATTTTACTGTCCTTATACACCTTAATACACCTACTTATTTACGATACATATTGACGAACAAAAACTGACTTCCAATCTAATCACACGTTAAACGATATTAAGCCGTCTCATCAAACTACTCTTGAAGTACATCCTTTCCAATAAAAATGAATCATCGAAATCGTGATATTTAGTTATTCGTCCATTTGTCGCGCACGTACTAAATGCAAATTTAAGACTTATAAGGTTTTCTCATGGATACCATTGTCAAAATTGGACCAAACGGGAACCACCAGCTTTGAAATAAAAAAAAGAATCATCAAAATCGGTTCACCCAGTCGAAAGTTATGCGGTAATAAACATGAAGCGTGGCGGACTATGGACTATATACTTTACGGAGTATCTTAGCACAAGAAAGCGAAAAGAACCTTGGGACTTTAATGCGTCATATAGTATCGATACCAATCGTATTTCTCCATCATCATAAGCCTGTGTCCATCCACTACTGGAAACAGGCCTTCTCCTATGCCTTCCATTATATACGATCCTCCGCTTTCCGCATTCAGCCACTTCCAGCTACCCCTAACATATTTAGCTATATCAAATAATTTGATGCTTTCGTGATATAAAAATATTCTGGTTATCTTTCAGTAAAAAAGCGTTGATTTTTTCGGTGTTTGTTCTACAGTCAGCCTCGTTTCGCGTTTGACCTTTACATAGTAAAAATATTCGTTCAATTTAGGCATCACTTTCAACATTTTTTCTTTCGTGTTTTATTTTCGCTGTCTGACAGTTCTAATTGAGATCTATTTAGTTTTCGTTTGATGTGATTTTGTTTTATTTAATGTTGCCAGGATTTAAAATCTATTATGATTATCAGAATATCGACGCAGCCTGTATTTCTTTGAGACTTGTGTTTAGAACATTAATAACAATGTTCGTGTTTACAAGGAAATATTGCTATAGAATCGCTGTAATCGTTGATTAAAACTTAAATAAAACTATCATAATATCAGTGGGCGTGCCGTAGAAACGGGGAAAGAGAGTAGAAAAGATCACGCAAGACATTAGCAGCGTCTGCAGGGAAGGTCATAAGCGATTTTACATTTACCAGATTGGCAGCGGTACCATTGGCAGGTGCCAGGACCGTGAAAAACTGATCGATCCGTAGTGTATTTACGTAGGGTTTATAATTATCAATTTCAACTTTTATTAAATAAATGCAACGCATAGCAGGTAGGGTATTATCAAGATGAATGACGCAGCAAAAGTTCCATTCCGCAACAAAGCTCATGCTGGCGAGGGAATAAGCAGGAATGATGAGGGCAGTTGCCTTTTTTCCGGCCGTTTAACACCGCTCGCCCCGGGCGCGCGTCGTTTGCCCTTATTAGCTGTGTTTTATTCCGATACAGCCGTTTGTTCTCCCGGTTAATGTCTGTGATAGTTATTTTGTGTAAGCTTACTAAAATTACATTGCATTTTTTAAATATAAATCGTAAGATTGTTACATCTTATGGAAACAGGGCATGATTTCTATCTATCTCGCTGGAATTAAAGACCTTATTACATTTTCTGGCTAGAAATAATTCATCACCATTTCCGCCGTAGAACCTCCACTGACTGGACATAGGCACGATTCCAAAAAGTCCGGCTGTTAGCGGCTTGTCTCCAGCTCCATCCATCACCAGTGGAGTTTCCGAATCTTTACGATTTGGATGTTCATGGGCGACGGTGATCACTAAAGATCAGGTGAGATACGGCTTGTTTGCCACTTTTTCTTTTAAAAATAATCCGAAATCTATCTTAACGTTCAGTGTACATAAAGATAGATTTTGGATTATTTTTGTGTAAGCTTACTAAAATTACATTGCATTTTTAAATATAAATCGTAACATCTTATGGAAACAGGACATGATTTCTATCTATCTCGCTGGAATTAAAGACCTAATTACATTTTCTGGCAAGAAATAATTCATCACCATTTCCGCCGTAGAACCTTCACTGACTGGACATAGGCACGATTCCAAAAGGTCCGGCTGTTAGCGGCTTGTCTCCAGCTCCATCCACCAGTGGAGTTTCCGAATCTTTACGATTTGGATGTTCATGGGCGACGGTGATCACTAAAGATCAGGTGAGATACGGTTTTCTCGTGGATACCATTGTCAGATTTGGACCAAACGGGAAGCACCAGCTTTGAAATAAAAAAAGAATCATCAAAATCGGTTCACCCAGTCGAAAGTTATGCGGTAATAAATATAAAGCGTGGCGGACTATGGACTATATACTTTACGGAATATCTTAGCACAAGAAAGCGAAAAGAACCTTGGGACTTTAATGCGCCATGTAGTATCGATACCAATCGTATTTATCCATCATCATAAGCCTGTGTCCAACCACTACTGGAAACAGGCTTTCTCCTATGCCTTCCATTATATACGATCCTCCGCTTTCCGCATTCAACCACTTCCAACTACCCTTATAAGGTCGTCGGATCACCCAAGAACATATTTAGCTATATCAAATAATTTGATGCTTTCGTGATATAAAAATATTCTGGTTATCTTTCAGTAAAAAAGCGTTGATTTTTTCGGTGTTTGTTCTTCAGTCAGCCTCGTTTCGCGTTTGACCTTTACATAGTAAAAATATTCGTTCAATTTAGGCATCACTTTCAACATTTTTTCTTTCGTGTTTTATTTTCGCTGTCTGACAGTTCTAATTGAGATCTATTTAGTTTTCGTTTGATGTGATTTTGTTTTATATAATGTTGCCAGGATTTAAAATCTATTATGATTATCAGAATATCGACGCAGCTTTTTCTTTGAGACTTGTGTTTAGAACATTTATAACAATGTTCGTGTTTACAAGGAAATATTGCTATAGAATCGCTGTAATCGTTGATTAAAACTTAAATAAAACTATCATAATATCAGTGGGCGTGCCGTAGAAACGGGGAAAGAGAGTAGAAAAGATGACGCAAGACAGTAGCAGCGTCTGCAGGGAAGGTCATAAGCGATTTTACATTTACCAGATTGGCAGCGGTACCATTGGCAGGTGCCAGGACCGTGAAAAACTGATCGATCCGTAGTGTATTTACGTAGGGTTTATAATTATCAATTTCAACTTTTATTAAATAAATGCAGCGCATAGCAGGTAGGGTATTATCAAGATGAATGACGCAGTAAAAGTTCTATTCCGCAACAAAGCTCATGCTGGCGAGGGAATAAGCAGGAATGATGAGGGCAGTTGCCTTTTTTCCGGCCGTTTAACACCGCTCGCCCCGGGCGCGCGTCGTTTGCCCTTATTAGCTGTGTTTTATTCCGATACAGCCGTTTGTTCTCCCGGTTAATGTCTGTGATAGTTATTTTGTGTAAGCTTACTAAAATTACATTGCATTTGTTAAATATAAATCGTAACATCTTATGGAAACAGGGCATTATTTCTATCTATCTCGCTGGAATTAAAGACCAAATTACATTTTCTGGCAAGAAATAATTCATCACCATTTCCGCCGTAGAACCTTCACTGACTGGACATAGGCACGTTTCTAAAAGGTCCGGCTGTTAGCGGCTTGTCTCCAGCTCCATCCACCAGTGGAGTTTCCGAATCTTTACGATTTGGATGTTCATGGGCGACGGTGATCACTAAAGATCAGGTGAGATACGGCTTTTTTGTCACTTTTTCTATTAAAAATAATCCAAAATCTATCTTAACGTTCAGTGTACGTAAAGATAGATTTTGGATTATTTTTACTTCTTCATGTTCTTCCACATAACCACAAAATATATAACGCGTGGATTCAGTTCAAGCGACTTGTCAAAGAAACTCGAGTATACGAAATCTCACGAAAACACCGCGCCTGCATAAAGGCGAAAGTGATTCAAAGAATAATGGCAGCCATTTTCTTTGCAAGCCTTTAATCTGCCGCATGATTGTTTTGGGGAGGGACATTAAATTGGCGTGAAATATGAAAATTAACTTTTTTTCTCTTTGAATATCTCGAGTTTCATTTGTATCGTCTTGTTACTGATATTTAAGATGTTTTTTATTAAGTTAAGTTCTTGTTCGCTGTAAAGAGAAGGCGAAATTAATTCTTTTCAACCAACTTCAAAAAAATAGGGAGGTTCTCAATTCGTCTGTATGTTTTTTCTATGCTTGTGTACCTATGTTGTTATCCCATCCAGAACTTTCGACTGGGAGAACCGATTTTAGTGATTTTTTTAAAGCTGGTGCATTGAAGCGTCAATAGCCTAATGGTTTAGGGTACGGCCTGCGAATCGTAAGGTCGTGGGTTCGAATCCACCATTGGACTATTATGACAATGGCATTCATAAGAAAACCATATAAGTCTTAAATTTGCATCAACTATGTGCGTGACAAATAGCATAATAACTCAATATCAAACCAACCGATTTCGATGATTCAGTTATTTTTGGAAAGTATGTACTTCAAGGGTAGTTTGATAATAGTTTGGTAAGGTTCTCATTAATTCTATTTTCGTAAAAAAGAAGTCGGTTCATTTTCACTCGTAAAACTATAACTCATACATATGTTACGATGGAGGAGGCCTTCACCCAAAAACCAGCACCATATCTTGACCCATTCCATATCTGCACCAGTGCAACTAACACTACTAATATATAATATAAGTTCAATACTAACAATACTAATAAAATTTTGTAGATGTTTTTTTTTTTTATATTATCACTTGTAATTTGTAGATATGGAGAAAAAATAAAAGGCAAAAATAAAATTATATTATATATATTATTATATACAAATGTTACGAATAAATTTTCTCACATTTGTTATGGCCATTACTTTATAAATTCGTATTTTATTAATATAAAATGTTCCATGTTCGCCTTAGTTTTTATAGGTTTTTTTGGCTGAAAATGTTCTGTGCTGTGCTACATGTGTGAGCACAGCACACGATGAGTCAACTCCTTTTGGGTGCGATTTCTATTTTGTTCTTTTTAGAATTTTCACAATTTTAATGACTTTTGTTTATGTTGAAATTGAAATTGAAAAAACATTTATTCGGCACAAGAACACAGAAACAACAGGTAAAACAACATAAACAAAAGTAAACAGAAACAACATAAAAAAGAACAAAAAGAAATTGTGCCGAAAGGGGTTGGCTCAGCATGTGCTGTGCTCACACATGTAGCACAGCGCTGGTTTTCAACCAAAAACCTGTGTAGACTAAGGCGGGCACGATTCGGTTGTGTATTATATTATATATAAATGTATATATTAAAAAAGCAGCTATAGATATATATATATATATATATAGTTATATACATATATATATATATAAACAAATTACATAATAAATAACATAAATATAGTGTTATATAAACGATTTGTCGTAATTGATGTTGGCGTGGTTACGTTGAGACTCGGTTAAGAAACTTTTGTTCTTTTTAAAAAATAAGTAATGTTTTAGACGTCATAATAGGCGGGGGATGTTATTCCAACATTTTGACGCCGCATATCGAAAACTACCACGGAATGCAGTAGACTTGTGGGTTTGTATACTTAACTGGTGCGAGCGCTGCCGGTTGTTATAGCGGCTTGTCTCCGAAACCATAGTGAGCTTTTTGCACAAATAAGAAGGCCTTTGAAAATTAATAACACCAAACAGGAGGCATGCGAGGTGAAGTTTACGTCTCGACTTCATTTTTAAAATACAGTTCTTATTTAAAAAAGGTGTAAAATGTTGTTTTGTTCTGTTTTACCTGTTGTTTCTGTGTTCTTGTTTCGAATGAATGTTTATTATATTCTACGCAACTGACAACTCTTTGGTATCATTGACCTGCAAACTAACGGCGGAGTGTAATGCAACGCCCCCGGGACCACGTCGGGGCTTTGGTCTTGTAATCCCGAGACTGTCCCGTGACCGGGGAAGCACTAATGGGATTACACGGGCTTCGGTTGATTCTTGCCTGTCGTGCTACGAATTTGTTTCACTTGAGACGTTGATTTCACTGTTTGAATAGCCATTTTTTGTTCACAAATACTCTATGTTCAAGGTTTGGGGTGACATTAAGTTAAACTCTTGGCTAATGGCGTTCATTTGCTAACTAATACGGTGTCACAATTATGATGACCTAAGTATATTACGTACGGTTATTGATCCGTACACTCTATCTATATATAATTTCCTCAAACGTTTTTTTTTTACAAAAATAGATTAAGTTTATATCTTAGTAATGGCTCCATTATGGTACTTTTAGGAAAACACAATGAATTATTACTTGACTACTAGTACTTTTTTCCATTCAAAAGCATTCAAATAAAAAAAAATCATGAAAATCGGTTCACTCGGTCAAAAGTTATGAGTTAATAAACATAGAGTCCTCCTTTTTTGAAGTACGTTCAAAATTGTTGTTAAAAAGACGTTCTGAATGGCTTATCCATTATATTATATATAATATCTTCGACAAACAAAACATTTCTATCCGGTACGAGCATAATCATTTGTCCAGTTGTTATCAAATCTCGTAATAGTTATTTTAAATTATGCGAAGACGTTTGATGATATTCTAAATAACGTTGTATACTGCCAAATTATCTAACAGCACAAACACAAAATAGTTCACTCGATAATAGGGTGTTACTATCTTTTGATTAGGCGACTCAGTGAATTCCAGTCGGTATTTCCATCGTCACGTCAAACAGTTCTCTCGGTGGCCAATCATCTAGAATCATCGTACAATTCATTTGATACTCTTCCAACTCTCATTGGCGTTAGCATTGCAGCGCGTGTTGAGTAAAATATTAGCATTGGAATAATTTCGGAATGTATACAAAACTATAAACCGGTGAATGGCTTAATTTTGCGCTGTAACTGTATTCTAACTTTTAATGTTTACAAGTGAATAACTCATTGAAAGAAGTTATTTTTACGGACTTCACGTCTCTATCGTGTTTCAATATTATTTTTAATTCCCGAAGTTTCGAAATATAAATATCAATGTGACTTATATTTTTATTAAAAACTAGCGTACCCAGCCCGCTTCGGCAGGCTAGATTTTAACTTACCGGTAAGTTTGATTAACATTATAAATGGGTCCCGCGGCCGCCATTTATTTGCGATTAATTGGTCAAATATATATAATAAATAATCAAGTATGTCAAAATTGATAAATTAATCAATATATTTATCTATTTTTAAAACTTTAATATACTTCGATATGGTTCATAATGACGTAAATATACACAACGCACTTGTCAATACAAATTTGGGTTATAAAACAATAGAGTATCATCATAGTAAATAAAAGTTGTTTTTGACAGTTCAAAAAGAAAAGTGCTCCGATCGACATCATCATTACAGGATTACTCGCCAGGGAGGTTACTCCCTCCCCCCCTGTGCCCTTGCAGTGCAAGGCGACACGGGCCAGCCGATGTCAACTTCTTCCTGGGTCCACCTTGACGGACGACAAAGGCCCCCATCCTTGTCGCCCAGTGAACCCGAGGCCCCTTTTAGTCGCCTTCTACGACAGGAAGGGGATACCGTAGTCTTATTCTTGAGAGCCCAGAACTACAGTGCTGAAACCTAAAAGCTAGCGACGAGTTGATCATTTCGTGTTGTTTTAACATCTGCTGACATTGTGAAGGGCGCTTAAGATTCTAATCAACTGTTTAGTAAACTAAACAGAAAGGGTGACGCGTCGCTTATCGCCTCATTCAACACCTTGACTATCTCATACCTTAATCGGAACATTAGAAACTTCCGCTTCATAAACATTTTGTGTACAAATACTTTAAATAAATTAATCGTCTTCTATGTCGTCGTGATATTATTTAAGTATTATAAAATAGACTACTACCCTCTTGAAGAATTCTTTAATGTTTTTTTTTATATAGTATATATATATATAAACTAGTGCTTGACTATGATCCAGCTTGATGTTAAGTGGTGATATAGTCGAAAGCGTTCGCGTTAGTTTAATAAGTGCCTATTCACTCTACTTTTTAAGTCTCCTACCTCGTACTTGGACGGAGAGACTGAGGCCGGCAACTTGTTCCACTGTTGCTGTACGCACGATGAACAATGACTCAAATCGCTTCGTCCGGACACGGAACATCGACTAGTAAGTGGAAACCCGCCGAATGTCTGAACGTCCGAAGGTAGAATGGGGATGGGGGAATTAATTCGTGTAATTCGTGTGCACACTCCAAAATGAAATATCTAAATCACCGAAAGGCTGGCTGCCTTGCGCCGGTGCTCATTGTAGATCTTGGTCACCTATCAACTTTTTCAATGCCACTAGTGTTTTTTGAAATGTGGATTAATACAATTACTTTTTATTATTAATTTAGTTATTTTTTTAACATATTTCGTATCCCCGGCAGGGTAGGACTTAGCTTTACAAATCATTTCTCAACTATATGTTCTTTTCTATGGTCGAATAAATGATTCTAATTCTAATAGTTTATTGGGTAAATAATGCTCGATTTACGTTGGAATTCTTTGAACCAATTTTTAGGAAGTAAAACATCTTTACGCACGCTCGACTTGGGGAATAAGCTACGAAAAGTGTGATCGGGCGAGGCAAAGGGAAGTTAATTAAGATAGAAAGTGTGAGTTATGTTTTGTATTTTACTGTAGGGGCATAAAAGAGAGGTGCACACATTTTCTTTCTTACTCTCCGTTATGTATATGTATATAAATGCATATATTATAGATATATAAAGGTAGGAAGAAGCTAAGGAAGTATTACTTCGGTCATGTGGTCTAAACCACATATCATTCACAATCAATAATGGCATATTTAAGTATTTGAATTTAACTATAGTAATCAAATGACACCTAAATATGTCTTTTGTCAAACCAATTCAAAGAAGTTTGCTACACTGACTGTGTGATTCAGCAACTTGGATAGTATACACAGTTTTCTGAGTCCATTGCGGGAAGCAAGAGATATGAAAATATTTTGTCGACCAAATACTCGCGAAATTTTTAGTGGGCGAGGACAAATTTATAAATCTAAAGGTTAAATTTGACCAGGAATTAAGCCCTGATTGTTTTTTTTTTACTTTTGCTCGTTAACGAAGCTGTGTTGTGTTAAAGCTTTGTCGGTTGAATTAGATCGCTACGGCTCTTGATTAGTTTGTTGTTTGTGAATGTTTGTTTTTTTTTTGTGTGTGTTTTTTTAAATAAAAGCGCAAACGGCTAAAGCCAGAGTAACAGGTTGACGCATTCACTGCTCAGTTATTTTGAATTAACCGAATTTAAATTCTCCCTTTTCTTGGGTTTCGTAGATACACCAGTGAATGCCTAAAAATATTAATAGACTGAGATTTTAGTAGGTTTATAACAGCATGAATGTGAAAGACGAAGAATCATGTAATCGCCAGCATTTCGTAATCTATTTAATTTTGTATTCTTTGCTTTATTTGCACTGACTATTTTTTAATTTATTTTATGGAAATATTAAAGAACGACCGTAGATTTGGTTCGATCACGAATTTCCGCTCTTTTTTTTAGGTTTAATTAGATTAAGGTCCTAGTTGTTATGCATTGGAGAGCTAAGAAAACGGTTATGTTTTAACAATAGTCTGCCCGTCAAGGTAATTTTTTTTTGGCCATAATTTTAGCGGAGATAAATCTCAAAAAAAATATTGAAATAGTATATTTTGTCATCTTGATAGACTTAGATTTTTAAAAATAAATTTTTGAAGTTACATTTCTGAACTATTTCCAAAAAAACTAAGATCTGATAACTTAAAATCATCGCAAATAGTCACCCCCTATAACCTCCTAACGGATACACGTCGAATAACCAATAACCCTGTAATAAATAATAGGCTGTTAGTTTACATTTACATTCAACTATCTTTTTGCTTTCTACAATTAAAGTGTTAATAAAACAGTCAAGCCATTATTAGATTTCTACTCTTGACGATCCTCCACTGACAACCATTGGGTCGGCTTTACACTCTTCGCTTTATACGGCAACACTGGTGAATTTGTCATCGCGAAAACTAGCATTCGTAGTGAAACGAGTTTAGACGCCGGCCCGCGTCGCTAACTTGTTGCCTAATGAGTTTGGCAGCAATTAGTAGCATTTGTGCCCTGTGCTAGCGTTTTATGTGCAACGGTTTTTTTTATTATGTGCACATTTTAACCAACTTCAAAAAAGGAGGAGTTGGTCAAATAAGTATGTGTTTTTTTTACCGACTCTAAACAAAGAAAGAGATTAGAGTTTAAGGAGAATTCGTTCGTATTTTTTTTTTATATTTCTGATTTTTTTTTCTTTTATTTAAAACTATAGTATCGCGTATAATAGTGTGAAGCATTTTCATACGTAATCGATCGTCTATAAAACTATAATTATGACATATGTTGATTAATTGATAACTAACGTCATTTACAAGAAGTCGTGCACTAGGTTAGTAAATGCTAACTACTGAAACAATTACTAATGTCAGTGGTACGTCATCGGTAACTTATAGTGTCAGAACTGAGCTAGCGGATTCCGGCTCGAAGGACCAAATTTTGGGGCGCTAGGTTTGCGAGTGATTTTTAACTTGATTCAAGGAGAGTTTGTTTAAATTTTAGTCATATTTAAAAATTACTTACTCGTATGTTAGGATGAGTACAATTGCTGTTATAAAGCATCCGGTCGTGACGGTTTCGTATAAGGCACAAAGTTGTTAGCTTGAAGTGCGACCAAAATGCTACGCGTGGGACTGACGTCACGTGTTCGGTGTTATTACACCAAATAACCAAAAGTGGAAAAAATCGATAACTTTCATTCCAAATAACCAAAAGTGGAAAAAATCGATAACTTTCATTCATTTTGTCACATTTGTAATAGCAGAGTTGAGCCCATATATACATGTATGCAAAACTACTTTTTAATAAAACGTTGATATTACATCGATATATCTAACCAGACATATCCTCGATGTCACAACACTCGTCATGTTTCCTTCGAGCCAATATTGGATTATTCATACGTGAGACCGAGCGTGCTTTATGAATTATTCAATGTTTTCCCTTAATTTTTTTTCCCGATCAGTGGATACGATTGTAACGAACAGCGACCAGCTTTAATCTGTACGGATTAAGGACGAATGCTTTGAAACTTTTAATTTCAAATGTCAATCTCTGTGATTTTTAAATTTTAAGTTATTCTTTTAGCTTTGATCTTGGCAATTATGACAAAGTCGCAAACAAAGTAATATTACTGTTAAGCTGTTTGGCTTTGATCGCGGATTCTAATTTCAATCCATGAAATTGCTAAAAAATTGTGCCCAATGTATAATAACAGACTCAGCACTTGTCACATATGAGTCCTAATAAACTTGGTGTAAATTTGACAGCAGCTGACTCTACTGCGTTAGGCTTAAAAGGACTTTAGTAAACGGAGTTATATGTGCACAAACATAAAATAATTTAACAGATTTGAGGACCTCTTTTGCAGTCGGTTGAAAACGATCAGAGGATACACAGAGAAAAGCAGCGTGATTACAGATTAAAAGACAAAGTTCTAGAAGATTAGAGTTCTATAAAAGTAAAAGTTGTTGACAAGAAAAACTGTCGGCGTCACATTATCATTTGCGGATTGACTTGACAGTTTTAAAGATCTCGTATAGGACCTTAAAGCAGGGTTCTATAACTTAACTGTGAAGTCGAATAAAACGAAAGATAACGCCTCTTCAGTCATAATGCTCCAGAAGTTTTACGACAAACAAATGCAACTATAAACTTTATCTCCTAGATGTTAGACTGTAAATTTGTTTAAACGCTTTAGAGAATAAAAGCGTCGATATAAAAGTGTAGTACGAAAGTGGAGTAGGGAAGAATAAGTTTTACTACGCCCGAAATAGAGTTGTAATCGTGTTGCAAGTTTATTGGTATAGTGCCATTGGCATTAGGTGGCAGAAGGGATGTTCATGCAAAAATATATCGATATTTTTTTCGATATAATATGTCGTAATTTTGTATCCATACAATTCGATATATCTATATTTTCTATATATCCTTATTTGTTATTTTAAATAGCTCAAAAACGGCCTCACAGATTATTAAATTTATTCAACGAATGCTGCCATCGCGGAGAGTGGTAACTTATTTGGTTATTATAATAGATAAATTTCATATCTACAACTTGGCTCATACAACCTTTGTATGAGCCATGGTCTGCCGTCGAAATGCTTCGTACTTTAGTAGTACCTATTGTTAAGAACAAAACTGGAGACCTCGCAGACTGTAAGAATTACAGGCCAATCTCATTAGCTACTGTGATTGCGAAAGTATTTGACGGCGCGCTTAACACACGATTAAATAGCATGCTTAAATTACATGACAACCAGTTCGGATTCCGATCTGGTTTGTCAACAGAAGATGCAGTGTTGTGCCTTAAGCATACCATCACATATTACACAAAACGACAAACGTCAGTGTATGCCTGCTTCCTCGATCTATCTCGGGCTTTTGATCTCGTATCCTATGACGTCTTATGGAGGAAGCTCGAAGATAGAAATTTACCGGTAGAATTGGTAAATATTTTAAAGTTTTGGTACGGAAACCAGATCAATAGTGTTCGATGGGCCGGGGCGCTCTCGCGACCATATAGGTTGGAATGCGGGGTGAGACAGGGTGGACTGACCTCTCCTACGCTTTTTAACTTGTATGTTAACGAGTTGATTGAAAAACTGAGTAGCACTAGAACAGGTTGTCACATAGACGGGATATGTGTAAACAATATCAGTTATGCAGACGATATGGCATTGTTAAGTGCTTCGGTTTGCGGCATCAGAAAACTGATCCGCATATGTGAAGAATATGCCCAAAAACATGGCCTGCAGTACAATGCAAAAAAGTCTGAGGTCATGGTCTTTGAGGATGGGCGAAAAAGTAAGGATAGTTTGCCCCCTATCATACTCGACAGTAAAGTTTTAAAGAGGGTCTATCAGTTTAAATACCTTGGTCACATACTGACGCCCGACCTAAAGGATGACCTCGACATTGAACGAGAGCGGAGGGCGCTGTCGGTAAGAGCCAACATGCTGGCCCGTAGATTTTTGCTGTTCCCTAAAGGTTAAACACACTCTTCCGAGCCTTCTGTACAACTTTTTACGTGCAGTCTGTGGGCAGTATACTCAAATATCGTACAGCGCTCTCCGTGTTCAATATAACAATGCGTTCAGGGTTCTGTTGGGGTTGCCCCATTTCTGTAGTGCATCGGGGATGTTCGCGGATGCACAGATGTCATGCTTTTTTGCAACAATGCGCAAGAGGAGTGCATCTCTGGTGCGCAGGGTGTGGAGCAGCTCCAACAGCATCCTGAGCATGATTGCTCAAAGGCTTGACTGTGTTTATGTAAACAGATGCTGCGCCGTCTCACATGGGGTAAGGTATTCATAAGCATAGTTAAGCCTTTAGTATAATATTATATAATAATTTTATATTTTTATCTTATAATTTAGTTTAAGGTTGTTATTTGATGTAGTGATGAGTCTTGGTTACTTTGAATAAATGAATTATTATTATTATTATTATTATATTAGATGTTTCGACGATATCGAATTGAAATTGAAGCGAAATATAAAATAGACAAAGACTTTATTTGCACCACAATACAAACACATTAAAAATATAACACACATTACAAAAGAAAGAAAGTTAACAAAATATAATCAAAGGAAGAAGGAACGGACAAATAGGATATGATGCCAACATATGACATCGTCTCAACATGTGCTGTAACTGTTTTCAGCGGTGTCCAGGACTACCCAATGTTGGGCAATTACTACCTTCACATGGCATATCGCGTTCATACATCGTTATTTTATGAAATATCGATATATATTATGCACTCCTAGGTCGCAGTCGGGAAATTCAAATAAGAGACGGTTTAGAGACGGCTTGTTAAAGGGGAGTTTCGTATTCGTGGCCTTTTGTGCTGTTTGAAAGAGTAAACCGTTTTTACATCACACCTGCACTTTCACGTTTGCGTTTCGGGTTTCAGACGCTTTTTGGCGTACACATTGAAATGGTTTGTACATAGAAATGCATTCAGCCTTTGCTGTCTTTCGTGTGAGGAATATATCAATAAAATAAGAAAATCAAGGAAACTGCTAAACTGATAGATAAATTGTTTATTGCACGAAAATCAAGTATTTTAAGTACAGAAGCGAATTTAATGCTATTTAGCATATTTCTCCAGCTAATCTTTGCTCTCGCACATACAATCTAATCATTTTTTAATTCTTATATAGTATATAAAGAAATAAGCATAAATAGATAACATCTATATAAATATAATAATTACGTCAATCAAGTCACCAAAAGCTGCGTGACGCATGACCGTGAAGTTTTCAATTTTAGTACTATACAAGCTCGACAAACATAGAAACAGCTTTACTAAACTCCGTGAAGGTGAAATATCGTGAGAAAATTTCTAAGGAATTAAAAAAAAACTACTTGTAAAGCCCACGATAAACGGACCACTGTGACGAATTTTACAAGATTAAAAATCTATTTTGGATTATGTATTATGATATTTGGCTTTTAATTCTATCTCTGTAGGTGTTCTACCGTGAAGAAATGCCATTTTACAATAAGTATATTTACGACCAATAACAAAAACCATCTTCAAATCTAATCAAACCATACACACTATTACGCGAACGGTATCAACGAATTATCGTAAGAATATTAGGAAATAAAATTAATCAAAACCTATCAAAACTTTTATCAAACTACTCTTAAAGTACACCCTTTGTAATAAAAAATGGATCATCGATATCGGTTGGCGTGATATTTAGTTATTCGTCCATTTGTAGCGCACATACTTGATGCGTAGAATCATCAAAGTCTGTTCACCCAGTTGAAAGTTATGCGGTAACAAGCATTAAAAATACAAATATAAATACAAACGAATTGAGATCCTCCTCGTTTTGAAGACCTGGACCTCCTTGATTGGAAACAGGACGATGGCATACAGATACAAATATTAAAACTAAACTATGGATTTACTAAATATACCTACATAAGAAATTTATCAATGTACTTACTAATACATAACATGTACAATATGTCACATTCCGACGATAATGCTGCGTTGACAGAATGATGTTGTTGGAATATTGTTCTCGGTAATCAATGCTATAAAAGATGCTCAGATAACATCAGGTTTTTTAGTGAGACTTTTGAAGTATATAATCAAATTTATTGTATCAACCACATATATAAATGTTTTCAACACTATTTTTCGTTGTGAAGTCGCCATCACGATCCAACTGCTGTCCCAACTATAAATTCATAAAGAGACGAGCTAAGATGTCCCAACTATCCCCCTCGAGCTTGCGGATAAGAAAACCCGTTCCTTATTTTAAATTCAAGATCCGTCCAGAACTGAATTAGAGATTTAACTAAATTAGATTGGAGACTGAGGAACATCCCTCCAGTTTTCCGAGGCGATCTTATCGCGGGTGGCCCGCTCGGATGCTGTAAGGCATGCGATGTAGCGGGCATATATTTATTGTATCCGTACAGATGTATCTTGATAATAGGATTTCCGAACGCAAACACTAACGACACATACATTTATTAAGGATTATCGTAGTTTTAGGTCAGGTAATTTCAATTTTTTTATATACACTTATGTTTATAGTCTATGTTTATGCAAGATGGTTTGAAGAAATCGTAGCAGTGGCTGGTCAAGGATAGCATGGAACTGCCAAAGAGAGAGAAAAGTGGAATTCTTTGGTATAGGTTAACTAACGGTGGTCCGTGAAATCTTTTTAATTAATATTAAATATATACATACTTATAACGTAATACTGATTGTATGGAATATAATAAAGCAATACTTAATTTAATATGATTGATATAGACACGATTTTGCAAGAGGGAAATATAATTTTCACGCGCACTGATCTCTCTCCCTCCTACAGTGTGATATAGACAATAGGCCTGTACTGTGCCTATATACGAAACGTAAAACTCTCTTTTTCTAACTCCTCTAACTTACAAATTCCGTTGGCCTCGCCCGGTCACACTTTTCGTAACTCATTTACCAGCTTACTCCCCAAGTCAAACTAAATTAGCTTTACGCTACATCAGCTTTGCCGCTGGGAGAAAAAGTGGCCGTCGAAACTCCAGCTACTATCCTATCATTTATATAAGTTTTTTGGATTACATTCAACTCGTTCCCCTCATCGCTTGCACCAGCTCCCTGCTCCATGGAAGCTAGAGCCCTGTTGTCGGCTCGTGATGATGAATATTCATACGGCGACGCCTTATTACGTTTATTTAGATCATAGAGTTTGTTTGTTGCAATTAATTTCGCACGGGGGTCGGCCGACGTCATTTACAAGTTGGAATCCTGTTATCGTGTTTGTTGATTATTCATCAGAAATTTGACTTCCGTAATTGGAGTCTTATTGATGTTGTTTCACATCTTCTGTAGTGTCTCAATTAGTTCCGTTGTTTCCTGACACTTGTCGTGTAGTTATCACAATGCGGAGAGACAATTTTCAACATAGTATCCGATCGTGTATTCAACACGTACTACAAAACTGAACTAAACTACAATGTTGAGAAAATTGTTAATAATTATACGGTATTTTAAATTGATTTCTATTGTAATTGTACGGTAATGGACTCAACTTCTGTTTCATATATAGTCCGGTCAATTTAGACATTCGAAGTTACCTAAATTCCCAACAAGCTGAAAATCGGTAAGATTGTTTAAAATATCATTAAAAACAAACATTTGAAAGTACCCCATCTTTCCCCTGTAAGGAAAAAAAATTATTCAAGGTCAAAGATCAAAAAAATGAGTTTAGCCCCCGTTTTTGAGATATAACGATTGAAAAAGTTGTAAAGTAGTAATCGTCATAATATCAACACGTTTCCTCGTCACCTATGAGGTATTGTACTTAACGTCTTTTCTCAATAAATTATGGGACTAGGTTTCATTTTCCCTGATATTCTTATATTTATAACTTGTATGTATATTTTACATTAGTAGTGTAAGTAACAATGACCGATAGAAAAATATTTTAACATATATTACAACTATAGAGATGTATATATACGTGGCGTACTCATATCATGACGATTACAACTTTTTGAATCGTTTATATCTTAAAAACGGTGACTCGTAAAGAAAAAAGTATTAATAAATTATTTGTAGATAATTTTATGATCTACAATTTTCGATCGTGTGAGGTATTTTTATGATAAAACTGTTTTGCTGAAAATCGCGAAAAACTCATTTTTTTGATCTTTGACCTTGAATAAATTTTTCCTTACAGGGGAAAGATGGGGAACTTTCAAAATTTGTTTATAATGATATTTTAAACAATCTTACCGATTTTCAGCTTGGTGGGAATTTAGATAACTTTACTCTTATTTTTTGGTCTAATTTGACCAGACTAATAAGACCTCTAATAAGCTTAGTAAAACAGAAACTCACATATCTGCCTTGCTAGCAAGAGTTAAAAGCTCCTATTTCAATTAAGCTTAAGCCTCTGCCAAATGGTCGCGGGAGGGACCGAGGTGTTTTACATCCAGGTTTTAAATTTATCTTTCATTGTATTTTTTCCAAATTACGCAAAGTTAAAAAAGGAATTGATATACACACACAATATTCCTCTAAATATAAATAGAAAGTACACAGTAGTACAGGAAAAGAGAATAAGGAAACGATACCATAACTTCACGAAAGAGGTTAGTTAAAGATGCGATTGAAAAACAAATTTGTTTTCAGCCATCATTCACGAAAATAACCAAAGTATTAGCATTAGCTTCCACAAAGTCCATGTAAACGTATTTCAGAGTAGCCACCTTGTTTAAAATTCATGCAGACAACTTATACATTGGGTTTAAATAACATCCATAAAACATAAGCGCAAGCGACATTAACTTGAAGGAATTGGTTACGAGATACCGCCGAGATATTTCACGTGGATCTAGTTCGTATTCAGATTGCGATGGAGCATATAATTGCGTGGCCGATGCTGACAGTTGTCGCTAACATAAATTGTATCGGAATTGTGCATTACAATCTAAAATCGTCCCTAAACGTCATCTTGTGTCAGTGTCATCTCACAACTCAGTGGGCAGCTCTAGCGCGAAATGTCACAGAGTAAGTTGTAGGAGCAGAGGCTGCCAGCAAATTGTAAATAATCATTAATATACTAGTAATAACTAGTGTTATATAACAATCCTACATGTTTACTAATCATTAAGACCAATACATAATACAGCACCGTCACACCTTGCTCGACTTGGCATTATTGCGAATAACACATGTTCACATTGTCAAGTGATGGAACTGTGGAACACATTATCAAAACACATGTCAAAAATTTTTGATCGACAGACTAGTGTTGGCCAGTGAACTTAGTGATGTTGAAAATAAGTGTGATTTATTGTCCCGCCCGCCGCCATTTTTTTTAATGACGAACTACACAGATTGGCCAGAGAAGCTGGCCTTGACTGGATTGAGAGGTGGCATAGCTCTTAGGTCGCTTAGCCTGAACCTCTATTGCTAGTAACTCGACACAAGGGTCCCCCCGGTGAGGGGTAACCTCGGCTTGGACGGTTACTATGTTACGCGTACTACGAACCACGACTCGGTCGATAGCTATTTCACGAATAATCTAAGGGTCATTCGAAAAGCTAAACTAACTTTGAGTGCCACTTCGGGAAGCATTTGCGCTGGGAGAAGAAGTGGCCGAAGAAACTCCAGCAATGCTCCTAGCATCTAAGGGGTAAAAAATATTATATTTATATAACCCGCCGCCATTAAAAGAATTGTTACAAGACGAACTGACTTACAAACACATCTACAAATACATAAAGAATACAATTAAAAAATTTATGGAATGTGCTCATAGGCGTAATATGTCTATGAATGTGCTATGAAAAATAAGAGTTGACCTGAAGGTTGTAAATACCAGGTCATAAAATTCCAAAAAAAAATTAAGACCAATAGTGGAAAAGTAGCTTATAAGATCGATTACCTTTTAAATAAATCGAGAAATAAGGCACTGGATTGCGCTGCCACCAAACTCTATATATATAAATAATTATACTCAAACACTTACTTGAAAATTGATTGATATATACCTACTTATATATTGGTATATATAAGTAGGTATATTTATGTAGAATTTTATTTTTTTCAAGCTTGCACCCGTTTGTCTCTAAACAACCCCACGGTCTGGCAGATAATGCCTTTTGACATTAAGTCCGCCTTTTCTACACTTTTTGATTTGTTGATGAATATTGTATATCTTGGTAACAAGAGCTTTACGCCAAGTCTTTTTTTAAAAGATATGCACTTATTTCTTACGTCTAAGTTGAAAATGTAAATTAGATGATCCCCCCCAATGAGACCCCCGCCCTTTTTTTTTCTACACTTTTATTTTGTGCAAATAAAGATTAAATAAATAAATCATTAAAAATTTTTCAAATTTAATACGAAAACCGGCCTATCTCTTATTTCAAACATAGTACACAAAATAGTGTAAGTGTAATAGTGTAATAGCCAACCGCACGGGCACTGAGCCGTGGTAGCTCAGTGTCCGTGCGGTTGGCTCAAGTTGCGTAGTACGCTAGCAACCCGAGTTCGATCCCCGGTGCCAGCACCAATAAATTTGTTGTTGCAATTTTATGTGCTGATTTACCACGCGCTCGGCGGTGAAGGAAAACATCGTGAGGAAACCTACATGCCTTAGAAAATTTTTCTACGACATGTGAAGTCTGCCAATCCGCATTAGGGCCGCGTGGCGGACTATACCCTTATACTCTCTTTACAGAGAAGGCCTGTGCCCAACAGTGGGACATGTATAAAGACTGTAACTTTAACACAAAATAGCGTTGCAATTATAACTAAGAGGTAGCTAAGGTTTAAAAAAATTGTCGTACATTTACAGTACAGTACAGTCATTTGCCTATGTCCTGTATTAATATTTGCACGAATATTACATATTGATATATAAATAGTTTTGCAATTATGGAAAAAATCAATTGACATAGACATAGACATTTATTTATTGGCATCACAATACAAAACACATCACAGACTGAATATAACACACATTAAAAAGAATGAAAAATAGACAAAACACAGTTAAAGTTACACGGACAAATAATACAAAACATATGATGCCAATATCGGACACCGTCTCAGCATATGCTGTCACAAGGATGCGACAGCGCTGATTTTCAGCGGTGCCCGGGACTACCTAAAGACGAAAAAATTGCTTGCAGAGACGCACAGAACACAATTATAATAACTGGTTCTCTAAAATTAATATTTTTTATGGGAAGTAAAAAATCATAAAAATCAAGAAAATTAGCACAGCTTTCATGTAAAAATATAGTAATATAAACTTGTTTTAAATAATTTATTTTAGATTATGAAGTCCAATCTTGGTAGGATGCTTAACTAAACAAGATTGTAAATTTAAGATTTAAGTGCTGTGTGACTTTGTAAATAAATAAAAATAAATAGATTTTATCGCCGTTTTGTTTTCAAAATTGGGAGACGTGCCTAAGCGGAGAGCTTTGATTTTTTATATACATGATACTTATACCAAAATGGAACATTGGATAGTTCTTTTATTGGTGATCTAAGATAAACATATCCATGTCTAATTGTAAAATTTCTCAGTTCACATAATTTAAATAAAAATATATATTCCATAAAATGTATTCAAAGTTCCACTCAATAACAGAGCATCGAATCTTTTCGGCCTTCAGAATCGTCCTTCCAACGATATCGGACCTGATTAAAGCGTGCTCTGTCGCGAATCTACTCTGTGCGATCTTATGATGATTTACGTGCTGGGGACACTCGAGGAACGGTTAATTGCGAACAGTACTGGATAATTTTGATTTACGAACGCGCGATAGTGTAAAGCAGCCTATATTTATGCAACCGCTAAACTGTTTGGGATGGACAGGCGGCTTGACATTTTGTACTCGGTGAGACGCTTGGTTATGTTATCCTCTGATAATGAACATAGAGGAACTTTCAACCCTCGTTTAACTTTGGTTTATGTTAAGTTAATCCCACTCGTCAGGCGGGTAGCCTTGTGAGCTCCTTGTTAGCACCGGTATTCCTTCACGGGCGCTATAAGTCTGGTGCTCTGATTCCACCTTGAGAGGTTTTAGTCGGCAGGGACTTTTTGAAGACCGAGACCGACATCACTTGCCCTGGTAGGCGCGTATGAATAAAGTGTATACAAAAGTCTATCTAAATACAGTTCCTGTTAAGCGACCTAAGAGCTATGACACCTCTCAATCCGGTCAAACAATAAAATACATCTTCTGTGGCTTAACTGTATAGGTCCGTAAAACAAATCTAATTAGCTAAATAAGTAATCTATATCTTAAGTCTTAAATCTTAGTCTTATGCTGAGTCTTTAAGCTATGAGAGGCCATGATGAGGTCATACAATAAAGCTTGACACTTCAATCTACTCTGTTCCGAGTGGCGTCACTATGGCATATTCTGGGTGGGGGTAGCAACATCGGATGTGAATAAAATCTCGAGTAAATATTGTGTTTCCAATTTCCATGCGTCACGTCAGCGCCGTCGGCAAATACCTCAGAGACCATCTCAAATGGAATCTATAAAATGAAACGGTCCCGTCTTTAGTTTACTTTAGTGGTGAACTCGTCGAAATTTAACACTGGGAGAGTTTCTCCTTGCCAAGTTCAAGATAATTTAGTCTTTTTTCTATCAACAACTGTGACAGGCTTGTGTTCCCTGATAACCGCCTACGACTTTTAATGGAGTTTGTAATTAACTTTGATCGTAAAAGTTGGACAATTTTAATGTCAGTCGTGCAGTTTTTGAACAAGTTATGTTTTCTTAAAATATTTATTTCTTGAACAGAAAACACAATGTAAGAAGAAAAGAATATATAGAACAATATATGAGACAATATATAGTAACACCAATAAATTACGAGTTAAAATAAAAACGGACTTCAAATCGAATCAAACGTTAAACGCTATTACGCGCGGACGCCATTATCGTAGGAATATTACTAATCAGAACATTACTAAACTCTCATTATTCTACCCTTGAAGTACATCCTTTATAATAAAGTTTTTAAAACCTTGAACTACAGGTGCCACAAAAATCGTACTCCTTACAATGATATATTAAGGGAACACAAAATTTTACCCTTGAAATCAAGGCGCATGCTTCTTCAAACCATGTTTCTACATGGATTGTGTAACAATAAATTTGACTGTTCTTATTTAGTAAATAATTTATGTTACGTTGTACCCAGAACAGTTTATCGGCGAGAGGTTAGGGCATATAATTTATTTTCTTTAAACTCGTGTCGTTCCAATGCTGGTGTGCGTTCACCTCTCCGTCGTGTGGTGATATATACAATAAGTACTTCGCAGATGTTGATTTGTTTTCATTGCCTACTACTAAATTTAGAAAATGTATTAAAGACAGCTTATTTAGTTAATTTAGTTAATAAGTATTTATTAGTTCATTTATTTCCTTATTCTTCTTCTTAATTTTGTTGATAGTGTTTTCGTTTTTTTAAGTGTTGCACGTTAAAATAATAATGATAATAATTTGTGGATAATGTTGTTGGTAGTGCAGTTACATATTTTATTTCTATTATGTCTTTTATAATATCAATTGTGCTATTGTTTATTGTCCCAAATAAAGAGAAAAAAAGATAAATCATCGAAATCGGTTGGCGTTATATTAAGTTGTTCGTCCATTTGTCGCGCACATACTTGCAAATTTAAAACTTGTATGGTTTTCTCCTGAATATGAATTTTTCATATTGGTTAAGACAATAAAGAACAACGAATTTAAAAAATATATATTTTTTTAGTCTGTTATCGTACATAGCACTCTATTCCTCTTTCGACCATAGACAACATGTAAGATTATTTTTTCGAAATACTGCAACAAATTGGGTGTTTGTTACTGTTTATATTTGTTATTTTTACAGCAAGGTTTGTATATAAAAAATATTATTAATATAAGAACTTAAAAAATCTCATTAAAGAAAAGTGAGTGAATGAAACAGTTCTGTTGTTCAGCCAACGAATGACAACTTCAAACAGACCATACGTCATATCATAAATGTCAATAATAGAATCCTGTCCGATTCCATTCGGAACCTGTTTGAGGTTCTACTACTTCTAACAAAGATTATCGAATGCATTATACGTTCTAAGAATGCAGCTATACGAATGTTAAAACAATCGTTATTTTTGTCCACAGAGTAATGGTAACAGTTACATGGCAGGGGAGCCCCGTCGCAAGCGGGAGCTGCCCGCGCGCCCCAACCACATCCTCCTCTACACCATCATCAACCCTGCCTACCCCATCACTGTGGTAAGTACATAACATACTGTCATCTAGCTATACACAACCTACAGCCCGGCGGGCCTTTATATTAGCCCATCTGAAGTTGCAAATTTACAAAAACACAGTATCAAGAAGTATTTTTACGATAAAAAACAAAAACCGACTTCAAATCGAAACAAACGTTAAAACTATTACGCACGGACGCCCTCTTTGTATTTACGAATTCTCGTAGGTATATTGTAATATTATAATGGAATTAATCAAACTCTCATCAAACTATCTACCTACGTTTAATTTTTTTGTAGTTCTGGGCTCTCAAGAATAAGACTACGGTATCCCCTGCCTGTCGTAGAAGGCGACATAGGCTGACCCCTGTCGCCTTGCACTGCGTGGCACAGGAGGGAGGGAGTACTCCCTCCCCGGGAAGTGCTCTCCTTGAGCACAGTGCAGAGGGGCTCCGGTGCGTTCCTCTGGAGATCCCGGAGCCCCTCACCATGCACCGAGGAAGAGCCACCGGGGAGGTTCTTCACCGTTAACAAAAATGTTTTCATTTTTAGAAAATGTCGTTTTATCCGGGTATAGGGTATGACTCAAAGTGTACTACAGTAGATGGCGTTGCTAAGCAACAAAAAGTCAATGAATTTGACGTTAGACCAAAAAAAACCATTTCAATCATATGGTATAAAATACATGTGTCATATGGTTACTTAGTGATGAATCAACAAAATAGTCGATATCCACGTCAGTAAAAATATTTAGCGCGTGGAGATAGGTTTTTATCGGTAAAATCGGTAAATATTATTCATATTACATCATTATGTAATTCGTATATAAATTACCAAAAACACGATTTACAAAAACTGCAAAGGTCTGTGATCCAGGTCCTGTATTGTAACCTAAGTGCTGTGGATTCTATAATAAATAAGTAAATTAACTAAATCATAATTATCAGGTGGGACGCATGCTACTTTGCCCTTTGTTTCAATAAAAAAATATTCATGAATTAGCTTCGAATACTTGATCTATATATATAAAAGAGTATGTTTGTGGGTTTGTTCCATATAGGCTCCGAAACGGCTGGACCGATTCCAATGAGACTTTCAGGGAATCTTCACATTGACTTGGCGAGTAATCCTGTAAAGTTTGGTGACGATCGGAGCACTTCTTTTTTTGAACTTTCAAATACAGCTTTTATTTACTATGATACTACTACTGAGGGTTCATACCCGTAGTAATAGTATCATATTGTATTTACTGATATGTACATGGGTGTAGTTAATGATGTTGATGTTGTTTGTTGTTGAAGTAAAATAAAGCAAAATCTAGCCCGACGAAACGGGCTGGGTACACGCTAGTTTACGATAAGTTTGCTATCTCAATGAAATCTTCCCATCTGTACAATGTTACGTAGCTGGCGGGATTCCAGAAATTGTGACACTTCAATACATAAACAGTTTCCAGAACAAAGAGCCGATAAACAAAGTATTGGGGGACCTGTTGCCGGTGCCGGCGTACGCAACGCTACATTACTTCGCCAATGGATTTCGACGTCTTAGTCGTAGCCTCCTGTTATTAGGGCTGCGAATCGATGGCTTTGGACGATATATTTTCGGCTCACTGAGTCGAGTCGTTTTCTTCGTTTTAGTACAAATTCATTCTATTAAGTTATACCAGTTAGTGCTGTGATCTCATTGTAGATTTTAACTGACTTCAAAAAGAGAGCTGCTCAATTCGTCTGAATTTTTTAAAGGGTTTTGTTTCAATTACGTTCTATAATAATTATGTTGGTAACTCTCTAAATTCTCGTATGGAAGAATGATTGTTGATTGAGCTATTCGTAGGTTAATGACGAACCAAAACTAGGTAAATACTCTTTAACGTCAACGAGTATAAATGTTTAAAAGAAAGATTTGAACCTTCCACTTGGTTTCCCAGACCGTATTCCAGATATATATAAAGCAGTCAATACATGCTAACATATCGTTAAAGCTATCGTATAGTATATGACTTCATGACGACAATTAGATACAAAATTGCTCATATCTCGAATTCATGGCCCAGTAATGATCGACGAGAATGTATAGAACATAGGAATCAGGTTGAAACTTTCACTTCGTTAAGCCTGACAATGAAGACGTCGTTCAATCGGTAGGGGACATGCTAGTACAGTTTAACGAGCTGGGATCGAATGTTCGAAGTGCAGATCGATTCTAAAGATGACCTCTCAGATTGGAAGATTGGATGCAAGTTTGTATATACAAACTAGCTGCCCGGACAGACTTCCTGTCAAAACTTCGACTGTCGAACTGACAATGGTGTGCATGAGAAAACCATATAAGTCATAAATTTGCATCAAGTATGTGCGCCACAAATGGACGTATAACTCAATATCACGCCAACCGATTTGATGATACATTTTTTATTGGAAAGGATGTACTTTAAGAGTAGTTACATGAAATTTTGGTTAGGTTCTGATTAATACTATTTCGTAATATTCCTGCTATAATTCTGAAATACGCAGAGGGCGTCCGCCCGTAATAGCGCTTAATGATTTGATTCTATTTGAAGTCAGTTTTTGTTTTTGCTCGTAAATATATTTGTTATTAGAAACACGGTCATCACAATATCTATTTCATTAGAATAAAATACAGACGAATTTAGACCCTCCTCTTTTTTGTATTTGGTTATAAACGAGAGTAACTTGGAAACAAGGCAGACTTGTTAATATTAAAGCTTTAAGAAAATACCAGGAAAACAAAAGTGCGCGCAGATGTCGAACCTGTCTCGTGTGAGCGATGTCGACAATTTGTCACAATGTACTGGGCGCTAGGGCTAACGCGTACGCTAATCGATTATGATAGCCTGGTACTTGTAACTATTTATTTTTGTAATTTCTCAACGATGAATGATCGTGATGATTATAGACATAGGACATTTATTTATTGGCATCACAATACAAAAATACATCACAGACAGAATATAACACACATTAAAAAAAGAATAAAAAATAGACAAGACACAGTTAAAGTTACACGGACAAATAATACAAAACATATGACGCCAATATCGGACACCGTCCCAGCATATGCTTTCGCTAGGATCCGACAGCGCTGATTTTCAGCGGTGCCTGACTACCTAAAGACGTGTGCGCGCAATACTTCCTTTATATGGAATTTATACAGACAATAAGAGTATAATAAATATGATAAATAATATAAATGAAAACCTTTACTTGGTTCCAATATGTATTTCATTTAGAAATGGGGGTAGAAAGAGACGAAATATCATTAAATACGTGAAAATTTTGTACCCCTTCTTACGACCCCTTCTACTTACACGGACAGAAGTGTTTGGCTGTCCCAGAACGTAACGATAACCTCACACTTGGCGAAAGACCCTCTCATGAGTAGCCGTCAAAAAAATATTATCGTTCTACACACAGTAGTATTTGAGTAGCAATCATTTTAATGAAACACTAAAAACTTCGTATCCGGAGTGGAATAACTATTATCTCTGTCTAATGATGAAAGCGTCATTAACACGAAATAACAAAATACATCGATCCAGTCTCAGATGAGTGATGCCGCCAATTTGTCACTCAAGTAATCGGCCGTTAAGTGCGTGGGTAGCTAATGCATATACCGGTTGCTTATGCGAGCCTGGTATATAAAACTTTTTCTTTGATATTTTGAGCCTATTTGTTTTTTTCTGGTACAGAGAAAGCAATGGAATCATCTACAGACATATTTCGTTTATAAGAATTTCTATATATATTTATTTGTGCTTGCTAATTACCCCGGCTTCGCGCGGTTAGTTTTTAATTGAAGTTTCTATTTATATATTTCTTGTCGTTTATTAGAGTGTCTTTGATGTTGTTTTTTATGAGTTTCCAAAACGCCCACTGTATTACGTTGTATTTTAACGAGGACAAATGTCAGTCAAAAGTCAATTTCACAATTGTTTGATATTACGTTATGAACGAGGAAATAGGGTGATGAAAAGATATCTTCTTAAATTGAATGTTGTCACTTATACACACACAATAAGGTGTAATTACGAGTATAATACAAAATAATAACAATTTTCTGCCTCCAAGAACACTACTTATAGTTATAGAATTTCCTTATAGTTATGTAACTATAAGGATATTTTTATTTAGACTTAGACTTAAACTATGGATTTTCTAGCTTCTAGACTAGACAGAGCTTGTATCTTAGATGATATTCTTTTCCAATATAAATACAACTATGAGCGTGGAAAAATTAATGGGTATTTCGCTTCCCGCTGTCTTTCTGTCTGTTCGCGCTAAACTCAAAAACTTACTACGTTTATTTTCATGCTGTGCCCACCAATGGATAGAGGAAGGTTTTAGTATATAATTTATTAGGTTTTAGTACACATTAGCTAAAATATAACGACATTTCGGCAAAATATAAGCCGTCTGAGTTTCAATATTATGTTAGTAGTAGTATAGTAGTAGTAGTTATCGTATATAGGTGTCCAGAAAAGTCCGCGATGGCATATGTCTATCTCATAAGGATAACATACTATATCCATACTAAATTTTTAAAAATTGGGCATTAATAAAGCGGTGATTGGAAAAGTAATACACGAACGAAGTATAACACGAATACGGTATAATACGTTATTATTTTAAATACGTTTGTTGGCTTGAGAATTTTATGAATATTATTTCCTCCCTTTACACCATGCAAATTAAAGTTATACACACGGACACAGCTAGTTGTAAGTAGAAGTTAAGTTATTGTCTACACACCGCTCGAAGTTAACGTCACAGTAACCTATAGTTATCCTATTCGACGACGCGCGACGCGTTTCATAATTAGCCATCATTAGCGGTAATAATGATTTAAAACGCGACTCTTGCCATTACCATCAAAATTTGTAAATCGTTAACATCGACTTAATAAACGCAAATCAAGGTATCGAAGAAGTCTTTCACATCAGGACATAAGTTTGGTCCACCTTCGCCGCATCAACATTTATTTTTATATAATTATTATGTAATTTATATATTGATATATTTTCGATGTTTTTAAAAAAAAGAAAGCTAGCAATATTTCTTTTTTTTTCAGAAAATATTACTAACATTCTTGTTAACCATTCCAACTAAGCTTAAGCTTGTGCTAGCAGATGGTTCACGTCAATAGTCGAATGGTGTATTCGAACCTACGACCTTACAATTCGCAGTCCGTACCCTAAACCATTAGACTATTGACGCTTCAAAATAGTATAGTTGAATATGGACAATTTTATATTTCACTGATGATGATGCGGCGATATTTTTTTATTTTTGTTTTCTCCGCGCACGTGGGTAGTTGGTAAACCCTCGCTGTCGGACGCAGCGCAGACCGTGCGCGGAGAAGGCACGCTCTCCCCAGTCGCCCACAAGTTGCAGAACCGTTCGGTATAGTTAATTTAGCGTACAGGAACGATGTAAATTCGGTTCGTGGCGCGACATTAACGACATCGTAATTTGCTTTGATCTGAACCTGCTTACGGGGAACAGTGCATTACAGTGGCATCAGAGCATTGCTCGCGTGTTCAGACAGATATTGAATTACTGACTCGATTTAGACTTGATAGAGTGAACCAGGAGCCTGTAAGCGGATACCAGGACATCGAGGTGGTAAGTCATCTCTTTTATTATTGCGACACGCAGTATGAGGGGCCCCGTTTTGTTCGGCGCACAGTAGATAAAACGTAAAATATGAAATCCAAACGTAAATATACAACGACACAACAAAGAAAACATTTCAGAGGAATAAATCAACATGGGCCCTCTAATATATAATATTACTTGAGGCATCGTTCATAATTACACACGCCCACTCGTATCTCGCAAGGACATAAGGCCTGGTACACACTGGACACATCACTAATGTTCACTTCTATATTTATTCTGAGAACTACCACACATACTAAATACTCTTTATTAATGCCATGTAAAGGCACTATTGCACGCGCACGACATTGGGTATTGCGGGACACCTCTGAAAATCAGCGCTGTGGCAGCACATGCTGAGAACGTGTCCAATACTGGCATCATGCACAATTTGTCCGTTTTATCTTTAATTGTATTTTATTTATTTTTTTCCTTTCTATTGTAATGTGCTTGTATATTTTGATGCCAATTAACAAAATGTCTGTCTATAAAAAAGCATGTAGGTAAAAACAATGCCATAGGGTTATGGTTGATATGCAAGCTTTAAATGACTGGAATAGTTTGCCCGTATAAGAGATACAATGTGGGTAGTTTCAAGAGTAGCGTGAATAGGCATTTACTAACCTAGTGCTCTTTACCATCCAGGACTGCATTTCCACTTAACATCAGGTGGGATCGTGCTCAAGCATTTACTTAGAAGTATTTTCATAGCTACACACCGAAACAAGTAACAAAAGTAAACATTAGTGACGCATGGACGCTTTTTGAAGATAAATTTCTTTACGCATGCTTGACTTTAGGAGTAAGCTGGTGAATGCGTGACAGGGACTTAACAAAAAGTGTGATCAGGCGAGATGAACGGAAGTTGAGAGGACGATATAAATTAGTGAAGATAGAAAGTTACGTTTCGTATATTACTGTAGGGGCAAGTCAGAAAGTTTTTCTCTTATACTCACATCAGTTACGTTTCGTATATCTAAAACACAGTGCAGGCCTATTGTCTGTATCGCACTGTAGAAGCAAAAGAGAGCAGTATCGCACTGTAGAACAATCGTGTATATATTATACTTACATTTAGATAGAGCTGCAGAAGTTTTACTTCACTCTTGTGGTCTAAAGAACGCCCTTTTTAATTTTCGAAGTGTCCTCTACTCTTCCACATTCGTGGTCGTTACCTTTAAGGAGGATTCTAGATATTCCTGGAATCGACCACCACTTGGGCCAATATATCACATGGGAATATTCATTTTACTATACTTATTTTAGTAAGTCACGGTAAAGAAGAAATAAAACCATCGGAATTTATCTAATCCATGGCACTACACGACAACCATAAAATTGGTTCTTTATGGCGCCGTGATAAAAATAGCTGCCCCAGAGGACTGTGATCTCGGAAAATATTTAATAAATAAAAGCAAGCTTAGCCACATCTGAGCCATAGTAAAACAATATATATCTTTATAGCCATGCTAGTACGCTGGTAAACCGAATTTGATACCAATGACGACACCAATGACATTGTTTGTATAAAGTTTGAAGCGTCAATAGCCTAATGGCTTAGGGTACGGCCTGCGAATCATAAGGTCGTTAGTTCAAATCCACCATTCGGCTATTGCCGTGAACAATGTTCTAGCACAAGCTTAAGCTTAGTTGGAATGGTTACCACGATTGTTAGTAATAATTCTGAAAAAAAAAATATTGCTAGCTTTCTTTTTTTTAAAAAAAACGTTAATTGAGTTGATATCACCCTCGTGGTCGACGATCAAGGAAAACATCGTGGGAAATATACATGTCTTAGAAAAACTCTAAGAAAGCAATACAATACACTTTCGTAGATCGACGCTTAGGAATTAAAGTTACAGCATATATATTATTATTCATAGGGTAATATTAGGTTAATTGGCAATACTGGCGCTTTGTCTATGGCCTCAGCCAGCCGTGCGTCTGTTTGTGGCCTAATCTATGGTAATCTAAAAATGGCGCTCTTGGCGTAGGGCAGTTGTCTACAAACAGTTATACTGTTATTCTTCTGTAGTGCGTGAGTCATTTAGATGTAGAATCTATAAATATATTATTATTTGTAGTCTAAATACTTGTCGTTTTCCATGCTGTAGTCGGATTTTGTGCGCGATAATGTGCCCAAGTAAAATTCCTTACAATATTATATATGTCACACTGCTGGGCATATGACTTTTCTGTAAAGAGAGCATAAGGGCATACTCCGCCATGCACATCTAGTGCGGATTGGCACATATTTAATGCAAAATTGAGACATACGGTTTTCTCATGGATCCCATTGTCAGAATTGGACCAAATTGAAATGGGACCACACCAGAAGCATCAGTTTTCAAAAAAAATCCTTAGAGCATAATAAAATGTGTGTTGTGTAATAGTAAGCAATTGTGGACATTATTATTCCGGCGATAACGGTGTTGATTAATTTTGTATACCGTTTTTTTTTATTATAGTACTAGCGTACCCAGCCCGCTTTGCCGTGCTGTATTTTGCTTTATTTTATTTAAACAATAAACTTACATCATTAAATATTTAATTTAACCCTCACAATATATTAAATTATTCATGTCTCCCTTTCTTTTATTCTCTTTTCCAGCGGGTGAAGATCATTACCTACACCCATGTACATATCAGTAAATACAATATCATTCTTATCATTTATACAAAAACTTTTCGGATTCAAGTTAATGTCAGAAATAAAAGTACGACGTATGGCTTGTTTGACAGTTCAAAAAGAGCAGTGCTCCGATCGTCACCAAACTTTATAGGATTACTCTATAGGTCAGTCTGAAGATTACCTGAAAGTTTCATTGGAATCGGTCCAGCCGTTTTTTTTTTTTTTTTTTATAATTTCTTAAAAGCAAGTGCTTGACTACGATCCCACCTGATGTTAAGTGGAAATGCAGTCCAGGATGGTAAGGCGCACTAGCTTAGTAAATGCCTATTCACTCTACTCTTGAAAATACCCACATTGTAATCGAAAGGAAAGACAGACGCGGGCAAACTATTCCAGTCCTTTGTTGTACGAAGAATGAAAGACGAAGCAAATCGCTTCGTTCGGGTTTGAGGGATGTTCACAACAAAAGGATGAAATCCCGCAATGCGTCTAGAAGTCCGATGGTGGAAAGGGATGGGGAATTAGATCATGTAGTTCCTGAGCACACTCTCCAAAATGCAATCTGTAGAAAACCGAAAGGCTAGCTACCTTACGCCTGTGCTCAAGACTGAGCAGATTGGTTTCAGCTGCGTCACCAAATAGCCTCTTAGCCCGCCTCTCCACCGAATCCAAAGCTGCGAGATGGCATTTAGCTGCGCCTGCCCAAATGTGACAGCAGTATTCTACACACGACCGGACTTGAGCTTTATAAAGTGTTAAAAGCTGTCCCGCAGAGAAGTACGGTTGCACTTTGACCAAGATCCCAAGTTTTTTTGCAGCTATCTTAGCCTTAGACTCGATGAATCGTCCGTAGTTTAGGGTCGGTGAGATTACAATACCCAATAACTGAAGACGATCAGTGAATTCCACAGATAGATCCTGGAAAGTAGGAGCCAAGGTGTACTGGCTCCTTTTAGCGGAAAAGAAACACGCCTGTGTTTTGGCGGCGTTGAATCTCACAAGATTGGCATCGCCCCAAGTGGAGACTTCCTGTAGTTTGAGATTCATTCGCTCTACCATGGCTCTCCTTTGGGACTGTACCTGATCCTTTGTGGCGTTAGCCCAATTGGTAACTCTCTACAACTGTGCTGTCGTCTGCATACCCAAAGATACCGGGTTTGAGCAGATCGTTTCGGAGCCTATATGGAACATACCCACACACTTTCTCTTTTATATATATAGATATTATAGATAGATAGATAAATCCTTTATTGCACCAAAGAATATGTACAAAGGCGAACTTAATGCTAATTAGCATTTTCTTCCAGCTAACCTTTAGTGGTTAAGAGCAGGGTAAGGGTAGTGCCGCTAAAAATAGCGTTTTAAAACTATTATATAGATAAATAAATATACATTTACATATACATAAATAGATACTTCTATATAAATATATACATACACATGGAATATATATAACGACAGTAAGTGTACCTATGATGTTATGATTCCGGCTTAATAATTGTTTTTTGTTTCTATTTAGAAACAATAAAAAGGAATAGTATTGTATCACGCGATATTTGTAGATTCGTATGACTAAACACCCCAATTCGACTACCTACAATATCTTTGAAAAAGAAACTCATAAAGCATAACAAGTGTTACATTCCCACTCGAGCGTGTGAACACAGAAACGCTCTCCTCGAATAATCCACGCAAATAACCTATAAATGTTAGAATCGTGAAGTTATCTCGAAATATGGACCCTGAAGTTTTATTACTTGCGCATCTTGATACCGTTTTATTGGATCCCCGACTCGGCTGCGATATGGCTGGGGCCAAGTTTGTCGATTCCCTAAAGGAACTTCGTCGTTGGAACCTGCCGGGATACTTCGCTTCCGGATTTGATGCTTTTAATTGTAGGCCTTTTATATGCGCAGTTTAAAGTTTAAAATTTATATAATATTTCTACAAAAGAGCATTTCAACCCGAACGAAGCAATTTGCTTCGTCTTTCATTCTTCGTACAGCAAAGGACTGGAACAGTTTGCCCGCGTCTGTCTTTCCTTCCGATTACAATGTGGGTATTTTCAAGAGTAGAGTGAATAGGCATTTACTAAGCTAGTGCGCCTTACCATCCAGGACTGCATTTCCATTTAACATCAGGTGGGATCGTAGTCAGGCACTTGCTTAGAAATTATAAAAATAAAATAAAAAAATTCTTGATTTGTAATATGAATATCTGAAACGGCTCCAAAGATTTTCATGAAATTTAGTATGCAGGGTGTGCTATGAATCTATTAAAATTAAAAATTTCGTTTTATCGATAAAAAATATATGTCTTTTGGTTAAGATTGAAAAATGTTGTTCATATTTCATCATTATGTAATACGATACGATGTACCGTTTATATCGATAAATTAATTTCGACGACAGACCCATCCCTAATCTGCCATTACGAAGGAATTATTATATCGCTAAGAAATTACAGATAAATATGACGGTAATGGGATTTATGTGCTCTTTCCACGTGAGGGGGAGAATGGAGAAAAATATCAGACGGTTCGCGATTTGTCACAGCAGAGAACAAGGAAAATGGCCGCCGGGATGAGTCCCGTCCGCCGCTGCGTCCCGTGTCCCGAGTCGTTCTATTTAACTGGGATAATGTATAGAGACCAATTCTGTTTTTACGATTATTGTCGTAAGATTATTGTTCACGACTGCGTTCTTATTTACGTAACTGTAATGAGAAATGTATATTTTTTAACAAATTTCAAATCAGGAGGAGGTTTTTTTTTTTTTTTTGTGGCATGAGGCAGGACTACTGACTTATTTGCTATAAATCAGAGTTTATTGCCCCTTTGTCATATTTTTCTCTGAGCATAGTCTGCCTATGCTATAGCTAGTTCCCCCAACGTGGGTGGTTAGGATGTTTTCACTCATCACTTTCTTCCATCTCTTGTTAACACACACACAAAGAAATAAACTTTACAGTCACTCTTATTGTCTATCTTCTATTTCTATATTATTTTACTTTTACTGTTGCACTTATTATTATTTTCTATTAATATTACTATTTTATTCTTACACTTTTACTCTTTTAAATTTTTCTTTTGACTTCTTTTATTATACAATTCTATTACTCTTGTTATCTATATTTTCCTCTTTTATTACATTTTATTTACTTACTATTTTATACATTTCCTTATACTCTACTTTATTCTATGTTTGGGCTCTCTACAACTGTTGCTCTACAATCATGTAGAGAGCTCCTTAGATGCTGGTTTTGTTCCTCTTTACAACTTTTTCTGCGACTTTTTACAGTAGGATAAGAATTTGTTTCTGGTATCCTTATTACCAACTAAATTTTTAAGTTGTCAACCTTTATTGCCACTCCCGTGTTCTCTTCCAGATCATATCTTTCAGCCGCGTTGATTGACACTCCAACAGGAGGTGGATGATGTCCTCAGTGCTGGTGTTGTCACAGGCGCACGACGGGCTCTCCTTACACCTGAAGCGATTCAGGTATTCGGAAAACCCGCCATGTCCCGTGAGCACCTGCACCGTTAGAGCGTCCAAATCAATCTTTCGCACCGTACGATATGCTTCAGCAGCGTCCGGGAAGAAGATTTTGGTCACGGAGGCTGTCGCACCTTCTCGGTACCTCTCGTTCCATTCGTCAATCGACTCCAAACGGATCTGTCTCTTGACAAATGAAACTGGGCACCGATCGTAAACGGGGCCCTCTTTGTCTTAGTTGCGGCCTCCTTTGCAAGTGCATCCGCTCTCTCATTCCCTTCCACTCCTACATGGGCCTTCACCCATGTGAGGGAGAAGGTTTTGCCCTCCTCTCTCATTTGGCCGATGTTCCGCCGGGCGTTGACCGCAAGAGGATGGAGGGAATCCGGATTTATCACGGTCTGGAGAGCGGACCTGGAGTCGCAATAGACTCTGTAGTGCCGTGCAGAATGCCGAAGAATCAGGAGGAGGTTCTCTTAATTCGAATGTTTTTGAGTAAGCTTATGAATGCATTGCGAAAAGTGTGATCTGACGAGGCGAACGGAAGTTATGAGGCAGATCTAAGTTAGTGAAGATAGAAGGAGAGAGAGGTGCAAGCACACATTTTGTTTCTCTCTCTGGGCTAAACGAGTCCTCGAGTAGAGACCGCGGAGGGGCAAGGGCGGAGTGGGACGCCCTAATATTAGGTAGGGCGACGTTACCCCTCACCGGGGGGACCCTTGTGTCGAGTTACTAGCTAATAGAGGTTCAGGATAAGCGACCTAAGAGCTATGCCACCTCTCGATCCGGTGAAGCAGTAAAGTCCAGCCTCCCTGGCCAACTGTGCAGTTCGTTATCGTTCGTTATCACGAACTGCACAGTTGGCCAACAAAACAAAACTCTTTTTCGGAATCTGAAGTATCATTTTTCCGATACCTATCGTAGTAAATACCAAATATGAAAACACGTTTTAAGAGTACCGTGTGATAGGGTCGATTACTGTATTCGTATCAATATAAAAAGTATAATTACTGAGACTTATTTAACAATAGAAAATTATTATTATTTCTCTTGTCTAGAAGAAGGAGACAGTAAACTTGCGACTGGCCTGTCTGCCGCGCCAGAATGCACGTTATGCGACATATTGCGTTCTCGATGCCAAAGATTACACGCGAAGAATGTACGGAATCCATGCCAATAACTGATTTATGCCACTTGACGGAATGTGACGGGAAATCGATTGGAATATGACAGAGAGGGAATACCTGGCAGGGTCTGGGTTATTGAAGTGTTTCACTATGAATCAATGAAATCATCTTAGTATAAAAATAAAATTAAATATAATTATTTATCGAACCAAAATAATATATTTCTATTTAACTTTAACATTCTCCGACTCTCGGTGGACAATTACAACGACAAGATGGAAGGGGCCAGAGGGGACAAGAATTGTTGGCAGACCATTCAAACGGTGGACTGATGACATTATCGAATCAGCACCATATCTGCACCAGTGCAACCAACACTACTATTATATAATAATAACTTTATTAATATCACAAAAACAAAAATGTTACATATACAGGAGCTCTGTGTCCTGAACTAGGTACAGTGTAACTGTATCTCAGGAGACAGTGCCTTCCAGAGTCACAAACAGTAAGTCCTGCGTACAATAAGTTTTTAATATAAGTAAATTATATGATAATTAATAATTAAAAATATATGAAAAAAACAAAAATATGTGCAAAAGGAAAAAAAAATGGAAAGAACTACAGTCATAGTCGAGAAGTTATGCGAATGTGTAGTGTAATGTGTATGTGTGTGTTTGTGTGAGTGTGTGTTTATCATGAGGTTAGTAATATATTTTCAATTTGGGTGCATTCCTGACTCTGCAACCATTTTGATAATGATATTAGTTAAATACTTACAATACTAATAAATTTTTGTAGATGTTTTTTTTATTATCACTTGAATTGTAGATATGGAGAAAAATCCTTTATTATTATTATCATTTAACTGTAACTTATAATTACTCTTTATAGGTTAATGGACATAGATCTGAGTTGTGATATTAGAGTGAGCGCGGCTCGTATTGTCGCAGGAATTCTTTAAATAAGCCCTGTTAGATTAGACTAGATTTATTTATTTCTGGCGGGAGATCTAAATGGAAGGCGCTGGTCTCCTTCTGCGAGTCAGTAATGGCCCAGAAGGAGACCGCAGAACGGGATCGGGAGAGGGGGTATCTTTCAGAAGATTTCCTCCTCGTTAACAAAAAAAGATTTATTTATTTGCTGAAAACACAGTATCTCTTGATGTTATATAACTTTAATTCATAATTAATAATTCAGTTGAACATCATAGCAACTTGGTATTTTAAACGATAATTTAACTTTATTAGTTTGTAATCTGACTTCTAATCTATTCAATAATGCGAGTGTACTAGTTGTTGGATTATTTCATTCCACAAAACCTACAATTATAACACTTTCTATATGTATGACATTCAACCTATATCTATGGATTTTCTAACACTTAAACTAGGCACAGTCTGTAGTTCTGGGCTCTCAAGAATAAGACTACGGTATCCCATGCCTGTCGTACAAGGAGACTAAAAGGGTCTCGGGTTCACTGGGCGACAAGGGTGGGGGCCTGAGTCGTCCACCAAAGTGGACCCGGGAAGAAGGCGACATCGGCTGGCCCGTGTCGCCTTGCACTGTGGGGGCATAGGGGGAGGGAGTAACCTCCCCGGGACGTGCTCTCCTTGAGCACAGTGCAGAGAGTCTCCGGTGCGTTCCACTGGAGATCCCGGAGCCCCTCGTCATGCACCGAGGAAAGTGGTAAGAACCCCACATAACCGCCGCCTTCCCCCCAGAAGGCGGGGTATCTTTGTGAAGATTTCCTCCCCGTCAACAAAAAAAAAGGTTTATTTATTTCAACCCTGTAGTTCTGGGCTCTCAAGAATTAGACTACGGTATCCCATGCCTGTCGTACAAGGCGACTAAAAGAGGTCTCGGGTTCACTGGGCGACAAGGGTGGGGGCCTGCGTCGTCCACCAAAGTGGACCCGGGAAGAAGGCGACATCGGCTGGCCCGTGTCGCCTTGCACTGTGGGGGCATAGGGGGAGGGAGTAACCTCCCCGGGACGTGCTCTCCTTGAGCACAGTGCAGAGGGGCTCCGGTGCGTTCCACTGGAGATCCCGGAGCCCCTCGTCATGCACCGAGGAAGGGCCACCGGGGAGGTTTTAGTGGGTAAGATCCCCACATAACCGCCGCCTTCCCCACAGAAGGCGGGGTATCTTTCTGAAGATTTCCTCCTCGTTAACAAAAAAAGATTTATTTATTTGCTGAAAACACAGTATCTCTTGATGTTATATAACTTTAATTCGTAATTAATAATTTAGTTGAACATCAAATAAACTTGGCATTGTAAACAATAATTTAACTTTATTGGTTTGTAATCTGACTTCTACATTATTCAATAATGCGAGTGTACTAGTTGTTCGATTATTTCATTCCACAAAACCTACAATTACAACACTTTCTATATGTATGACATTCAACCTATATCTATGGATTTTCTAACACTTAAACTAGGCACAGTCTGTAGTTCTGGGCTCTCAAGAATAAGACTACGGTATACAAGGCGACTAAAAGAGGTCTCGGGTTCACTGAGCGACAAGGGTGGGGGCCTGAGTCGTCCACCAAAGTGGACCCGGGAAGAAGGCGACATCGGCTGGCCCGTGTCGCATTGCGCTTGGGCACAGGGGGGGAGGGAGTAACCTCCCCGGGACGTGCTCTCTTTGAGCACAGTGCAGAGAGTCTCCGGTGCGTTCCACTGGAGATCCCGGAGCCCCTCGTCATGCACCGAGGAAAGTGGTAAGAACCCCACATAACCGTCGCCTTCCCCCTAGAAGGCGGGGTATCTTTCTGAAGATTTCCTCCCCGTCAACAAAAAAAAAAGGCGCAGCCTGGATCTTAGACATTAGGCTCTTTCATCATTAATTTGACACCTATTCTTTCTATCCACCATGTTTAAACTGAATAAGCTGATATAGAATGTTCAACGTGTAAATTTTATGCTTAATAGATATTTAGGTTGTCGGTCAATTTGAGAGATTGGCCAAACATTTTCCGTCGGGGACCGCCGGATTTATCGCTTCCCGAAGCCCCGGGGGATTTCTATTAATTATCGACCACGACGTGCCCGGATATTTATCGACATACAGATCGACTTTAAGACTGCAAATATTTATACTTTCATTATTCACTTGTTTCCATTTGCGATGTTATATGTTGGTGGATTTATACTAGCGGTGAACTCTTAGTTCGATCAGCTGCACCTTTATTTTGAGTAACTTAGTACATGGATCGCAGTAACCTTAACTTGGGCAGTTACTCAGAACCTAAAGCATTCTGACCACGTAGGAGAGTCTAGTAAGAGGCCTCCCTAAAGAAACCGAATAGTATACCGAGAGGCAAAGAATGTAAGATTTCCCAAGACAATGTCGCGGACAGAGCGAAGTGGAAAGCTGACCCCACCACCGTGTGGGACTAGTAGCAAGTAAGAGATAGAGAGAGAATGTGAGGAACATTACATACACTACTTAATTGAAATTTAAGAACTTGTGTGAAGAGGGCGCTTTTGTGAGCAATTTTTCAAATTAAACTTGTGTGTTACTTTCAAATATAAGGCGTTAGTTCGTAAATTATATTTATGTTTGTTTATCGGTTTCGTAATCAGTAGCTAGAAACTTCTGGTAACAAAATTTTAGTTCGTTTTAAACTTGAAACATGTACGTGATGTTATCTCACGCCCAGCGCCGAAGTTACTTGCTAAACTTTGTACCCGTTCCAGTTGAGAGGTTGGATTATTTTTAAAACTAAGTTACGTAATTATTCCAATGTTAATGTTAATAGATCAATGCCCGGGCGGTTGGTTGCATCAAGTTGCAAAATAACAATGAACTTGTTTGCTGTAATGTTAAGTACTGAGTTATCACGTACTCGGCGGTAAAGGAAAACATTTAAATAATTAATTTATTTAATTTATTATTTATATTTATTTATTTACGAGGATATTTATTTTTTTCTATTAGAAAATATCATCCTCATAGGAAAACAACGGATGTTATACAAACAAAAGCTTTTCTTAATGCTTAAAAACATGTCTTAAAATTTTATACAGTATCCTAGCTTCTTCCATAGGTGGAGAAGCTTTTTTTGTTGACAGGGAGGAAATCTTCACAAAGATACCCCGCCTTCTGGGGGGAAGGCGGCGGTTATGTGGGGTTTTTACCCACTAAAACCTCCCCGGTGGCCCTTTCCTCGGTGCATGATGAGGGGCTCCGGGATCTCACGTGGAACGCACCGGAGCTCCTCTGCACTGTGCTCAAGGAGAGCACGTCCCGGGGGGAGGTTACTCCTTTCCCCCCTGTGCCCTCGCAGCGCAAGGCGACACGGGCCAGCCGATGTCGACTTCTTCCCGGGTCCACTTTAGTGGACGACGCAGGCCCCCACTCTTGTCGCCCAGTGAACCCGAGCCCCTTTTAGTCGCCTTGTACGACAGGTAGGGGATACCGTAGTCTTATTCTTGAGAGCCCAGAACTACAGGGCTGTAGCTGGAGAAGTTACCCCGACCTGACATCCCAGCGGCTAATCTTAAATTTAGCTAACATTTTATTTAATCTTTATTTGCATATAATAAAAGAGTACAAAAAGGCGGACATAATGCCAGAAGGCATTCTCTGCCGGTCAACCTCAGGTTTGTGTAGAGACAAGGTCAGGGAATATTTTGAAACAAACTTTGATGTTTCAAATTCCTTCGTAGCGATCTAGCTACCCCTAATAAAATACACTTATCATTCCGCCGGACAAACGACGTGATAGATTGTTTGTCTGCACAATATATACAAACAGACAAGGTCAAGTTCGACAGTTTATCACGACGTGACATCGAGATGAAATCTTTTCCTCTAAACTTGTTTTATTTCCTGCGATACGGGAAACTTCTGATTTATTGCACGTTTGCTATTGTGGGAGAACTTTCTAGAAGTATGTCTTAAAGATGCTATTTGAGTTTTAATGCCAAAAGTTGACTTCACCGATTAATGGTGAAATTTCTATTACAAAACAATTCATGTTCAGCTTCTAATGGTGGTAGTCTATACTTGCGGTCTCTATTTTTGCCCTTAAGCTCTTGTATTTAAATTGTTTTCCTTTTTATCTATACTGATGCCAATGAAATTCTTGACCTCAGATATAAAATATCTGGTCATCTTACAGCACAAGTGCGATTGCACAGGATTTTGTTTTTTATTTAAAAAATACCATCTAGTTTTTATGGAGTGGTCCGTATCATTTTACTATTAAAATATTTAATCTCTCTTTCTCTGTGCTTGTATTTTCTCTTTTTGTTTGCTATTGGTGACATAGGTGGTGAGGTCAGTTTTCCGGATTATTTATTTTAGTATTCTAAGTTATTACGCTAAAAGAATTAAGCAATATTTCCATACGTAAAAGGTATTTTTTCTTAAAAAACGGGCAGTATTTTATCTTTATTCTTAAATGTCGTACCGCTGTTAGTCTGAGATATATTTTGTATCAAAGCTTATGACATACGAAGTCGTTAGGGCAACAGGAGATTACGTGTATTACCTTAAACCGATAACAGACAGTCTAAGCATGTTTACAAATAAGTACTCTGCCGATACTCTGTCAAGCTGCCCGCTTATCCGTGTCGGATATCCGAACGGCGGGGCGTATCTGACATTAGCCTCTTAGCCGCCAACGTGGCCGCCATCTTGGAAGCCATCTTGGAATCCATCTTGGACGCCTATCGCTGCGCTTGATGTGTTCTCAACGGCCCTCGTATCCGAGACTCGAGAGATTTCTTGTACTTGATTTTGTAATGCATGTTTACATTATCCTTGGCTTTTAGCTTTATCATGTTTAGCGGTGTGAATGTGGAAGCGCGGATAAATAATTGGAATTACAAGTATATTTACAAGTAACGCACGACCTTTGAAAAACATCCTTTCTATTAATTATCGGAATCGGTTGGTGTGATATTGTTATCCGTCCATTTGTCGACTCGACTTGTATGGTTTTCTCATGATTGTCGGAACTAGATCCAATTGTAATGGGAACACATGGGAAGCACCAGCTTTCAAATAAAAAAGGATAATCATTTTTTTTTTTGTTAACGAGGAGGAAATCTTCAGAAAGATACCCCGCCTTCTGGGGGGAAGGCGGTGGTTATGTGGGGTTTTTACCCACTAAAACCTCCCCGGTGGCCCTTCCTCGGTGCATGGTAAGGGGCTCCGGGATCTCCAGTGGAACGCACCGGAGCCCCTCTGCACTGTGCTCATAGAGAGCACTTCCCGGCGGGAGGTAGTAACCTCCCCCCCTGTGCCCTCGCAGTGCAAGGTGACACGGGCCAGCCGATGTCGCCTTCTTCCCGGGTCCACCTTGGCGGACGACAAAGGCCCCCCACCCTTGTCGCCCAGTGAACCCGAGGCCCATTTTAGTCGCCTTCTACGACAGACAGGGGATACCGTAGTCTTATTCTTGAGAGCCCAGAACTACAGAGCTGATAAAGAATAATCGATATAAAAATAAAAAAGGATAATCAAAATTGGTCCAGCCAGTCGAAAGTCATGAATAAGCAGAGTAATTGTAAACGTATTCCTTTTTTGAAGTCAGGTGCGAATGATGCAAAATTAAATGTATCGTTAAGTACATGTATATATGACTAAATTTATGACACACTTTTCATTTCGTTTTCTTTCTGATGGTATCGTTTCTTACCTATACATTAAGTTAATAGAGTCATAATAGATGTTTTAACCACCATTATAGTTTGAACTATCTCATCTACGTAATAGTTAATCTGCGGTCCATTAAATATGATGGCGGGCTAAATACGTGATACTACGGTCCCGCTAGATATGAGCAAAGTTTATCCCAATCTCGGGATATTACGGCACCGGACGGTTGGAGGAGGGCACAAGAGTTCTGGATTAGTTACATTGTTTACTTAACGTGTTACTTGAAACTATAACTTTGATGGGAAAGATTTTGTTGTAATGTTTGCCGATTGAATCGATGAGGATATATTGGTTAATGTATTATTAGTTGCGAACATACAGAGTGACGTGGGAGAGAACTAATGGGAACACACGGCCAGTTCTAGTATAAGAAAGTTCCCTAAAACGCCTTAGCTTGTAAATGTGCATGTACTAATTTTAAAACTTTTTTCTGGTCAGCTGGATCCATTTTCCTTCTGATTGGTGATTAAAAATGCTAAAGGATGCAACAACCATTCTTTTCGTATTTATCACAAAGAGTGCTCCGAGTAATTGCTTGGAGTTATTCATGAAATTTGGCGTTTGTTCATTGTAAGAAAACTTCACCGTCTTGGTAGTTGTCATTCTACTGCTGTAGATCGCTCCATTTGATACAGTAAATTCCTTTCTATAATAAATTTCGTCGCGTCGTCCGGAGGCCGAGACACGTTCTTGACGATCCGGACGACGCGATTACCATTGCACAGGCTAGATCTCTACAAATCCACAAAGCGTCCATTCGCGACCGTCGGATGTTGTGAATAATCCTTGCACGTTACCGCTATTTTATGGACAGGTCTCACCCGTTAGATGTTAGGAGCGTTGCTGGAGTTTCTTCGGCCTTCTCCCAGCGCCAACGCTTCCCGAAGTGGCACTGTGTCGAGATACTAGCAATAGAGGTTCAGGCTATGCGACCTGTGCCACCTCTCAATCCGGTGAAGCAGTCAAGGCCAGCCTCTCTGGCCAATCTGTGTAGTTCGTCATTAAAAAAAAAGTTATTTTTTTGAATCGATATATATTACTCAAGAATCAATAAAGGAAAAAAGATTCCTAAATGGAAGATGTGATCGATTGACATTAGACCAGCTACTGTTCGCTGTATCTGAATTACTTTTTACTCAAACAGTGAAAATAACAAGTTGATATAGTTGGCGGCAAATAACTCTAGCACTGACCGTTAATGTGCAGAAGTCGAAAATAAAGTGTGACAGGGGAATGAAGGGGGCGCGGGCGGACATGTGCGATCGCTTATTGGCTCTCCTGACGTACTCTGCCCGCGCACCGATACCACACCCCGCTCGCTCCCGGTGTACAGTCGCTTTCTAAATTGTATGTTAATCGACTTACTAACTCAGGTGGGATCGTGGTCAAGCATTAGTTTATATTTGTTTTTTTTTTACTGTGTTTTATTTATTTTTTATTTTATTTGTGACTTTTAAATAGTGAATATGGCAGTATAAAAAGTACAAACAAAAACACTTTATTCGTAATACGTGGAAATGAGTAATTGCGTGCGCGACTATCCCTTCCACGTTTCGGTCAGCGCTAGCGGTTTTTCCCGCTAACTATATTTAATCGTTTATTTATATTTACGTATCTGTGTGTGTGTTTAACTACAAAAGACTTTTAAAAAGCCATTTTTAGCGGCACTACCATTGGCCTACACTTAACCACCAAAGGTTTTCAGAAAAAAAATGCTAAATTGCATTAAGTTCACCTTTGTGAATATATTTCGGTGCGATAAAGGATTTATTTATCTATTTATTTACTACTAAAAACGTGATCGAGGACGGTTCGAAATAAGGATTCAGAATTCTCTAACATCTTAAAAGATTGTACAGATATAATTTTAGAAAGATGATTTCACCGTCCTTCCGTAAGGCATCTAGTGATGCTTAATATGCAATACCTGTGTTATAACGGTTACACGGAGCACCAATAACCAGGTAACGATAGGCCGTTCCGCTTATCTCCAGGTCACAGGCTGAGTTGCGGTTATGTAGCGCGATACTGCGTCCTTGACGCTTTTAATAGTGCGAGTAACCTTGGGTCAGTTTTTGATAGTAGCCATTTATATGCGGTAAAGACAGATCTTATTTCTTTTTATGTTTCTCAGATGGGACATTATTGTTCTAACATTAATATAATCCGTGTATGTCTAATTTGAGTCGTGGTAGCTCAGTGTCCGGGAGGTTGCCTGAAGATGCATAGTACGCTGGCAACCCAAGTTAGGTCCCCGGTGCCGAAACCAATGAATTTGTTGTAGCAATTTTATGTGTTGATTTACCACGCGCTCGGCGGTGAAGTAAAACAAGGTGAGGAAATCTACATGTCTTAGAAAATTCTAAGAAATGTGTCTGCCTATCCGCACTAGGTGTGCGTACTGTGCCCTTATGCTTTCTTTACAGAGAAGGCCTGTGCCCAACTGTGGGACTTATAGATATACATAAAGACTAACTTTAACTATATGAGTTACTCTTTAACGAAAATGGAAGGCAGACTTCAGAAGTTTGTATTATAACTGCGTTACTTCAGTCTTAAAAGAAAGCGTCCGTGCGTACAAACGAAGGTCCTTCAATCCTTTACTGATCGTAAGACGTATACAATTTTGGCCCTGCGATTTTGTTTGCGTGTCAATCATTTTTAGCGTAGATTTAAACATAGTAGGAGAGTTTTGCCTGCAGTCTTTTTTTGTTTGTATTGATTGCAAAAGACGAATTGAAGAAATAATCGACTGTGTTGTCTCATTTGACTCTGGTCCTTCGAGCTCGATTTTTCGTTTACCTGAAACTTTTATTTGCATGTAGAAGCGGGTACCATTAAGAGCAATAGGTTTGAAGTCGTTACAATAGCATTTTTTCCAGCGCTTGAGTGAATCGAGCGCTTTCGTATCGACTTTCAATTTTTTCGCTCAATAGATTTTAATGTCGTAACTTCTATATCGTCTCCCCTACTTATTCTAATACGATTATCCCGTATGAGGTTATACAGTTACCAACTAACTAGTAACTGTACACATTGTGTAATGCAGAAAAATGATTGAATATTTTTCAAAATCCAAGTGTACCAATGAATTGTCGTTTTTCGGTTTTCGACTATAGGATAATTCCTTATTACATAAGGTATCTATCCATGACCGATGGTGAAAAGCGGACAGCGAAAGTCTTATCTTCCCAATTAGGTTGAAAGAGCAACGCTAGAGCTGTTACTATAGATTTATCATCATAATCAGACAGTAATAACATTGAGTACTTAATACTTTGGGATATAGACGATATGGGTGCTTTAAGAGTAGAGTGAATAGGCATTTACTAAGCTAGTGCATCTTACCATCCAGGACTGCATTTCCACTTAACATCATGTGGAATGGTGGTCAATCACTTAGAAAGTATAAAAACAAAGTCTTGATATCAGAGATCTGAATTAAAATGTCGAGGGATTGCAGTATGTATATTTGCCGTTACTGGTGTAATTTTGTATTGCGCCATCATTACGCTGGTGTATTACTGGTACCCAATTTTTCTCTTTGTTATTTGATACTAGCGACGCAGGCAGCTCTTAATGTCCCTTAAGATAATATCCGGTCTCTTGTTCATTTATGTGTCCCGCAGCAACAGGGGAGCGCCGGGGAAATGGGCTTCGAAAGGAAAATATTGCAAGGAAATTCTTTTCGTTTCGGTTCGTGTCAATACAATGAAGTAAAGTTAAAGTTACAACCTTTATACATGCCCCACTGTTGGGCGCAGGCCTTCTCTGTAAAGAGAGTATAAGAGCATAGTCCTCCACGCGGCCCTAATGCGGATTGGCAGACTTCACATGTCGTAGAAAAATTTTCTAAGGCATGTAGGTTTCCTCACGATGTTTTCCTTCACCGCCGAGCGCGTGGTAAATCAGCACATAAAATTGCAACAACAAATTTATTGGTGCTGGCACCGGGGATCGAACTCTGGTTGCTAGCGTACTACGCAACTTGAGCCAACCGCACGGACACTGAGCTACCACGGCTCAGTGTCCGTGCAATGTAATACAATGAAGTAATAACTATTTATTTTAGCTTTAATTTCTATTAACTTTATTGTATACATATTTTGTTAATTCTGATAATGAAATTTTGGGTTAAGTATGTGCGGGACAAATGGACGAATAACTAAATATCACGCCAACCGGTTTCGATGCATCATTTTTTTGGAAAGGATGTACTTCAGATTTTGCTGCTGTGGTTGGTTAATAATTCGTAATATTCCAACGATAATTCGCAAATACAAAGAGGGCAACCGCACGTAATGACGTTTAACGTTTGATTCTATTTGAAATGAAACCTTAGACTGTATTGCTTCGAAGGACCACTAAGCCTGTGTATAATAAAAGGCTTGAAATTTTTGAAGTGACGGCTTATTGAAATCTACAATATAAATATGGTGCTGACCCAATGGATAGAGAGAACAGAAGAAAGTGTTGCTATGATTAAATTTATTACAAATTTTAGTGTCAAATAATGTTGCTATAATAAATAAAAAAATACCACATTTATGTTTGTACTAATTAGTTTTTGCTTCTAAAAATTGATGTGTTATTGTAATGTGTCGACGTTAATAAAGTCATATAGGTCGAAATGTTTAGCCATTTCGATACCAATTGTCCCTTTAAAACGAAATCTCTTTAACTCGATTTCAAATCTATTTCTCGAAGTCCTAATTACAGTTCTATTGAATATTTTAAGCCCAATATACAAATGAACTAATTGATTTCTTTACTTAAGATTTTACACGTAAATCGTACTCTGGTCAATCTAAATTAAACCGTAAGTCAATGGGCATCGGTATATAATCGAGTGACCGGTTTACTGCGTCGTTATAAAATCTGTCGGTAAGTCTGTACGCTTTATGGTCCGTCAAATAATTCTATTCTCGCTCGGGTTGCGTAATAGATGAACGCTTCAATAGGAAACGTAGCGGTCGACCGCCGCGCTTTTAGACGTTCTCGTATTGTATAGTTTAGAGGGTAATTCCATTTTATATGTAACAAGCGTACCCAGGTCGCTTCGCCGGGATAGATTTTGCTTTAATTTATTTAAACAATAAACTTACATCATTAAATATTTAATTTAACTCTCACAATATATTCAATTATTCATTTCTCTCCGTATTCATTCTCTTCTACTCTCTTCTCGAGCAGGTGAACATAAATATACACAACACATGTGTCAATACAAATTTGTGTTATAAAACAATAGAATATCATCATAGTAAATAAAACCTGTATTCGTATCGTCACCAAACTTTACACGATTACTTGTCAGGTCAATCTGAAGATTCCTTGAAAGTTTCATTGAAATCTGTCCAGCCGTGTCGGAACCTATAGGGAACATACCCACACACTTTCTGTTTTATATATATAGATATTTAATGTAGGACTAGTTTTACTATGACAGATTTACCGATGAATCGATAGTGGAAGTGTTAGTCAACTGTTAACTAGCAACACATGGCACTCAGCGATTGTTAAATATAATAACTACTTCCAATGATATCTTAGTGATTTACCTGAACCTTATTGTATCTTTAATTCATAATTAATAATTTAGTTGATCATCACATTAACTTGGCATTGTAAACAATAATTTAACTTTATTAGTTCGTAATCTGACTTCTAATTAATTTTGTATAAAGATTGTGAGGACGCGCAGTTGTGACGGTATTCGTTAAAATAATTCTTTGTACAACGTTACGCTGTCTGAATAAAGCGAGTGTATTAGTTATTGGACTATTTCATTCCACAAGACCTACAAGTTATTACACAAGATTACTTATACCTCCAACTAAGCTACCTACTGTGCTAGTTCAAATGGAAGTGCATCTGCGACGTTACGATTCGCAGACCGTACCCTAAACCTTTAAGCTCTTGACGTTTCGAATTTTAAGAGCTGTAACATCGAATGTAGATGTGAGTAGGATTTTTAAAGTATAATTTCTTTCCGCACGCTTGACTTGGGGACTAAAGCTGGTGAATTCGTTACGAAAAGTGTGATCAGGTGACGCGAAGGAAAGTTGCTAAGGAGATATAAGATTGTGAAGATAAAGAGAGAGAGGATTTCTTTACGTATGTATAAGATAGTGCGGGGCTATTTGTCTATTCACAATGTGTTCACGCATATTTACTTTCTTGACCAATCGTATATATATATAACATTTTGTGTATTTTTATACATATATAGCCGTGAGAAAAAAAAAGTGTCGGTTAAGGAAGTTTGAATATCTCGGAAGATAATTTGTGCATGATAGACAATTAAATATCGTTAAAATAAAAAAAAATATTACTATTATCCTTTATTTTTGCTCACGACTGTATATACATGTATAATATACATACATATAGATGGAGCTTTAATAAAAAAAGTATTAAAATTTTCAAAGTTTTTGTCGTGTGGTCCAAAGCACACCAGTTTTTTAAAGAAAATAGTTTTAATTTTCTCTAGTAGTTTGATATTAATAGCTCCGCGATCTTAGACGTCTTAGAAGCAGAACCGATTTCAAGCTCGCGCGACGCGCGATTGCTTTTGATTTGTGGCCTCCAACTAGAGCTTATATTGCATTTTGATTTAATTTATTGCTCTTGCATTTGCAAGTCGTCTGTGGTCCTGTTCTATTGGTTCTTTCGATGTATTTAATGAACTGATGACTGATTAAAATCGATAATAGTTCGATATGTTAAGGCCCTAGATAATTAATTGTTTATTGTTATTTTAAGTGCAGACCCCGTACTTTATGGTGAAAGAAAATATCGTGAGGAGACTAACTTATAAAGGAGATATCGCTTAAGCTTTTTGTAACCGGAAGAAACTGTTAACATGCTTCAAAAGGAGGCGATTATTTGGTTGTCATTTACAAATGAAATTTTAAACATTATATTTGTTTTTAAAGTAGGAGCAAAATTAATCTTAGATCTATTTAATAGCTCTTTTAATCTAGAAAATTCTGCAGACTCAAGTTCTAGGCTATTAAACTATCGACTCTCTAATTTTTAACCGACTTCAAAAGAAGTAGGAGGTTCTCAATTCGCCTGTATGTTTTTTTATGCGTGTTACTTCATAACTTGAGGAATTGTTTGGAATCATCCCAGCTACCGATTTCCATTACCGCACATCTCGGCAGAATTCCAAATATCCACCGCCACCATCTTGATGGTTAGCGTTCAACGACTGTACGTTTTTCGCGTAACTTTCTCCCACGCACTGCCAACTTGTGGAATCAACTGTCGCCAGCGGTGTTTCCGAACGTTTACGATTTAGGACCTTCAAGAAACGAGCCTATTCCGATCTCAAAGATCGGCAACGCACCTACAGCTCTTCTGGTGCTGTGGATGTTCATGGGCGACGGTGATCACTTAAGATCAGGTGAGCCGTATGCTCGTTTGTCACTTATCATATAAAAAAAACTTTGGACTGGGTGAATCGATTTTGATGATTCTATTTACATTTAAATGCCGGTGCTTCCCATAAGTTCCAATTTTAATTTGATCCAATTCTGGCAATGGTATCCATGAAAAAAGTCATATTAGTATTAAATTTGCGTCAAGTATGTGCACTACAAATGGACGAATAACTAAATATCATGCCAACTAATTTCGATGATTCATTTTTTATAGGAAAGGATGTAATTTGATGAGAATTTGTTGGTTGGGTTCTAATTAAATCTATTTCGTAATATTCTTACGATAATTAGTAAATACAAAGAAGGTGTCGTGTAATATCGTTTAACGTTTGATTTTATTTGAAGTCTGTTTTTGTTTTTGCTTGTAATAACATAGAAGAAAATAGATTATACAAATAAACTCACGCCCGTCACCCAGATGTGCCGGTAAAGATTCCGTACTTTCGAGTACTTAGTGATTTTATAGAAATAAGCGAGAAATTCTTTTATTTGCCAAAATGTACTGCCGCACTTGTACCACTTTTAGACCACGGTGTAGTCTAGATTCTAGACAGTGGTTACGTAAAGTTTGACAGGAATCCGTCATCAGTTTCCCAGATCCCGTGCCAAACGGGTCGTGCCAGTTATTCCCCGATGTTCGGTGCTATTGACAATTTTCCGAAGAATGTTGCTCTCAATAAGTGACCACGTTTTAAACCTATTTAGATACATGTGTTCAAACAAAATTTCAGCGCTTATTAAAATGTATTTAATCAACCGACTTTAGATTTTTGAGTAAAAACAAAAACCAACTTCAAATCGAATTATACGTAAAAGCTTTTACGCGCGGACGCCGCTTTTGTATTTCATAATTATCGTAGGAATATTACGAAATAGAATTAATCAAAACCTAAACAAATTTCATCAAACTACAATCAAAGTAAATCATCAAATCAAAAAAATCATCGAAATCCATTGGTGTATTGGTATCGGGTATTAATTTTGTGTTATTCGTCCATTTATCGCGTACATTCTTAATGCAAATTTACACTTATATGGTTTTCTCATGGATACCATTGTCAAAACTGGAGCAAATTGAAATGGAACACACGGGAAGCATCAGCTTTCAAATATAAAAAAATATCCCAGGTGTGTGGGCGCGCGGAGCTGGGACGCTAAATTCGTGACGACGTATCCTAGGTACAAACGTCATTATAACAAAATTGTACTATTTTTTCTACTTGACTGAGCACAAATTTGCGTTCTCTATCTCTCTCATACCGCGCTCTCGCTTACACACTTTGAACGTGCACTATCGACAATTTTCGGGAACTCTCGGCTCAAGCGTTACGGGACATTGTGCGCGAATGACGTCCAGTATTTATCAATTTATAAGTCGATGTCACGTCAAAATATAGTCGAATTGACAACCGTCTCCTATTTTGAAGTCGGTTAAAAATCAGCACATATGTACCAATTAGCGGAGCCAAATCATCGGGTCAAATTAGTGTACTACGAGCACGTGACGGGGGGGATAGGGGCGGGGTGGAACTATTTGGCAGCCGCGTCTGATGGCCGCTACGGATGTTGGAAGAGTCCACTGCATGCTATTGGAAATTAGTCACGGATAGACGTAACTCGGTCAGTGACAGGGGAATTGGTGGGTAGACCGCACTTGTTGGCGTTTCAAGTATTTCAGCTATCGTAACACATTTTGACACCTTAAATTTTAATAGACTTAATAATTCTTCTGACTTGTTATTAAGCGATTTCAAAGTAAAATAAAAGACTTAATTCGTCTATTTTCAACCGCGAGCAGACGGAAAGGATCATCGGGTAGACGTAAACAAAATAAATAAATATATAACATATAATAAATCTAAATATACACAACTACGCATACACTCATGAACACTATACACCCCACACACTGTATATATATACTTGCCTAAACACATACATATATATATATATATATATATATATATATGTTATATATATATATGTTATATATATATATTTATATATATATATATATATATATATATATATATATATGTGTGTGTGTGTGTTTAGGTGTATTTATTAACTAAATTATAAAAGACTAAAATTTTGTACAAAATGCCAACTCCACAATGCAACTCTGGCTCCCAAGATACAAGCGTCTGCTTAGTTTGGGAGCCACTGTGTACCAATAATATGTGCTACAATGGTTACATGGATGTTCCTTTAATTTGTGTAATGTTTATACTTCTAACCAAACCTGTGTGTTGATAAATAAATATTCTATTCTATTTTAATGATTCTTTGATAGATTTGAAATGGGTGCTTCCCGTCTGGTCCCATTAAAATTTGGTTCAATTCTGACAGTGGGATTCATGAGAAAACCATTTAAATCTTGAATTTGTACCAAGTATGTGCGCCACAAATGGATGAAAAACTCAATATCACGCCAACCGATGATCCATTTTTTATTGGAAAGGATGTACTTCAAGAACAGTTTGATGAGAGTTTGGTTAGGTTCTGATTAATTCTATATCGTAATATTCGTAAATACAAAGAGGGCGTCCGCGTGTAATATCGATTTGAAGTCAATTTTTGTTTTCGCTCGTAAATATACTTGTTGAAGTAAAACTTTTTTGAAAAGAGTTAAATGGGCGAAAAGAATGGAAGTTGAGAGGGAGATATATGTTAGTTAAGATAGAAAGAGAGTTTCGTTTCGTATATTACGGTGGGGCAAGAGAGAGAGGGGAGCGAGCATACATTTTCTTTCTCTGTTCCTCTCAAAGCCAATTAAGTTTTGAATATCTAGGACAGTGTCTATTGTCTTATCGGGGGTCTTAAACAGCATATCGCTATCTCTGTGCGGAACGCGCAAGATGTGTGACAGAGAAAATCACCTCTCGCTCACTCTCATTGTAAATAACTAATAATCAGTGTCCCTTCCGGATTGGTATTTGCATTCCCATGTAGGATCCCCAGGCTTCACTGATGAACTGCGCCGTCCCTCTCGCTGGTGCTCACGCTCACGTTCGCAGTCCAATACGCGACGCAGTTTGTGACTCTGTCACACATCTTGCGCGTTCCGCACAGAGATAGCGATATGCTGTTTAAGACCCCCAATAGTCTGTATCACACTGTAGGAGCAATAAAGAGCAGTGCACTAGCATATTTTCATTCTCTTTATTTCTTCACAAATGATGTGGGTCTTTCTATCCGATAGAGATTCAGCGGCTTAGAAGGTTAGAAGTTTGAGGAATAATTGAGTAAGTTGAGGAATAATTGGTCAGGCAAAGGAAGATGTGCCTCTCGAAATAGTTAATTCTGCTCCGCTCAGATAAAATAAACCCATTCTCGTATTTAAAGTAGGGCAATATTAGATTGTCGTTTATTATTTTCACGACGAGTTTCCTCATAAAAATGTTATAAAATTTACACCGCATTTCACCATTTACTATCAATTTGATGGACGGATATTGTAAAGTTCCAACTGTGTACTAACTGCTAATATTAAACGGCCTGTTAACAGAGTCGTTAAATTATTAAAACCGTTAAAGGATTTTTATACGTCTATAAAGTGTTAATTGAAGCTTTATCGTTTTTTATTAAATTTTAAGAACACCGGTCGCCTCGCGGTTAGATTATTAGATTCACGTCTCAATATATAAATTTATTAAATAAATATGAATAAGCTCCCAATTTTACTCCTAGTTGTAGACGGACACAGCTTTCGCTGTCTGCTTTATTTATTTATTTACAAAGTCACACAGCACTTAGGTGGTAAATTTACAATCTTGTTCAATTAAACATACTGCCAAGTTTGGACTTCATTATTTATAATAAGTTATTTTAAGAGACATTTGAAATATATGTGTCTTCAACTAATCTAAATACATATATCTTCTTTGAAAACAAAAGTGCCCTATCTTTTACCTAAGATCTGTATTAATTTTCTTTGAAAATGATTTTTAATTCCCATAAAAATATCAATCTCAGAGAAACTGTTATTATAGGTTCTGTGCGTTATGCAGGCAATTGAATTTTTACCATAATTGCTACGTTTAACGGGGACATGAAACAGATTGGTTTTGTTTGTGCAGTATGAGGGAGCTCTTAGCTGCACGAAAGTCGACGTTAACAGTGCTGTTTATAACACCGTGACAAGCATCAAAAAGAAACACCATATCCAGAAAGGATCGTCTATCTTTCAAAGACAACATTTTATGGCGTTTACAAGATTCCATTTAGTCATTGTTATAGTGATGGGTTCTGTAATTTAAATGTTTTAAGAATTTAAATTGTACATTTTCTTTACACCAAGCTTGTTCCAACCCATCGCCGAATTTTTATCAAGTGATTTTTTGTACAAAAAAGCTTCGAAAATAACATAATTTTACATACATAACATAATAACAACACAAACCGTCCGTGATTCAAACCCAAAGCAATTAGATCGTAATTTGAAAACTTCAATAGATTATAACCCCTTTTTTATTTGTTGTACAAAATCCACAGCTTGTATCGATTAACAAAATACAAAATGAAATGTATGTAAGAACTAAGTCTAGATATTTCCATTATTCAAACGTTGACAATTTAACAACCAATCAATAATTATATTAAACACATTTATAATATGAGTGAAGAGCCATAGTAGATCATTGTCCTGGCAGTCGTCTCAAATTGCACAGTACGCTAGCAACACGAGTTCGTTCCCCGGTGCCGGCACCAATAAATTTGTTATTGCAATTTTAAATGCAGACCACGTGCTCGGCGATGAAGGAAAACATCGCGGGGAAACTTACATGTCGCAGAAAATTTTCTAACACATGTGAAGTGTGTAAAAAAACTAGGTGTGCGTGGCGGACTATGCCTTTATACTCTCTTTACAGAGAAGGTCTGTGCCCAACAGTGGGACATATATAAAGGCTGTAACTATAATATGTGTGTAATAGCGCATATTACGATTTTTTAATTGGAAAAAAATGCATGTATGTATTAATACAGATATCATATTTTGTTGCAAAAAATATTTAGGCGATAAATCGATCTAACGAATAATCATTTTTAGAATAAGTCGTTTAATCCGTGTTTTAAGGCAATGATAATCCCGCTTCTTGTACAATTTTTCCATTTTATGGTTCTTCTTTTGTGACAAAAACTATTACTAACGCATCTAATTCGAATCTAAGTGCATTAAAAAAAAAAATATGACCATGTTTAGGAAACATGAATTATTATGTTGCTATATTATGTATTTGCTTTTAAAAATTTGCTAGCGCAACATTATGCTGTAATTTGTAGGTCTCGTAGAATAAAATAATCCAACAACTAATACACTTTATTGAGACAGCGTAACGTTGTACAAGGAATTATTTATAACGAATACCGTGACAACTGCGCGTCCTCACAATCTTTATACAAAATTAATTAGAAGTCAGATTACGAATTAATAAAGTCAAACTATTGTTTACAATGCCAAGTTCATGTGACGATCAACTTAATTATTAATAATGAATTAAAGATACAATAAGGTTGAGGTAAATCACTAAGATATCAATGCAAGTAGTTATTATGCATAAAAACCGCTGGGTGCCATGTGTTGCCAGCTAACAATTATCAATCGATTTCGTCGGAACTATGATATATGTATATTTTATGTATTAGTATATTTAATGATAAGTTATTTATATAGGTATATTTAGTGTAGGTTGTTAATTATATGTATAGATTTGTTATCATATTTGTAGTTGAACGCCGTCGTCCTGTTTTGTTTATATATTTCCTGTCCATACACAAGTTGCCTGGAAGAGATTGCTCTTAGCGATAAGGTCGCCCATTGTACATTTTGTAAAAAAAAAACAAATTGAAAAATGTACCTTAGTTATGTAATGTCTTTTGTTTTATTTTGGTGTTGACTTTATTGTTAAAGTTATATCTATCTATGTCGGTAAGATTTAAAAATGTTATCGATGTTGCAATTCATAACTAAATATAATTTCCAAAACACACGATTTACGAAAGAAATGTTAAGTCATCCAGGTACTGTATCGTTCTATCTTTCCTCCATGTCATAGAAAACATGTAAATGTTATAAAGTCAACTTTATGTCGGTCTATTTAGGATTGAGTTTCCATTAGTAATCTTTAATTACAGCCCAGCGGATCCGACTTCAACATCTTTCAGATATTTCACATTTAATGACATAGCATTTTTGTGATAGCAGTAGATATGCTATATTTCCTCTCGTGACCTAGTTTCTAGACAAAAAATGCAATACAAAATATCTAGTAACGGTGAAATGTTTGGATCAAAAATCTTTCAAACACACGACGTTGTGATTCCATCGGAGTAAATATTTTGTTATATCTAAATTTATATAACAAAATATTATATATAAAATATTATATATACAAAATATTATATTTTTCATATACGTATTTAATTGATTTCGATTTTGGACACATTATGCGGTCAAAGCACTGTCTGGAGTATCAGATCATTCGACGTTAAATGGACGGCAAATGTACTCTGGGAGAGCGCCATATTGGTGTCACGCAATCACTGAGACGGTAGATACAGTGTGCTGTCCTCTCCGCATATGACCGCCGCCAATGGAGGCGTATATGTGGTCATGATCGTCAACAGTCAGGGGACGAAGAAGGAAAATGATTTAGGTGATAGAGAACCAATAATTCTTTAACGACAACTAGTACGATTGTGGAAGAAGAACAAGTATAATTATGAACAAAAACGAAAACCGACTTCAAATCGATTCAAACGTAAAACGCCGAACACCCTCTTGTATTACGAGATTATCGTAGGAATATGAATTAACACGAAATATACGAGATAGAACTCTCATGAAACTACCCATAAAGTAAATCCTTTTCAATAATTAAGAAAAACATCAGGTTAGCGTGATGAACAATGGGACCACACGGGAAGCACCAACTTTTAAAAAAAGAATCATCAAAATCGGTTCACCCAGTCCAAAGTTATGACATAAGAAAGAAAAAAACGTACAGACGATTTGAGAACCTCCTCTTTTTTTGAAGTGGATTGAAAAAAGAGTGGTAATGTCTTTGGTTTTTACTCTTAAATATACTTTTTTTTGAGGATACTCCACATTGTTATTATTATATTCTTTAATACTGATATCAGTTTTTTTATTGTTCTAATAACATTTTTACTTACAGATTTTTTTTAAAATTTATTTACTAAATAGATTTGTTTATATTACAACATAAATTGTTTCGGCAAACTGCCAAAGACATTTATTGAACTGCACCCCATAAATCTATCTACTATGTATAACATACAATGAAAAAAACATAATATACAATAAATACTAATACATACTACACTATACTTAATCCTATATATATAATACTTAGGTACTTAGTGGCTGCGTTTTATTTACAATGACGTGTCTTGTAATTGTTCGTGGACGGCGGTGATCCTCCTATAAAAATGCACTTCCGGTAGCATCCTGTCATGCATTTATGTACGTATATACATTATGGTTTTAATGTGTAAGCGAAAGGAGAACTGTTATAAATATGGCGAAATTAGGCCATACTCTGCATAAAGCCGCTTCGAGAACAATGGGATTATTTGCGGCAAAAAAGGGAACTCCCTGAAATAAGCGGAGCCGGGTAAATAAGGGGTGGGCGTTTTAATCTGTTATTTTATTTCATTTTTTTTTTATTCTAATTGACGTTACTACGAAGTGAAGAGACTTGGAAATTGCGTTTAGTTGAGTGGTCCTCAACCGGCGGCTCTTTGAGTCCTTCGGCTGCGTCCTCGAATTAACTAATGAATGTTCTTTATTACACAATTAAGAACAACATTGCAGAAAGAATTAATATTTTTATACCTTTGGATGGACAGATTTTTTTTTCCTAGAAAGGTTTTAACTAGATCTGTGATTATATATAATTTTTGTTGATTATAAAAAAAAATTAGTCCATCGAATCTAAGTCGCAAGACCCATACTATAAGCTGTCACGAGTCACAAAAGCAATGCCTTCTGATATATAAATATCGCATAGCTGTATCGCTAACTTTGAAAAGGTGTAGAAATTTTATGATATTTATCCCGATCTTAAGTCGACGATGATTTGGGCAGCCCTAAGAATATATTTGTGAGTGATACACAATTATTACCTTATTTCTCACAGCGACAGACTAAAGCGGGAAAGTATAAGGAATGCCCCTTCGCGTTCGTTACCACAAAACGAATATACGTGCTTAGGAAATAAATTCCCTGACACATTATTTATGGATGTTGTTTATGGCGAGAAAAATCGCGCTCCGCCTACAAAGAAATGTCTTTAATTAAACCCTATTGTAAAATTGCGGAGGAGCGACAAAGAAACCGCCGCGATCGTTCCGTAACTCGCGGAGTGGCTACGGTGCAATCCATAAGCGGCAACGATTTTGTCTATACGAATTCAAATCTATGTACAATTATAACGTTAATTATCAAGCCACTTTTTTATACTTTCTAAGTGCTTGACGACGAATTATATGATCTTTTATCGGAAATTCCTCTTCGTTTCACCATCCCTCAAACCGGAACGATGCACTTTGCTTTTATCTTTCATCAATCGTAAGGCAAAGGACTGGAATAGTTTTCCCGATTCTCTTTCTCTCCGATTACAATGTGGGTGTTTACAAAAGTGAAGTGAATATCCATTTACTAAGCTAGTGCGCCTTATCTTAGAGGACTGCATTTCCACTTAACATCTGGTGAGATCGTGATCAAGGACTTGCTTAGTAAGTATAAAAAAAAATTAATACGCGCGCCTGCCAAGGAACCGGACGAGTTATAACTCCGACCCGACTAATTCTCTATCACATTTACCACAGGGAGTGTTCTGATATCTTGATGGTTGGCGTTCCACGACTGTACGTTTTCTCGCGTAACTTTCTTCCACTTTCACGCACTTTTAACTTGTTGAATCAACTGTCACCAGCGGTGTTTCCGAACCTGTACGATTTGGGGACCTTCAAGAAACGAGCCTACTCCTATCTAAAAGGCCGGCAACGCACCTGCAGCTCCTCTGGTGATGTGGATGTTCATGGGCGACGGTGATCACTTAAGATTAGGTAAGCCGTATGCTCGTTTGACATTTTTCATATAACAAAAAAAATAAAACCTCCACTCGTGAACCGTCAAGATGAAACAAACGCTGTCACCTCTTAAATGACCCACGCACCAACCATTATCAAGCTCAAATTGGAAGAAAGCAATTAAGAACGCGGCCGGGACCAACAAATAGCGGAGACGTTTGCAACAAATTAAATTGTTGGAAATATTCAGGTGGGATTGATTGAAACCCTCTCGACTGTTTAACTCTAATTGCCGCTAGGCAGTGCTAGTTTCTACGCAGATAGACGGGGGCGGTTTTAATAGCTGGATCGGAGATTTAGGGCTCATTCCAAAAGGTTCGCTCGCGTACCTTGGAATTGGTTTAAGTTTTAATTTGGCGCTTAAGTTGTAAATTTGTTTTACAAGTGGAATATAGTGCCTTTGTTCGAGCTGTGAATGCTATAAACCTTTTTGTAAACAGAATTTTTTTATTTAATAAAAAATATTTTTACTTTAACATTTGATTTCAATGCTTCTTAGAATTATTTTTATAATTTTATCAATATGACTAGAGAAATTGTTTCGGGTATAGTATTTTTAACGGACTTCAAAAAAGGAGCTTTTTTTTTATAATTTCTAAGCAAGTGCTTGACTGAGATGTGGGATCTCATCTGATGTTAAGTGGAAATGCAGTCCTGGATGGTAAGGCGCACTAGCTTAGTAAATGCCTATTCACTCTACTCTTGAAAATACCCACGTTGTAATCGGAAGGAAAGACAGACGCGGGCAAACTATTCCAGTCCTATGCTGTACGAAGTATGAAAGCAGAGGCAAATCGCTTCGTTCGGGTTTAAGGAATGTTCACAACAAAACGATGAAATCCCGCAGTGCGTCTAGAAGTCCGATGGTGGAAAGGGGATGGGGGAATTAGATCATGTAGTTCCTGAGCACACTCTCCAAAATGCAGTCTGTAGAAAACCGAAAGGCTAGCTACCTTACGCCTGTGCTCAAGACTGAGCAGATTGGTTTCAGCTGCGTCACCAAATAGCCTCTTAGCCCGCCTCTCCACCGAGTCCAAAGCTGCGAGATGGAGCTTTTCAATTCGTCTGTATTTAAATGTTTGTACACTTACAGCCCTGTTATTTATGAAATTAATTTGATTCTTGTCTTTCGTAGATATAATTAGTATGATTCTTCGAAAATTTAAAAGTGTGAATTCGATCGTAATAGCGTTTAACGCTTAATCCGTTATTGATTTGAAGTCGATTTTTATGTTTACCCGTGTATATACTTAACTTTTTTTATATCTGGTTGTCCGGAGTTTTAATTTTCATGCTATCGTTTCTTGTAATTTTCATTTAAGTTTCATTAATTTTGTAATGTAATAACTTAAACAGACTTTCAACAATTAATTTTATTAAGTCACGCAAAGAACGCAAAATGCGTGGTACAAAGCGCTGTAAATCAGCCGGGTGTTACGCTGAACACTGTCAACGTACGAGAATATTTCGTCGCGGCTTAATTTTCGCTTATTTATCACGAATACCTAAGGGGGAGGGTGATTTGACAACAGGAGCGTGACGTATAGGAAAGATGGTGTGTGAGGTGTGGCCGCGAAAACGGCGTTACAGGTTGATGTTATCTTTAATAACGCATTCTTATTTTAATTAAAAATTGAATACTTTTCCTTCTACTTTCTCTACCGACACCACTTATCATTTCTGCGATATTAATGTTCTTTTTCATTATCTCTTTTGACTTGGAGAGTAAGATGGTGGATGCGTTCCAAAAAATGTGATCAGGCGAGGCGGAGGGACGTTGAGAGGGGATATATAAGTACGTGAAGATAGCAAAAGAGAGACATTTCGTATATTACTGTAAGGACAGGAGAGAGGTGCGAGCACACATTTTCTTTCGGTTACATATTGCATATCTAAGCATGTATGCACATGCATGCATGCAGAGAGCAGTGCATATGCACATTTTCTTTCTCTATTGAACAATCGTGTTAAATAGATATAGACAGAGCTGAAGAAGGTTTACTTTAGTCGTGTGGGCTAAGGCACACATTTTTACTATCTTTTATATGTCAGTAGAAGGGGCCTCCTACTATATATGTGGACTAGTTTGAGCTATTAAAAAGGAGGCAAAGAGTACGCTAGACCAACAATTAAGTATACGCACATTATGTATGTGAATGAAGTGAAAGCGTTGTGCTAGGATCGTACTAATCGGAAGTCTGTGAACTGCCTACCCCTCTTGTGGACGAGCGTGATTGCTTTTAAATTAAATCGTGTATAATTTAAGGACAACTTTGTGATAATGTAACCTATTGATTTCCTAAGTTGTTTCTTATAAAGAATAAAAAGTTAAATCGCAGATTTCCCGGCCATAACGTGCGTCTCGAATCCTAGCCTAACGTTTTGTACTTCGTTAAATAGCGCCGTTAAAGCTAATACGTCATTAAAGTTAACTGGCTATTTAACGTCACAGAGATTAACGAATTTAAGCCTGCTATATACCTGCGCTTTGTTTATACAATATTATTCAATAATGCCATATGTATTACATTTTTCACTTTTGATTCATCTGATGATTGCGCGTCCAAGTTCCCAATAATTCGTACTGGGTCCCCGAGTCTGCTTTTTACCAGACGTTTCATAATGAAACCAATCTATTACAGGTATATCAATTATCATTCCATCATTACCTAATACGTTAAATACTCACATACATATGTTAGCGTTTGGTACGCCATTGGTAAACCACAATGACACCAATAAACTAAAAGTTTACTAAACAGATATGTCGATGTCTGTTTAGTAAAGTCATTTTGATGCTAATGAACGTTCATCTTGTACACAATTGGTTTAGCAGAATCGTTGCTTAACCAGCTCCTAACCAATCCATAACTTGACAAGACCTAGATTGATCTGATCTTTCCTTACGTGTATTTACTTCTAGTTAATGGTTTTTTATCCATATTTTTGTTAAGAAATGATCACACGACCATCGCAATAAGATTATAAAGTCGAACTCTTTGGCAATGGCAATGGTTTATTTAATAAATTTTAAATTACTCTTTAAATCTTTAACTCCTGTAATCATAAAATGTTAATAATACGTTATTTTCTTTCTCGCATCTAATACTTTAATTTCTGTTTTCAGGTAAGTTCCTATTGCTAAGAATAAGTTAGATTTCTATCAAGATTCTAAGTATTCCTGCAACTTGAAAGACTTTAGGTAAGTGTTTAGAAACTTTCTTGGCTATGAGCGTCTAAGAATAAAGGGGAGGTTAGGTAAAATCGTTTTTATTGTTTAAGTTAGTAATATGTTTTATTCCCCACCAAGACATACTGTTAGAGTTAAATGTAACGATTCTGTTGATAGTTTAAACTGTTAACTATGACAATTTTGGCAAAATCTTCATAAATTTCTTTATATAATTACTTTAGTTCGAAAACAACTATATTTAAAGGTAAACGAAAACCGACGTTGCCCTTTGTATTTCCGAATTTTCGTAGGAATATAACGAATTACAATTATTCAGAAACTAAGCAAACTCTCATGAAAAATGAATCATTGAAATCGGTTGGCGTGACATTGAGTTGTTCGTCCATTTGTCGTGCACATACTTGGTGCAAATTTAAGACTTATATGGTATTCTCATAGATGCCACTGTCAGAATTGGACCAAATGAGACCACGTAGGACGCATTAGCTTTGAAATAAAAAAAATATTATCAAAATCAGTTCACCCATTCCATAGTTATGTGTTAATAAACATAAAAAAGGACGAATTGAGAACTTCCTGCTTTTTTGAAGTCGGTTGAAAAGAGAATACAACGCGCGCTGTAGCGTTTAACGTTTAATCTGTCACTGATTTAGAAAATCCGTGGAAATCTGTACTGTACTGTACTCTGCCCATCCCTAGATGTCGACACTGTGAATGCTTTTTATATATTTCCTATAGTGTTTACTCAACTAATAGCAACAATTCGAACCCTACGGTCTCTCTCTTATTGAAGTATTTTTTTTTTAAATAAGTTGTCGTCGTTAATCCAATTTCACGTATTTTCAAGTTCCATTAATATCTGAGAACTTCCACTTCTCACGTAGGTACTCTGATAAAATTTAATTTCTCCCAAAGCATAACTCATCCGGAGCAATACCTAGTGACGTCACACCGCGGCCATCGCTCACACCGTAACGTGCTAAACCACTTTGTTCGCGAGCGTGACACGGGCTAATTTTTAACGGTGTTACACCGCTGCGAGCTTCGAACGTTTTATTGCAATACGGCTGTGATTAACGACCATTCGTATTAATTGCAACGGAGAGGCGTTCCTTCGAATTGTTTGGAATTGAGGGTGGCTTTTAATATGTTTCTTTAACCATTTTTTGGACGAATATGATGTGTTTATGCAGATATCAAATAGTTTCAAAGTGTTTTATAAAAAATGGAGAGGCCATTTTATATTTGTGCACGTTCATTTATAGACCGATTTCGAATTTTGTTTTTTTTTTGTTTGAAAGGAATACATAAAGAAAGCAAAAATGTAGTAAGTGACACATATGGCCATTTTCACTTTTTTACATCGTTGGAATCAGAAAAGAAAGACGCGTCGAATGATATATGACTTGTAACAATTAGATGAAAAATAGCGAAATTAGGATTTTCAAGATTGACACTTCTCTTTTATTTTTGTATTGTAAAACGATTTTCTTTTAGGAAAACTCTCGGTTAATGCCGTGGTACAATACTTGTTCATGACATCCCAGTTCGTAAGTCTCTTTTCCCATCGATCTAATCCGACTCGTTTACCGGTAACAGGCGTGTAATTTTAATTGCTCACCAGCGGAATATTAATTACTGCATCGATGATGGCTTTGGTACGTTACGTTGGCGAAATAAGCACTAAGCTGGATGACGTCACAACTAGGCCACTTAGTGCTAGGATATTATGCTCGTAAGATTAAAATGGAGCATTTGTTAACAACTAACAACGTAGGGTAGTGTAAGAAAAAACTATGTGGAATTAATTTAACCGAGTTCAAAAAGAAGTTTATAAATTCGTCTGTATGTTTTGTGCTTCTATAGTGCTGTCACTTATTAGCCGATTTTAATTTTTTTTCCTTTAAAATGGTTTGTTTAAATTTAAAAAAAAATTCCAATTTATCTCTGGCCTGTTAATTTTTCCGACAATTGTAGTAAATAAGCAGTTTTCATTAACTCGAGTGTGCGTTCGAGTTACCATCCATTGCGTCTTGTGAACTTTTAACCGACTTCAAGAATAGGAGGTTCAATCAATATAATGTTTGTGCACTCGTATCGTCGTTTATGAGCGTGTTAGCTGGCAACACATGACACCCAGCGATTGTTATGCATAATAACTACTTCCAATGATATCTTAGTGATTTACCTGAACGTTATTGTATCTTTAATTCATAATTAATAATTAAGTTGATCGTCACATGAACTTGGTATTGTAAATAATAATTTAATTTGACTTCTAATTAATTTTGAATAAAGATTGTGAGGACGCGCAGTTGTCACGGTATTCATTATACATCATTTTTTGTACAACGTTACGCTGTCTCAATAAAACGAGTGTATTAGTTGTTGGACTATTTCATTTCACAAAACCTACAATTATAACAAGCGTTTGGTTTCAATTAGGTCCCATATCAATTTGACCTGATGAGTCATGAGTGGAGTTAAAACTATTTGCAAATGGAATATTGGGAAATAAACACGAACACAATATTTAGTGAATTAAAACGCCACTCGGTGTTACCTAGTTTCAAACGTATACAGTTTCACACGACCGCCCCCGGGTGCGGTTTCCGAACGGTCACGACGAGTTTTGACAGCTGTCAGTGGGTTTGACAGATCGCGTCCGGGCCACGTCGGACGGCGTCCGTTTGTCCGGTTTATTTCGGGCGCTATTGTTCATTTTTCCGACAATTGTGGTAAACAGGCAAGCAGTTGTCATGGCTAGAGTTCGAGTTACGACCCACCGCGTTTTGAGAAAAAATTTAACCGACTTCGAAAAAGGAGGTTATTAATTCGTCGATTTTTTTTCCTAGTATTAGTATGTGTAAACAATCACTAATCTACTACTAGTTTTTTATTAGTTAATTTTTAATTTCAAATTTAGTTTTATTTTTACTTTTGTGTTCTTTTTATTTTTATCTTAACATTGTCACTCGCCAGTTAATTGCTTGCACGCCTACAACGCACGTCTACGCCTATAACTGCGATGGCATTAACTTCACAACTTTTCACTGTTTTATGTATTGTTTGTTAAAAATGTTCATTTTGTTGGTGTAATAAATAAATAAATATAATACACTGGTAATAGTAATATCCCGTAATGTTTCTTATAGTTGTAACATCTCTATATCTCAATGTAAGACTAAATAATTGAAAGAGAACGATCACAAATGTAGAAGAATAAAAAGAATGTAGGCCTAAGAACTTCGTCTTTATATCTACATCTAAAATTAATGCCGTTATTAAAATTAATCGCTAACTTGCGTGCCTAAATCATCGGTGACCTGAATCGATATCACCTTATTGGCAATTTAATTTAGCTGCCGACGTGTCATGACCTTTCTGCAGACACGACACGATGCAAATTTGGCCTCGCCCGGTGTCTCATCCGACGTGATTTGTTGTAATGGTAGGCTCGATAAATAACTATTTACTTATATTGACGCCAATATTACTCATTGAATAAATCATTTGACTGGTTAATTCTGCACAGATCGAAATAAATATAATTATATTTAGTACGAATTACATAATGTTAAAATATGAATATTTTCTCGATCTTACCGCCATATCAATAAAAATATAAATAATTAGCGTACCCAGATAGATAGATAGATAAATCCTTTATTGCACCAAATAAAATGTACAAAGGCGAACTTAATGGTAATTAGCATTTTCTTCTAGCTAACCTTTAGTGGTTAAGAGCAGGGTAAGGGTAGTGCCGCTAAAAATAGCGTTTTAAAACTATTATATATATAAATAAATATACATTTACATATACATAAATTGATACTACTATATAAATATATGGATATACACATGGAATATGTATAAAGACAATAAATATACCAGTTTGTAATTTTTTCATTGTTTGAGTAGAAAGTATTCAGATACACGCGATTTAAAGACATTAGTTGGAATGCTTCGCCGGGATAGATTTTGTCTTATTTAATCAATAAACTTACTAAATATTTAATTTAACTCTCACAATAATATTAAATTATTCTCTTCTGGAACGGATGAAGATCATTACCTACACCCAGGTACATATCAATAGTAAATACAATATCATACCCGTAGTACTAGTATCATAGTAAATAAAAGCTGTATTTAACAGTTCAAAAGAGCAGTGCTCCGATCACCAAACTTTACAGGATAACTCGTCAGGTCAATCTGAAGATTCCATGAAAGTTTCATTGACCATTTAATTCATCGGTCCAGCCGTTTCGGAGCCTATATGGAACATACTCACACACTTTCTCTTTTATATATATAGATAGATTTAATTAAAAAATTAGTGCAATTAGTTTCACATTTAATTAGTTCTTGGTCGAACGTTAAACCTACCTCTAATTGGCTAAGTGTTGCTTAGCAACGCCGTCTTCTAAAGTAGCTTTAGTCTATACACGGATTTAACGATCTTATCTAAAAATAAATCCTAGCTAGATCGATTTATCGCCCCCGTATGCAGGTAAAGGTATTAGGTAATTAAAATCAAACGGTGTCCTGCAAAAACTTTTGGCATAGAGACGCCAAAATCTGTTATCCTGTGATCGTGGTTACTCCAAAATGTTCTTTATGTTGAAGCGTCTATAGCCTAATGGTTAAAGGTATGGTCTGCGAATCGTAAGACCGTAGGTTCGGATACACGATTCGACTATTGACGTGAACCATCTCCTAGCACAAGCTTAAGCTTAGTCATCCCTTAAACCCTAACGAAGAGCTTTGCATCGTCTTTCATTATTCGTACGACAAAGGACTGGAATGGTTTGCCCGCGTGTCTGTCCCTTCAATTACAATGTGGGTATTATGTGGATCAAGAGTAGAGTGAATAGGTATTTACTAAGCTACTGCGCCTAACCATCCAGGACTGCATTTTCACTTAACATCAGGTGGGATCGTGCTCAAGCACGTAGGTATAAAAAAAGATCATGAAAAAAAATGTCAGAAAATTAAATACATAAGTAACCGTAAAAATAGTTATATAATATAATAGTTAATAAAATATTTAATAGTTAATAATGAAATTAAAACTATTTTTCGGATTTACAGATTTTATCATGATTTTACCAATTGACATCAATTGAGAACCGCGCCCCAAATTGTATAGTACGTTAGCAACACGAGTTCGATCGAGTCGCGTTCCTCACCGCGCGTTTGTCTGCGTGTCTGTCTGTCCGACCGGTCACTCTTGTGTGAAGCTGCGGTAATGAGTGTGAAATTGCCAACTGACGTTCTTTTGACACCACGACGTTTGGATTTTAGGGTTCTGTAAGACGCATGAGCTGTAATATATAGCGATTAGATATAACAGTTATTTTTATAATAGTTATACAGTGTATCACCACTTAAAAGTTCCTCTGCTATTGTAATAATTTGTATTGCTAGTCGGGTTGAGATATCAAGATGTGTGCAATAATAATAATATTAAAAGCTAAAATCATTCTTCAAGTCGCGATAGCTTAATGGCTCAAACTGAATGCTCTGTGAATGCGAGCTTATTAACTTAGAAAAATGTATATTTTTTTTGTTTGTTTATTTTTTTTTTAAAAGAAAGCTAGCAATATTTCTTTTTCTTTTTTTTTCACGACAATAGTCGAATGGTGGATTCGAACCCATGACCTTACGATTCGCAGGCCGTACCCTAAACCATTAGGCTATTAACGCTTTATATGCTATCAAGTTGTTAAACTGAAAATGGTGACATGGATGTATGGATGTTAGGTGGCGTATGTATGGTGTATGGATGTGAGGTGGTATAACTAGGCTTGAAAAATACGCAACGATTAAGTGCCATGATATAAGAACTTTAGGAGGAGATCTCCCGACTACGTTGGGAAAATGGTACTATAATTTTCTCTTCTCGGTCGGAGATTCAGAGGTAGACCCAAGACGAGGTGGGAGAGTTGATGACGAGAAACACGAGGCAGTGCAAGATGTCGCAAGATAATATCGGGGACTGAGCGAAGTTGAAAACTAAAAAAGATGTATCACTGTAATATCTCAAGTATTTCATGTTCTCTCGATAGATCTAAATAGAATAACTTAACAATACTAGTAGTACGTATTCTTACTTTGAATTGAAACTTTGTCCTCTTTGCTATTGGACCATGGTGTTCTACTTTCCGGATTTTAGTTTTTTTTAGTGGTTGACAAGTCCTGTCGTTTATACCTTAATTTTATTGATAACATTTAAGACACTGAACCCGGCGTGTTACGCCCGACGCGCACTTCGCACCAATGTCACGGCAATCTGCGCCAGAGCTAGTGAACTCTGAAAGTCGTGCAGCCGAGGGTAATGGTACGGAGTAACGAGCGCGAAGGCCGGCCGTCTAATGGCTTTTTGGCATTACCCCGATACTTTTATTTGAAGTTTTCCGATCGGGAGCTTTGTTTTCACAAATTGTTGTTTCAGCGTGGCGTGACGTATTCCCTTAGTTTTTTTTTCTGAAGTAAAACTTCTTCATGCACGAGTTGGTGAGTAAGCTGGTGAGTGAATTACGAAAATTGTAAGCTAAATAAGTTTTACTTCAGCCGTGGCGTCTATAGCAGACTCGTTTTTTTTTTAAATCAATTTCCATTGCCCACGAATCTTGTTCAAATCTTAATGAATGGGCCCACGATTTGAGTTTGACTCTACAAATATCTAAAACTGTTAAACACTGGCGCAAGTCTTTCTTTTCTTGACAAAATTCAATACAATTCAATTGTTTTTGTTGATGACGTGTCCATGCAGATTTCGCCAATGTCGAAGTGGCGTATGTTAAACTGCTGAAAATCTAAAAAAGATGTAGGGTGGATACTGCTAAGCCAATTCACAGCGGAAATCGCTGTTGATATATTTAAAACAAAGACAATCACAATATATACATAAGGTTAGTTCCAAGCCGAGGTTACCCCCCACCGGGGGACCCTTGTGTCGAGTTACTAGCGATAGAGGTTCAAGTTAAGCGACCTAAGAGCTATGCCACCTCTCAATCCGGTGAAGCAGTCAAGGCCAGCTTCTCTGGCCAATTTGTGTAGTTCGTCATTAAAAAAATACATAAGGTTAGTTGTTTAAAGGACAGACAAACTAAAGTTTAATATTATTTTCGTTAATTAATGAACATAATAAATAATATAAACAAAAGAGCAAGGGCGAGTAGGGATTTGAAGTCTGTGGGGCGCGGGATTTCATGAGGAAGGAGATCGTAGAGAAAAGAGGATAGTTATATCCTTCGTCAAGTCAAAATTACAAAAGACTTTTGTCGATGTAACCTTAGCAAAAATTTGTGTATTTGTAAATGAAAAGTATTTTGTAAATGTATGACGAATCAGATGCTTAATTTTGTGCCCATTGTAAGACAAGATTGGCTTATTTATTATGCAGGGTTGCTGGTGTTAAAAATACATGCTTAATTATAATATCTGTATGCCAACGTCCCATTTTGTTAATATATTTCCTGTTAATACAAAGGTTGCCTGGAAGAGATCGCTCTTAGCGATAAAGTCTCCCATTTTACAACGAATTGAAAAAATATTCTTAGTTATGTATCTTGCACAGTAAAGTTTGTCTATCTATCTATGCTTGCTTTTAAATAAAAAAGTACATAATAGTCTCGCCTTAAAAACCGAACTGATTACATTATGACATTAATTTTTTATAATTGGCAATAAATACCGCGCCCCGGAGACTATCGCCCGTAAATATTCGTCCCCAATCGTTGCGATGTAATTAACGTAAAATATACCAAGGGAAACGATGATTTTGTTGTGACTTGAAGTTCAGTGTCGCGTGCGGACGGACATTCAGACGCGCATACGATATTGGCACGAAGGAGGTCGAGGATTTTTCTTGTAATTTTTTTTATTCTGTCTCTGTGTGTTGATGGAGGGATCAAGTGACATTAGACGTATTAAATATCACCTTATGTCTCTAAAATAAAGATATTATACAAAAGAATTTAAATTTTTAAAAAAATGTACAATTTTATAAAATTACATTTTGATGTCTTATGTTAGCTGGCAACACATGACACCCAGCGATTGTTATGCATAATAACTACTTCCAATGGTATCTTAGTGATTTACAAGGACCTTATTGTATCTTTAATTCATAATTAATAATTTAGTTGATCGTCACATGAACTCGGCATTGTAAACAATAGTTTAACCTTATTAGTTCCTAATCTGACTTCTAATTAATTTTGTATAAAGATTGTGAGGACGCGCAGTTGTCACGTTACTCGTTATAAATAATTCTTTGTACAACGTTACGCTGTCTCAATAAAGCGAGTGTATTAGTTGTTGGACTATTTTATTCTACGAGACCTACAAATTATAACACTTACGCAATTAAATTTAGAAATGCAGCTAATGCATTAAAACAGGTCGCAGACATAAATTTACCAATCGAAGTATTTTTAAACAAGAAGCGACTGTCCCCTGCAATGAATTGGACAAACATTCCGACCGGGGTGTCGACAACCCTTGTACGTCGTGTCGCTGAATATATACAAGAAGCAGGGCTGCCAACACGCGCTGGCAAACTCTCAAAACGTTTAGGCGATAATTTAAATAATTGTAATGTCACTGTTACATCTAATATACAGGATCGCACCTAATACAATTATGAATAAACGTCTTCATGTATTCTTTTCGCGTTTAGTATACGATATAATTGTGCCGGATATAATCTATACAAATAAATAAAATTAGTTTGTTTGTAATATTAAAATAACCACCTTTTACTACATGCATAATGTATATGGATATGGTACATATACCAAAACATTATTTACAATTTTTGTGTCTCTACAAATCTACAGGTAGGTAATGTTTACTACGTTAGGAGTTACTTAGGCTACTTTTTATTTTAGAAAATTTCAATAAAAAATTTTTAATCGCGGGTAACACCGTGACCCGCAGCTAGTATATAATATAGCTAGTATAAAATATAATGATAAATAGTTTTCCCGCGTCTGTCTTTCCCTCCGATTACAAGGATTTGCGTAAAATCTGTTGTTAGTGAATTGAATAACTATAATAAATGTCAAGTCAATCGGATGTGTAGTTTTAGAGATATCGCCATGAGTCTGAGAGTAGTATTGCACTTATACATATCATATATGAATTTATAAAAATATTTTATGTTGTTAACGCTGGTTCTTTTTACAGTCTTAATCATATTAAATAAATCCACAATCTCCAGGAAGGACGTTAACAACCCTAGCTCGGGCAGTCCTTAAGCCGTCGGCGAGTTTATTGAAGGGTCCGGTTGATTCTAGGAGAGGCACTCCAATCTATCTGGCGCACTTGTCAGTAGAAAAACAGTCGTTCTCTGTGGCTGTCTTTATTGCTTAAACTATGTTTTGTAAAACGTGTCATGTGAGGATCAAACACTTTTTTTTGACGGGGGAAATCTTCAACAAGATTCTAGACTCAACTGAAAACTAACCGATTTCCATGATTCATTTTTATTGAAAGTATCTACTTCAAGGATAGTTTGATGAGAGTTTGATTAGGGTCTGATTAATCCTATTTCGTAATATTACTACAATTCGGAAATACAAAGACGACGTCCGCGCTTAATCCCTTTTAGGATTGACTCGATTTAAAGTTGTTTTTTTTAATCGTAAATATATTTTTGTTATAATTATATTGATTTATCGCCTTTTAAAAGCTGCCTTCAATATTGTTTACGTATCTGTTTTCGAATATGTAACAAAAAATAAAATATTTTTTGCTCCCCCAAAATTCAAACCACATCATTGAAAGAAAGCCATTTACTTAACTAATATGCCCATCACCCGGAGACTGTACAGAGATCATGTACTCTCGCTTAGCACGATCCATATAAATGCGCATACATAATAGACACCAGACTGTTGAAAGACTACCGTCCGCAGCGCCCTCTGCTGACCCGGCTACACACTTTCCTCATTCTTTCCATATGTCCAAACAACCGAAGCATGCCATTCTCGATTCCAGTCATAATATCCTTAAAAGACAACCGTTTCATTTAACAATGTGTTGGTAAAAATATTATAATAACGATTACTCTGTGCGAGGCATGGTCCTCAGTGATTCGCTAGTTATGTCATTTATGTCAGTTCAGCTTACAAGAGCTCGGTAAAGTATATTTACGTTACACAGCCATGTCACAGCTTCCAAGTTAATTGGCGGCGGCCATCGGACCGCTTTCCAAAATCCACACTAGATGATAACGAGGGAAGGGCGTCGCCGTAACCTCCTAAACCCTTATTAATTTACACATAATGCTCCCCTCCGATGTCACAGGGTTATTAATTGTGTAATAAACTAGTCACGGGAATGCAGAGTCAGATAAAGTTTCTAGAGTAGACTTTTCTTACTTTATCAATCTTTTCATTCTAATCACCAAGTTATCCGTTTAGAATCAATGAGTTTCCAATATTTATTTAAGGTAGTACTAAAACATCTTATATATATCACAACATCTTATGCATATATATTATATTTATTTATTTATTTACAGGAAGATCAACAGCAATAAAATTTACAAAAAAGATATAGTAATAATTAAGAAACAGACTGCCAATTACAGATCTTCGCGAATACGAAAAACTTTAAAATTATTTTATTGTGTGAGCAAGAACATTAATAATAAAAGAGCCTGTTAACAATTTTTCAAGTAAAGAAATTTCGACAGAATGCCCGTCTTATTGCTACAGTTGTAGTATTAAACATGTCTACTTCTGTACTTTTCGAATATCTATTGAACATGTGACCAACGCGCCACATAAATGAATTTTAACGATAGTTGGAACATGCCAAAGGGAGATGGATAGGAATATGATAGCGCGCTGATTTCTTGGGCACGTTAAATTTTATTTTCGAGAGAAGAGAGGGACAGTCAATGCTACCATTGATAATATTCAGAAAAAGGTTATGTCTGCTACCTCGCGACGAATAATATATTATTATATAATATATATCTTATGCATGTAGATAAATCATTTTTTTTTAATTTAGGCCAATAAAATATACCACAAACCATGCCTTTTGTTGAAAAATAAACTTCGACGTGTTTCACAAAATTGTTTTTTTTAATTACGATAAAATGTGGAAGGTGTTTATACCAATTTGTGATTAATGAATAGTGGCCACAACTTTATAGATTACTCGCCAGTATTGTTACCGTACATTTTTTTACAGCATGGTGTGTCAAAGTCAGGTGAGTAATATGGCGATATTAAGCGAGTGAGAGAGCGCGGAGAAATAAAATGACCAAAGAAATAATATTTATAAATGAGAAAAATTTGCGACTCGTCTAGGTCGTGCGAAATAATGTCATTTATAATGATAGATAATAAATTAAAAACAAAAAATCATGAATATTGTTAGTCGGTGCTATACAATGGCATGAAAAATAAACATTTACAATAAACTTCTACGTGTTTCACAAAAAATAAATAAAAATTACGATAAAATGTGGAAGGTGGTTAAACCATTTTGGGATTAATGAATAGAAGCCACAACCTTATAGATTACTCGCCAGTATTGTTACAAAAGAATTTGTAATACAACCCATACATAATTCTTCGTCATGTTCAATAATATCACAATTCACGTCTAGTTTAGAAATTTATTCAACAAGTACTTAATATTATTTTTTCCACGAGTTCAAAGAAAGGTCTTCCTTATTGACTTCTCCTCTCCCTTTGTACTAAGCACGTGCTTACAACTTTTAAGCTAGCTGGAAGTTACTCTATCGATAACAAGCGCGTATTTTGAGACCCTTTCATTCGTTTAACGAATTAAATTAAACTCTAGCAGCGTATAAACAGAGTCTAAATTGGATTACACCGTTTGCGGTTGCAGTCATTATTTTTTAAGCCCCCGGTAAGTGGGAACCGCCCCACGGGAAAACCTTGAACGATTTCATTACGTCCCCGAAGTGAGGGTGGAATTGTTTTTATTTGTTTAATTTTTTTATGTAAGTATTTTATTCGGTAGCTTTAATAATTTTAACTAAGTAGGTTCGTTTTAATGATTTGCTATCATTTCACGGTCGGTTATTAAAAAAAAATTGACAGACATAGGGACTGCCGATGGAAGTGAAAATTTATTACTTAAACTAAAACTATTAATATCAATCTGGTTTTATACGTGTACTGACAGACACTCCTAGCAACAATTATATACATGTTTATATGGTATTGTGAGTTACTTTGCTCAACATCGCACACAACTTATTTTATATTTTATCATATTATTAACAGCAATATATCAAGAGCCTTAGAGGTAATTTATTAAAGACTTACTGACTTTATTTCAGAGATTCACTTTTAAAGGGCTTTTCCTCCAGCATAACTCACTTGTTCTAAACTGTACACTAATCGTCTACGGAGAGAGTCCTCTCCTTTTTATCCTAAATTTCTAGTATATGCATCTCTTTCAAAGACGGAAGCGGAAACGGCCTTGGTTGCCGACAACCGATAGTTGACTAAACTAAAGTACTTTTATATTAGTCAGTCTATTAACTTTATAGATTATAATATTTAAAACTAAATTGGCATTCAGTAAGACCAACTGTCGCTAACACTATATTTATTATTAAAGAATATTACGACTTGTACGACATCGTGACAAAATATAAATAAAACATTAGCATTTCAATTACGAGAACCCGTAAGATTTTCCCTTACCATAAAGTACTCAACGCGCCACTTCACTTCAAAAAAATTTTTTTTCAAAATTTTTTTTGGTATTAGACACCATATTATTTTTGTTGGCATAGTACATTATTATACATAAGATCGTCGACTTTCGAATATTGACCGATTGAACCCTAATCTAGCAAAAGTTTAAGCTTATTTGGAATAGTTACTTAGATATATTTATCTATATAATATTTTTAGCGGCACTACCCTTAGCCTGCTGTTAAACACTGAAGATTAGCTGAAAGAAAATGTTAAAATTTATAGCATTAAGTTCACCTTTGTACATGTACTTTGGTGCAATCAACGATTTATCTATCTATAATTAATTTATTAAAACTATTAAAAATTGTTTTTTTTAACTGACTTCAAAAAGGAGGATGTTCTCAATTGTCTATATGTTTTTTATGTTTGTTAACTTACAAGTTTCGACTGGGAAAACCGATTTTGGTAATTATTTTGTAATTAAAAGCTGGTACTTCCCGTGTGGTTCCATTTGGTCATTACAAAGGCATCCATGAAAATCCATTTCCATCCATTAGTCTAAATAAATTTGCATCAAGTGTGTGCGCCACAAATGGACGAATAACTCAATATCACGACAACCGATTTAGATAATTTATTTTTTTGGAACGGACGTACTCTGAAGTTAGTTTGATGAGAGTTCGGTTCGGTTTAGATTCATTCTATCCTATATGAAGTCGGTTTATGTGTTTTTCATAGATATATAGTTATTATAGGTGAGGTGCCATTTAAGTGACTAAGAAATACAACACAGTATAAGAAAACGGTTATTAAACTTTCAAAGCTTTTAGGGTCAAGGCTCGAGGTTTCCTCGTAAGACTTTATAAAATGTAAGAAATGGGAATAGTTGTTGGAAGTGCACACAGCCGCGCTCTGCTCCGGGCAATTTCTTGAATCCCATCAAATGCGCTTTACAAAGACATTTCATTTTCATAGCTCTTACGCAATGTAGTAATATTGTAACTAGTTGTTCACCGTGGTTTTAGCCGCGATGATTTATTTCTGAATATTATAGTATACTGGCGTACCCAGATGAGATAGATTAGTAGATTTTGCTTTATTTTATTTAAACAATAAACTTACATCATTAAATATTTAATTTAACTCTCACAATATATTAAATTATTCATTTCTCTCCGTATTCATTCTCTTCTCGAGCGGTCAGAAGATCATTACCTACACCCATGTACATATCAGTAAAAACAATATCATATACTTCATTGTACTTCAATATGGTTTATAATGACATAAATATAAACATACGGTTGGCATCAAGTCTTTGAGTACGTTTTTGAGTTTTCTCGTTAGCTCGCGATGAAGCTTCTTTGTCACGCTTCATCGATTTGGAGGTTTGTTTACTAATGCTTGCTTTTTTGGCTGGCATTTTTATTAAATACAATGATTCTGTGCAGAAACATGATTGGTGAAGGAAAACACAATCGTAACTTACCTATTACTACCTATATATTTGTACTTCAATATGGTTAATAATGACTTTTATATATATATATTTACAGGCAAATACAAAAACCGACATCAAATCAGTTAAACGCTATTACGCGCTGACGCGTATTCCATTTAAATTTGGTCCAATTCTGACAGTGATCTGACAGTGACAAGTCTCGATGAGAAAACTATATAAGTCTTAAATTGGCATCAAGTTTGTGGGCCACAAATGGACGAATAACTCAATATCACGTCAACCGATTTCGATGTTCAATTTTTTATTGCAAACTTTAAGAGTAGTTTGTTATAAGTTTGGTTAGGCTCTGATTAATAATATTTAGTAATATTCGGAAATACAAAGAGGGCGTCCGTGCGTATCAGCTTTTGCCGTTTGATTCGGTTTGAATTATATTGTGTACATTGGTTTCCATTGATCTGTTACATTTCCACCATTCTAGTTAAAAAATACTAATTTAAAATGGCTTCTTACTTAACTTAATTTTATATTGACCCGTGACCATGACCACTGTAAAGTATTAGAAACGTTGAAATTAAGATTACAAATAGTGCGACGAATATTTTAAATCAATTTCTTATTATAAATAAACAAAATTAGGTATACATTATTTTTGCATCGTGCAATTGCGTTTTGCATTGTAACCACAACGAACGCCGTGTGACACACGACAGGGCCTCCATCCTTTTAATTAACCACAGAGTCCGCCCCTGTCTACGCTGATACATAAATCTTCTGCACGGAGCGGCGCTCGGTTCTCATCTCATTTGCATAATGGATCCACTGCCATAAGTGATTTTGTATTGTTGCATTAAAAGTATGAAAAATGCGCTGGCGTTGGAAAGTCTCGTCGCGGCCCGGATAGCTTTGCTTTTAAAATGTTTCACGGTTCATATAGATATATATATATATATATATATATATATATATATATATATATATATATGTATATAACTTTCTAACTAGTGACCAAGTGATTACCAATAAATATTTGTAGCAGGGAGGGGTACAGAACAGGTATAGTACAGGAACACGACCAAGATATAGGAGCCCTATGCGCTGGACAGACCAAATCAGCAACAACATCAACACGAAAGTCCATACACCGCTAAAGACCGCAACAGGTGGAGAGCAATCGTCCGCCACATAGTTCGTAGAGGTCACGACCTTCAGCAATGAGGATGACCACGCAAGGAGGAGGGAGGGGAAGGAGCCAGTCTGAATAAAAAAAAACAATGATTCGAAAAAACTTTTATTTTATACTCGCAAAATTACACAACGTTTTACACCGTTAGCACTTTCTTTCCGCGTCGTAATAATCCTTCTTCTTTAACCGACTTCAAAAAAGGAGGAGGTTCTCAATTCGTTTGTATGTTTTTTTTATGTTTGTTACTTTATAACTATTTGACTGGGTGAATCGATTTTGATGATTCATTTTTTATTTGCAAGCTGGTGCATCCGATCTCGTGCGTAACTGTTACCAGTTTATCATTTGAAATTGATGTTTTAAAGACATTTTTTTAAATAACAACGGCTAAACCTATCCTATAAAAGAACCAGCTGGTTACAACGTTCAATTTCATTACTATTCAATTAGGTCAACACCGGTTTCGTTCAATCGTTCAATTCATTCTTTAATTAAACAAACTCGAAATCTATCGGTTTGTGGGCGGCTTTTCATTCGAATAAACATTCAACGGATTTACGGTTAAGTTATGTGCTAACCGACCGACCCTACTATTGATTTTATACTGGTTTTGGTAATTTGCTAGTGCCACTTATAGTTAAATGTTTTGAAGGAGCACAACTGTACAACAAAATACCGCACACGTCAAGAGGGTATGCACACTTGGCGCATTCAAAATGCAACTTGCTAAATACCTCAACAAAAGTTGATCATCTCCGAGCAATTGAATGCGTTAGGTGACTCCTTGTTTCGTGTGACAGCGATCTTATTGTTTTATAATAATAGTTATTTATTGTTCTCATGTAAGTGACCTGTAATGTCTAAAGTGAAAATAAAGTTTCTCAAACTACCCACTTATTTTCCGATAGCATACCATTGACCTTTGAATATTGTTTCACTTTGACATTATGACACAAGTTTTATTATGAAACGACTTCAAAAAGGGATCATTGACTAAAAATTAGCATTACGATCCAATTAATTTTTAACTCGAGTTTATTATATCGCCTACATGTTTTACAACGCAATGTAAATAGTGTATTTTTATGTTTTAATTATTAACATGTGATTCTTGTTATCAGTTTTTGAAAGTTAAAGTTACCGCCTTTATATAAGTCCCACTGTTGGGCCTTCTCTGTAAAGAGATTATAAGGGCATAGTCCGCCACGCACACCTAGTGCGGATTGGCAGACTCCACATGTCTTAGAAAATTTTTCTAGGACATGTAGAAGGTGTTTGACTCTATTATGTTTATATATTATTGTCAATACATAAAGCATCTTTTTATTTGTTTTAATTTTAATAATATATATTTAACTTAGTTTTTATAACATCATATTGGTATTATCTGTAACGGTGTTATAATTTTTGTTGATTTAAATAAAAAAAAAATAAAAAAAATGTAGGTTACAATGATTTCTTTCACCGCCGAGCGCGTGGTAAATCAGCACATATAACGCACGCAACAACAAATTTATTGGGACTAAATGCTATAGTGTACTGTGTAACTTGAGGCGACCGCCCGAACCCAGTAGCCCAGTCTACCACGGCTCCTAATAATAAATAAAAAAAATTCTGTAGGGATATAACCTACAAATTAAAATTACAACGGTACTAACCCCGATAGGCCCACTAAAATAGGCTTATTGCAAAGATAGGGAAATTAAATCGGATGGTTTATGATGTTGCACCCGTACGCGGTGGCATCGGTAGGAAATTGCGTGCCCGTAGAGTGCAACGCTCCGCTGGCCGGCGAAAGTGCGACCCGGATATACTACCGCTGGCAGTGGCAGTGAGCGTGGTTTAATGCAGTCAATTTGTCAGACTTGTCACACTAATTAGTGTCTAGGTACTGGTAAATATTTTAAGATTGTTAAGTGTACTAATTGATACGGTTTTGAAGTAAAACTTCTTTACGCACGCTTGACTTCAGGGGTAAGCAGGTGAATGCGTGGCGACAGCGTTACGAAAAGATCGGGCGAGGCGAACGGAAGTTACGTTTTGTGTATCTAAGATACAGTGCAGGCCTTTTTTCTGCATCGCACTGTACATATTGTATTTTGTGTTTATATTATACAATATATTCATACATACAGATAGAGAAAAGTAGTTTTACTCCAGTCGTGTGGTCCAAAGCACACTTTTTTCTTCTAGACTCGATTTGCTAAAAAAAATATTTTTTTAATATAATTTGCTATTTCACCGATATGTAAGAGACATTCAAAAGCTAACTTTGGGTTCAATTTCGGGTAGTGTTTGCGCTGGGAGCAGCTTATTGAATAATTCCTGTTTGCAATGTTAATGTAATTAAGCTTCAAAGATCATTAACTGGTTTATGTCACATCTAGTGTCTCGATCTTGATGTGTATCGGTCGGGGCGAAATTAAATCTGGCGGATGTATTAATTTGTCGTAATTGCAATGCGACGCACGTATGGGGCCAACTAGCGGTTATAATCTCAGCGGATTTGATTAGTTTAATATATGGCATGTATGGAAATGGCATCGTGAGGTAACTTCATGTCTGGGAAATCAAATAGAGCGTCAATAGCCCTAATGGTTTTGGGTACGGTCTGCTAATCGTAAGGCCGTAGGTTCGAATCCGCCATTCGACTATTGACGTGAACCATCTCCTAGCACAAGCCTAAGCTTAGTTGGTATTGTTAACAAGAATATTAGTAAAAGCGTTCTTAAAAAAGAAGAAAAAAGAATTCTAGCAATACTAACTAAATCCCATAAAGATTAGCAACTCTATTGGAGTACAGAAAAAGGACAGACAAGGCCAATATATATTATACAGTACTATCAAGTACTATCATTTTCAACTCGATTTTGTTCCGTCGAGCCTAAGCTTTGGCTGCCCGGCTACAGTTTCCTTGGAATTCAAGAGGTTATGCCGCTTTTAATTCTCTTAGTCTCTTTCGTTAGCATCCCAAGGACCCTGGATAGGAAAGTTAGGTTCACTTAGGTCACTCTAATCGTTCAGCCTTGTAGTTCTGGGCTCTCAAGAATAAGACTACGGTATCCCCTGCCTGTCGTACAAGGCGACTAAAAGGGGCCTCGGGTTCACTGGGCGACAAGGGTGGGGGCCTGAGTCGTCCACCAAAGTGGACCCGGGAAGAAGGCGACATTGGCTGGCCCGTGTCGCCTTGCGCTGCGAGGGCACAGGGGGGGGGGGTCCCCTCCCCGGGACTTGCTCTCCTTGAGCACAGTGCAGAGGGTCTCCGGGGAGGTTTTAGTGGGTAAGAACCCCACATAACCGCCGCCTTCCCCCCAGAAGGCGGGGTATCTTTGTGAAGATTTCCTCCCCGTCAACAAAAAAAAAAGGTCACTCTAATCGGGAAAACTTTCCGATCTGTTCAATTTTAAATTGAACGTTTTTTCCCACTTGTATAAAAGTTGAAATCCTTTATCTAGCATTGGTTTGCCGTCGGGTCGAAGTAAATCCACCTTCAAGCGCCTTACACACGTTCTTAAAATAAACACCTATGACGACTTTCAAGATTTGAAACAACCAACCGTCCCTATCGCACGAACGCTATATGTGCGGGTAGATGAGAAGGCGAATGTTTGCCCGGCCGCAGATTCGCGTTAAAGCTTATTAAATGGAGGGTAGATTTCAATCGGCGTAGCGCAAACACTCTCGTCTCGGCTTGTGTACTTACCGTTGAATTTGCCCTTAATCCATAAACCGCACACACGTAAGAACCTTGCGAAGTAATCAGCACATTATATCTATTAATCTAGGGTTTAATTTTCATCGATAACACTATTAAGTATTTTCAATTAAAATGGGCGCAGTTAAATGTCAAAAACTTTGCCGCTGTCAAATACGTCATCATAACTGCTTTTTGTAATGTGTCCTTTATCTTATATTTATTGCTAAAAAAATTATTTTTACAAATTTTACTAACGTTCTTGTTTACCATTCCAACGAAGCTTAAGCTTATTTACGGTTCACTTGAATAGTCGAACGGTGAATTCGAACCTAAGACGTTACGTTTCTCAGACCTTATAGGCTACTGACGTTCGCTCCGATGTTCCCTTCCTTCATAGATTACGTAGGTCCAAGATACCCCTGTATGTGGTTTGTGACTCAACTCCTTTATATATTGTCTATTTTACGTCTGGGGTCATAAATTTGATGACAGCATATTTTGGAGTCCCTTTTGTGATACGTGCAATATATAACTCGTTCGCCATTTATCGCTAGACGATTTAGTGTGTGGAATATTTTAAACGTTCAAAGAGATTGTAAAATTTAATGTGTATTTTAACATACCATGTTCATGGGAAGTAATCGTCGATGTATCACGTTAGCTTTGCAGTTTTTACTCTCTGTGTAGAAGATAGTATTTAATCCTTATTTTATAAGCTGCTTATTTTATGAGCCGTGGTAGCTCAGTGTCCAGGCGGTTGGCTCTTGTTGCATAGTACGCTAGCAACCCGAGTTCGATTCCCGGTGCCGGCACCAATAAATTTGCTGTTGCAATTTTATGTGCTGATTAACCGCGCGCTTGGCGGTGAAGGAAAACATCGTGAGGAAACCTACATGTCTTAGAAAATTTTTCTAAGGCATGTGAAGTCTACCAATCCGCACTAGGGCCGCGTGGTGGACTATGCCCTTATACTCTCTTTACAGAGAAGGCCTGTGCCCAGCAGTGGGGCATATATATTATATATATAAAGGCTGTAACTTTAACTTTATAAGCTGCATCATATTACCTAATTCTTCAGTATCCTAGCATTTTTTTAACATTACAATAAAATGTACTATAGTGTTTTTTTATTAGTTTAGTTATATTTGAAAGCTGGTGCTTCCTTTGTGGTCCCACTTAAATTTGGTCCAATTCTGATACGTCCATGAAAAAACCATATAAGTCTTAAATTTATAACAAGTATGTGCGCGACAAATGGACGAATAACATATCACAACGATTTCGATGATTATTTTTTTATTGCGAAGGATGTACTTCTAGGGTAGTTTGATGAACGTTTGATTAGGTTCTGATTTATTCGATTTAATAGTAATTTAAGTAAGTTATATTCGATTTGAATTTGGTTTTATTTTTATTCGTAACTATACTATTATAGTTACGTTACGTAATTCTGGCTCCTATATTCAGTCTTCTTCCACATTTGTGCCCATTATCGGTAAATGATACTGACCTATTAACAAGCTTGCTTCCATTCGATTTTCAGTATTAAAATATTTTTTTGAAATCATATTTATAAATCAAAAAAATGATTTCAAAAAAATTCAGACGAATTGAGAACCTTTTTGAAGTGGGTTAAAATAGATTTAATGTAAAGGCAGTGCAGGGGTGAGCAAATTTTTATCGTAGATTAGATTTGAATAAAGTTAATATATTTATGTTTCATTGGCAACCCTGATAGTTGAAGTGGATAAAACAAAAGCACACCCGATGGTTTCTTACGCCACGAACGCTTCGATAATATCGGTGAACTCGTAAAGAGGTAATAGTGCCAACAGTTTGTCGTATAATGTGGAGCAATATGGAGTATGCAGCTCCCCGCATTCCGGTCACGCGTCCTTGTTTGCGCGCGTGCTTGATTGAAATCTGCGCTTCTAATAACACGACGTAAGTGCGCCAAGTTGGCCGATGCTTGCACAAATGTTGGATGTTGGTGGTTTTGTTTTTTCTACTCTTTATAAATCGACTTCAAAGAAGAAGGATGACAATCTCAATTCGTATGTATTTGTATGTTTGTTTGATAATGGCTACGTCATTTTTAAAAGGCCAGCGTACCCAGCTGGCGCGTCGCCGGCCAAGTTTAGAACAACAAACTTACATTATAAAATATTTAACTCTCACAATATAGTAAATTATTCATTCTCTCCGTATTCATTATCTTCTATTCTCTTCTCGAGCGGGTGAAGATCATTACCTACACCCATGTCATCAAACGTCATTCATCGTCACCACACTTTATTTAGAATCACTCGCCAGGTCAATCTAAAGATTCCCTGAAAGTTTCATTGAAATTGGTGCAGCCGCTTATATGAAACAAACTCACACACTTTCTCTTACAGATATAACCTATATTTACATGCCCCACTGTTGGGCACAGGTCTTCTCTGTTAATAGAGTTTAATAATCCGCCACGTGCCCTAGTGCGTATTAGCAGACTTCACATATTTTAGTAATTTTTTTAGGTTTTCTCACATTTTTTCCTTCACACCGCCGAGCGCGTTGTAAATCAACTGCGCCCGGCGGTTAAAAACTTTTTATTGATTGTTGTTAATTGTCCAAATATTCGGCATATTTGACAATTGTTTGGTTGTTTTTCTTGTGGGGTCTCTGACGTAATGTTGTATTCTATCAAAACAGCGCAATAAAGCGAGATAAGAGCGTTCAAAATTTGCATGTACGTTACGGCACGTTAACTTTGATAATTAGTATTTTGCGGATGCTGCGATGTTTCAATGGCGGAAATTATTAGAAGGGCTCTATATATTCGCGTATTTTCATTAAAATTAACTGAAAATGGCATGCAATTAAATTTTGTTGAATATATTAACTGCTTCACTGGTTTGAGATGTGGCATAACTCTTAGGTCGAAGACAGATAATGAAATCAAGGCTACGTAAACACAAGAGCAACAGAGGATTACAGAAGTATATTCATTATATAAACGCTTAAAAAAGTATAACTTAAAAAATGCAACAGTCTGTTCGATGTCATTTCGAAGCATGTGTACTATTCCATTTCAATTGTCTTGAACAATCGATATGTCGACACCAGACGTACGTGTAGGGACGTCCCTATTCAATTTAGTCCCGTGACGAGGGTACGGGAGACAGGTTGGAATCCTCGAGGCCGTGTTAGCAGGTTCTATGGCGGATTATGGTGGTGACGTCATCGAGCGTGGACTGACGTTGGAACTAAAATATGACGTCAGTAACAATAAAACGGTACGTAGTCTGTTGTTTTCAATCGACTTCAAAAGGTTGTCAATTCGTCTGTTTTGTTTTGTTTAGTTTCGACTGGTTGAACCGATTTTGACGATTCTTTTTTTGAATGCTAGTGCTTCCCTTGTCGTTCCATTTAAATTTGGCCCATTACTGACAATGGAATGACATGAGAAAACCAATATTGGCCACATACACAAGAATAGTAAAAAATGATAATTTGGTAAATGTACATGGTATATATATGAAATCTTTGTCACTCATTGTCACTTATTTAATTTATTCACAAATTCATCACACGCACCTTGTCTTACAGCCAGAGCCACAGCAAACTAAACTTGGGAAAATTTAACTTTCACTGAAAGCGGACAAATTATGTATTTACCGTGTTTTCCGTTGCGTGCTTCCTTTGCCACCGTTTAGTAATTGATCGAGTTGCCGCATTTGACATCTTGTTTACTACTAGCTGCGCTTTGCAGTGTTACACGCCATTTGTAATTTCTAAAATAAAAGTAGCTAATTTATTTCTTATAACATCAGCTATCTGCCAGTGAATGTCCCGTTGAAATCGGTCCAGCCGTAGGAAGAGACAGACAGACAAAAACTGTAAAAATGTTATTTTGTTATTTATACTGTATATAAATACATTTGAGCCGTGGTAGCTCAGTGTCCGGACGGTTGGCTCAAGTTGCATAGTACACTAGCAACCCGAGTTCGATCCCCGGTGCCGGCACCAATAAATTTGCTGTTGCAATTTTATGTGCTGATTAACCACGCGCTCGGCGGTGAAGGAAAACATCGTGAGGAAACCTACATGTCTTAGAAAATTTTTCTACGACATGTGAAGTCTGCCAATCCGCATTAGGGCCGCGTAGCAGACTATGCCCTTACACTCTCTTTACAGAGAAGGCCTCTGCCCAGCAGTGGGACATATATATTATATATATAAAGGCTGTAACTTTAACTTTAAATACATTTATTTGCATTTAGTAAAAAGCGGTTATATTAATATTACATATAGACTCTCCTATTTTATTTATTTGTATATGAACCTTTTAAACAAAACTGATTGGTATACTGTTAGCGACAGTTGGTCCTACTGAATGCCGATTTAGTTTTAAATATTATAATCTATAAAGTTAATGGACTGACTAATATAAAAATACTTTAGTCAACTAAACTATTTTTATCGGTTGTCGGCAACCAAGGCCGTTTCCGCTTCCGTCTTTGAAAGAGATGCATATACTAGAAATTTAGGATAAAAAGGAGAGAACTCTCTCTGTAGACAATTAGTGTACAGTTTAGAACAAGTGAGTTATGCTGGAGGAAAAGCCCTTTAAAAGTGAATATCTGAAACAAAGTCAGTAAGTCTTTAATAAATTACCTCTAAGGCTCTAGATGTATTGCTGTTCATAATATGATAAAATATGTTGTGTGCGATGTTGAGCAAAGTAGCTCATAATACATTGTTGCATGTAGTTTTAAATTACATATATGCTGTCATTCGAGTACTATGTTCTTTACGTGATGTTTAGTTCATCCAGTCGAAAGTTATGAGGTAATGAACATAAAAAAAATATCATACAGAAAAGTTGGGAACCTTCATTTTTGAAGTAGATAGAACATTAACCATGTCCGAGTATACTTTCCACTCTCACTTGAACAAGTAACTACACCGTACTGAACACAGCATAGCGGGGACAGATAAAGCCCGCGGTGTCGTAGTTAAATTAGTTGCGAGTTATTTATCTGTTGAAATATGGCGACGGTGCGGGTTCTATTCCAGTTTAGTTCTGTGAATTACGTCTACCTTAAAATATGGTTCGGGCGCTAATTGCTTCTGTTAATTATTTAATTAAATTGTCCCACCATTTATAGGAAATAGTGTATAGTAAAATGATTGTTACCTTGTGCTTTGAATGAAAGAATGTATTTACTTAATTGTATAATTTTGTTATAGTATATTCTTTCGGTTTTGTATTTTCTTGTTAAATTTTTGTAAGAAATAACCGTCTTTAACTCACTGTAAGTGTCTTTATTAGTTATTAATCACCATATTAAACGGGAGACAGAACCGCAATGTCCCGACGCCACTGAAGCATGCACACCCATACAGTTCTAAATCTTTGAAGTTAGACAAGTTGGGGAGCTAGCTAACTAGTTTCCAACTACCCATCCGGGATATTGCGAAAACCGACCCTACCGTCCGGTAATAAGACGCTGTCAGTTATAAGACGTGTTTCAAAGTTGGGGTTGCCAGCGATTCGTCTGCGTGTAGCTGGCTACAGAATTACGTGGGAAAGTTTTTTGACATTTGATGCATGCGCTAGAGAACTGCGGAAGATTCGAACTTATTCCTCAGTTACTTATCATCATCGGAAGTAACAAAAACCAACTGCAAATAGAATCAAACGTAAAACGTTATTACGCATGGACGCCCTCTTTGTATTTTCAAATAATCATAGGAATATAGAATTATTTAGAAAATAAATTTCCAAGTACATTCTTTCCAATAAAAAAATGATTTATCCAATTGTCGCGTTGTGTTGAAGTCGGTTGAATACTTAGATGAAATTTTAGTAATGTATCATTGAGGTGAAGTGATAGTTTTTGATTGATTGTTGATTTTCGATTTTATAAATACAAAAAAGTCGTGCTCCGTCGTGACCTATTAAGGTTGGTGAAAGGTGGACGGTTAAAGCCTTGTCTGTGTACCCCCTAGGATTAAAATTAGATAGATAATAATTTATTTATAAATAAATATGATAAAACACGAATCCAATTACCTAACCACGAAACGGTCACTTCGCAAAAATTAATAACAACGATATAGCATGACGTTATGATAGACGTGACGTGTAAAAATTAACAATTTTAATTATTTTACGCTTCCATTAACAGGATCTCACTGTCTACGTCGCTAACGATAAAATGGCGTGTGCTTATACATACGGCACGATGAGCAATGATGATAATAACTGTATATCTTCTTAAATAACAACGGACGGTGCGTGAAATACGCGCAAAGAACTGGCTTACCTTTACGAGGATAGATTCAGTGTTATTATATAATGCTTACTGCGAAATTTATGTTACGACCTGGAGATATGTAACCGCGCCTCCACGCGCCCATATCAAATAACTTTGTAATTTATATTTGTTTAATCCTTATTTGCACATAATAAAAAGGCGGCCCTAATGCCAGAAGGCATTCTCTGCCAGTCTGCCTTAGGGCTTGTGTAGAGACAAAGAGTCACGGTGGCAACTGTTATAATTTGTAGGTCTCGTAGAATAAAATAGTCCAACAACTAATACACTCGCTTTATTGAGACAGCGTAAAGTTGTACAAAGAATTATTTATAACGAATACCGTCACAACTGCGCGTCCTCACAATCCTTGTACAAAATTAATTAGAAGTCAGATTACGAACTAATAAAGTTAAATTGTTTACAATGCCAAGTCAATATGACGATCAAATTAATTATTAATTATGAATTAAAGATACAATAAGGTTCAGGTAAATCACTAAGATATCATTGGAAGTAGTTATTATGCATAACAATCGCTGGGTGTCCTGTGTTGCCAGCTAACACAGCACTAGAGAAAAAAGTTAAAATACCCATTGGATAAATTAATAGCATAAACATAATTATTATGAGTAATAATAAATATTCAACTACATATATCCAAATACATAATAGATGGATTTTTAATTTATTTAACAGGATTTTTCTCATCGGACCTCATAGGACATAAAAGGATACTATAAAACAAAACCATTTTATACAGTGAAGTCTCTTCCATAGTTGTAGAAACAAGGATACTGTTTTGTTATTTATCTTTACAAATAAATAAAATTGGAGTTGCAATTCTGATAATGGCATCCATGAGAAATCCGTATAAGTGTTAAAATTGCATCAAGTATATACGCCACAAATTGACGAATAACACATGTAATAACTTGTATAGGTCTTGTGGAATGAAATAGTCCAATAACTAATATACTTGCTTTATTCAGACGGCGTAACATTTTGCAAAGAATTATTTTAACGAATACCGTCACAACTGCGCGTCCTCACAATCTTTATACAAAATTAATTAGAAGTCAGATTACGAACTAATAAAGTTAAACTATTGTTTACAATGCCAAGTTCATGTGACGATCAACTAAATTATTAATTATGAATTAAAGATACAATAGGGTTCAGGTAAATCACTAAGATATCATTGGAAGTAGTCATTATACATAATAGTAGCTGGGTGCCATGTGTTGCCACCTAACACACAATATCATGTCAACCGATTTAGGTGATTCAAATTTTATTGGATAGGATGTAGTCAAGAGTAGTTTGAGGAGAGTTTGGTTAGGTTCTGATTAATTCTATTTTGGAAGGAGAGGAGATTTGAAGTTGGTGTATGTTTTTGTTTAAATATTTAAAAAAACAATGTTACAAGCTCTTGAAGCTACGCTACCATAGATATCACAACCATAGGGAAACAAGTAGATAAGGTATTTTGGGTTTTCAAGACGCTGTAAATGTGAACATCTTTAAAAACGTAAATTTTCCCACACATGTAATTTATTCTGTTTATAAATTCACTCTTTCTAAGATATATCTAGACTTCGCACCGTTCTGTAGCGCGGTGTTTAGTCTGCGCGGTATAAAACTAGATTTATGGATCGACTGTATCGAACATAGATAAGCTCTTACATTAGCGAGACGACGTCATAAAGTGTTTCGTCACATTATTCAAACTCACGATCGTTTTCGAATGTATAGTATAAAATTATTATCATAAAATAATCCTTTGCATTATAAATCTTTCCTCAATCACTCCTCTGCGGTGAAGGAAAACATCGTGAGGAAACCTACATGTCTTAGAAATTTTTTCTAATACATGTGAAGTCTGCCAATCCGTACTAGGTGTGCGTGGCGGACTACGCCCTTATACTCTCTTTACAGAGAAGGCCTGCGCCCAACAGTGGGACATATAATAATATATATATAGGCTGTAACTTTAACTTTATTATAAATGGTATTTGTGAAAGGTGAAAAACGAGCATTAGATTAACAACAAACATCAAGATAACTACATTTTTTTAACAAACTTCAAAAAAGGAGATGGTTGTCAATTCGTCTGCATTTTTTTTGTGTTACCTCATAACTTTTGACTGAGGACAACGATTTGGATGTTGATTTTATTTGATAGCTGGTGCTTCCTGTGTGGTTAATTTCAATTTGGTCACATTCTGATAATGGCAAAAACAAGTCTTAAATTTACATTAAGAATGTGCGCGACAAACGGATGAATAACTCAATATAATCTCAACCGATTTCAATGACTTATTTTTGTTAGATACGATGTACTTTAAGGGTAGTTTCATGAGAATTTGGCTAGGTTCTTTTAGTTATTTCGTTATAGTCCTACGATAATATGGAAATAAAAAGAGGGCGATTTGAAATCAGTAGAAATTTTGTTGTTACAGATGCGTTGCCGACCTTTGAGATAGAAATAGACTTGTTTCGTACTTTCTTTTTCTTAGAGACGTTTAGTAAAGCATCCTAACACTACGCTATCAAATTGAATACGTCACGATTCCAGCAAAATGCGCTTTATTCATCGTTGTAAGAGTTTTTTTTTTGTTCTTTTCATAATTCACTTAAACGGCGGTGCTGCGTTGAATAATTCAATTCTTTAGCGGTTCATGTGGCACAGGTATTCTAGGTTGAGGTTCTTTTGCATTTGAAACTCGTATTCAGTGTTCACTTTTTGGTAAATGGCTGCACGAAATGTTCTTAGTGTGTTAAATTATGATACTGTATTCAAGCGAGTTATTTCTTGGCTTAAGTTAAAGTTATAGCCGTTATATATGTGCCACTAGGCACATTGCGTAGAGCGGATGGCAACCTTGAAAAGCTGGTCATCGTCGGCAATTCAGAAGGAAAGAGAACAAGAGGTCGGTCGCCAACACGATGGTCTGACCAAGTAATCCTCTAATCTCTACCGGCTGCATTGGACCGAAGCCAATGGAGGCAGAGATCATTTGAGGGACTCTAGTGACAAGCAAGAAGAAGACTAGGCACACGACTTCTCTGTAAAGTATAAGTAGTAATAAGTATAAGGGCGTAGTTCGCCACGCCCACCTATTTCGGATTGACAGACTTCACATGTCTTAGAAAAATTTTGTAAGACATGTGAAGTCTGTGCCAATCTACGTTAAGGCCGTGTGGCGGACTATGATCTTATATCTCTTTACAGGGAAGGCCTGTGTACAACAGTGGGACATATAGGCTGTAACTTTAACTTTATTATAAATGGTATTGGTGAAAGGTGAAAAACGAACATTAGATTAACGACAAACATCAAGATAACTACATTTTGTCAACCGACTTCAAAAAAGGAGATGGTTGTCAATTCGTCTGCATGTTTTTTTGTGTTACCTCATAACTTTTGACTGAGGACGATTTGGATGTTTATTTTATTTGATAGCAGGTGCTTCTTGTGTGGTTAATTCCAATTTGGTCACATTCTGACAATGGCATCCATGAGAAAAAAACAAGTCTTAAATTTACATTAAGTATGTGCGCGACAAACGGATGAATCACTCAATATGATGTCAACCGATTTCAATGACTCATTTTTGTTAGAAAGGATGTACTTTAAGGGTAGTTTCATGAGAATTTGGCTAGGTTCTTTTAGTTATTTCGTTATATTCCTACGATAATATGGAAATAAAAAGAGGGCGACTTGAAATCAGTAGAAATTTTGTTGTTACAGATGCGTTGCCGACCTTTGAGATAAAAATAGTCTTGTTTCGTACGTTCTTTTTCTTAAAGACGTTTAGTAAAGCATCCTAACACTACGCTATCAAATTGAATACGTCACGATTCCAGCAAAATGCGCTTTATTCATCGTTGTAAGAGTTTTTTTTTGTTCTTTTCATAATTCACTTAAACGGCGGTGCTGCGTTGAATAATTCAATTATTTAGCGGTTCATGTGGCACAGGTATTCTAGGTTGAGGTTCTTTTGCATTTGAAACTCGTATTCAGTGTTCACTTTTTGGTAAATGGCTGCACGAAATGTTCTTAGTGTGTTAAATTATGATACTGTATTCAAGCGAGTTATTTCTTGGCTTAAGTTAAAGTTATAGCCGTTATATATGTGCCACTAGGCACATTGCGTAGAGGGGATGGCAACCTTGAAAAGCTGGTCATCGTCGGCAATTCAGAAGGAAAGAGAACAAGAGGCCGATCGCCAACACGATGGTCTGACCAAGTAAAAGGTGCCATCTCCTCTAATCTCTACCGACTGCATCGGACCGAAGCCAATGGAGGCAGAGATCATTTGAGAGACTCTGGTGACAAATAAGAAGAAGACTAGGCACAGGCCTTCTCTGTAAAGTATAAGTAGTAATAAGTATAAGGGCGTAGTTCGCCACGCCCACCTATTTCGGATTGACAGACTTCACATGTCTTAGAAAAATTTTTCTAGGACATGTATGTTTCGATTTTACCTTCACCACGCGCTCGGCGAAGAAAAAAATGGAAACCTGCATGTGTTAGAAAATTTTGTAAGACATATGAAGTCTGTGCCAATCTACGTTAAGGCCGTGTGGCGGACTATGATCTTATATCTCTTTACAGGGAAGGCCTGTGTACAACAGTGAAACATATGACATTACTAGCTGTGCTTCGTGTTAATCGCAGTAAAAACTATTTTTTTTTTCTGAAATAAAAGTAATCTTACATAGTCTTTGTTACATCAGCTATCGGTCAGTTCCGTCAAAAACGATCCAGCCGTTCCAGTAAAAAAATAGATATTTTGGTATATGTACCTTATGTATTCTCATGCATGTAGTAAAAAGCGGTTAATTTAATATAACAAACAGACACACCAATTTCATTTATTTGTGTAGATATAAATAGGCTGTATTTTTTCACTATAGTCAATAGCCTAATGGCTTAGGGTACGGTCTGCGATTCGTAAAGTTGTAGTTGGAATAGTTAACAATATTGTAAGTAATATTTCTGAAAAAAGAAAGAAATATTTCTAGCTTTCTTTATAAAAAAAAACTCAGTACGGTACCATTACTATTACATCTAAAGTATAAGTTAAATCCTTCATTGTAAGGGCTGTCACATGAGAATCCTCTTATATAGGACATGACACAACAAGAGATTTTAAGAAATGTATTGTCCATCAGAGACTATTTGTTATAAGAATATCGTATTGTCCGCGCGATATCTTGTGCAAACGTTGGAACATTAGGGGTGCCCCGTATTTGTTCTGCGGATTTATTCAGCGCCTGTCTAAACACACGCGAAACACGGTTGGTATTCGTGGATAAGCGGCATCCTATGAGTTATGCTCGTAAAGGCGAGTTCACGTGCTAATACTTTCAGGCATAAATATATCAGACATTCGTTCCAATTTTACTTTCGCCTATTTCACCTTACTGACAATAAAAAGCAGAATTACGTTCCGAAATGGAACGCCTTAAAAGAGAAAATTAACCTTTCACTGGGACCGTTACTATGTAACGCGTAAGCATACCGATCCTAGGGCGCCCGAGAGGGCCGAACCAAGACTCGGCCGTAGGTATTTCACGTGTAATCTACTTGCTTCATCTTGATTGTAAAGCGAATTGGTTTAGTGGCATTTTTGTTGTTTTTGCAGTAAATGTTAAAATGCGATTGTGAACAAGCCCCAACTTATATGCCGTAGAAGTTCGATGGAGCCATTCGTATTCCTATCGGCTGCTAATGTTTTTATATCCTATTTACGTGTGATTTATTCTCCACTACCTATGGACCGTACAGGTAGAATAAATAATGACGTATATCCGGTGAGAATATAGATAGATATATTCAATTAATTTAGTTAGGAGATTAAAACACAACCACACTTAAATTCTAAGCTATATCTTTCTAAATTCTCTTCGGAGAATAGTGCACAATAAAGTAGCTTTTCGTAGCAAAAGGAAGCAAATTACAGAACTTAGAATGTACCTTACATTTTCAACCGACTTAAAAAAAAGGTTCTCGATTAATCTGTGGTTTATGTTTGTTACCTCATAACTTTTGACTGGATGGACCGATTTCAATGGTTCTTTATTTGAAAGTCTGGTACGTACGTACTGGTGGTACTATAAGTCTTATGTTTGGATTAAATATGTATATGTTTGTATTTGGATTAAATAGTATATGCACGACAAATGGACCAATAAATCAATATTACGCCAACTGATTTAGATGAAGTATTTTTTCCAAGTAATGTTTTACTAACATTTTTGTTAACCATTGGAACTACACTCGTGAGCAAAAATAAAGGGTTGGTTAGGAAAGCTTGAATATCTCGGAAGATAAAGACGCTAGCTATCTGAAATACATTGTGCATGATAGACAATTAAATATCCTTATAATAAAATAAAATATTTTATTATTTTATTTATAATTCATTAAATAACACAAACTTAAACGAAAAAGGATAACTTTCGTAATCTTAAATAATACAGTATTTTTCATTAAATTTTATTTTTATTTAATCTTTAGTACTTGGTGTCGCCACATGGAGGTAATTTATTTCAGTTCAGCATCTTTATCTTCCGAGATATTCAAACTTTCATAATCGACCCTTTATTTTTGCTCACGGCTATTTTATTAAACTGGGAATGAAAATATTGATTCGATACCTCACATTTCGCAGACCTGACCTTTTTTTTTCTTTCAATAAAGCGCAACCATAGACTTATGTCCATGCTCTTTATTTGTAATATTCTTGAATTGGTTGCTTTGGTTTTTTTTTAATACAATAATTAAAAAAATTAAAAAAATAATTTGCACATTTAAATTTACTATATATTTTTTTTTTAATTTTAAAGCCTGCTTTTAGAGGGCGGTGCTGGAGAATGCTCTGGTTCACAAGTCGAAGACGCCCCGTTGCATTGTTATAAGTTTCTCCGCGACCGCTGCGTCCCTGTTTCTCATGGCCATTCTTAGATTATAGTCTATAATTTTCTCCTTTGATGCGGCCGTTGCCCTTGTCACCAGTCTTCCTGTGGCGTCATCACAGTCATCTGTGTAATAGACACAGCTGACTGTGTGTCTGGATATAGCCACTACAGCATTTTGGACGCTGTCGTGCAGTTGCAGCTTTTTCGTCACTGTTCTAATGACCACCACTGATCCGTACGTGACGCCTTGGGCCTCGTGCACGTATCCCTGGTTGGAAAGGGATTCCTTTTCCGTCTGGGTTATATTCCCGCCTGTGACCTGACCTTTAAACCATTAGGCTAATGACGCTTCAAGCTTATTTGGGACTTATTTGGGAGTGTACTTCGCGGTTAGTAATAAATTTTATGACACTAGGAAAAAGTAACGTTAGCACAAAGAAGTGAAATACGGAGTCGCATCAAGACAACGAGTGCTCTCTTAACAGTCACTTACCCCGGCGGAGTGCTCGTAGCGACCCCATTACGGTTGCTGTAAATGTTTTTATTAACGCGCCCTGCTGTTTCCTTGCATGACAAATGAAAACGTAGAGGCATCCCTAAACGAATAAGTAACTAATATGAATTCACTTTTTACAATGACATTGACAATTTCATATATTTATTTTTCCTTATTTATTATCTTTTCGCTAGCTGCGCCCCGCGGTGTTACCCGCGATTAATTTTATTTATTTAATTAAAGTAGTCTAGTAGCTCAGTGTCCGGTTGGTCGCCTCGGTCGTCCGAATTTACCACACGCTCAGCGGTGAAGGAAAACTTCTTGAGGAAACCTAGATGTCTTAAAACAGTTTTTCTAAGAGATGTGAAGTCTGCCAATATGCACTAGGGCCGCGTGGCGAGCTGTGCCCTTATACTCTCTTTACAGAGAAGGTCTGTGCCCAGTAGTAGGACATATGTAAAAGGCTGTAACTAGCTAAGTTACTGATTATTACATCAGCTACCTGCCAGTGAAACTCCCTTTAAAATCCGTCCAGCCGTTCCAGATTCCAGATAGACAAAAATTACATCAATTGTTATTTTTGTATATCTACCGTATATTCGACAAATAGACAATTTAATATAACAAATAGACACTCCTATTTAATTGTATAGATCAAGTTAGCAGAATATACCCATCGAAGTAAGTGTGGTATAAATTGTTGGCCTCAAGAAAAACCTGACAGTATATTCAATGAGTCTATCTATCTGTAGAATGTACACAGGCTGTCTCTCCGTATTTTTACAACACTGAACAAGTCTGAAATTAAATTCCACATTCGAAATCCGCAGTCCAACAAAAAGACAGACAAAATGCCCCGATCTGGCTTATGTAAAGTTAATTTTATCTCGTTACTTATAACGAGTCAACTTGTAACGTATTTAGAGCGGGAAATATATTTGAATTGCTACGAAAAGCTACGAATAGCTACGAAAATATAATACGAGTTAGCATCTCCCACGCATTATCTTTGAACATTTTAAAATTAATTTAAATATTATAATAATTCTGTCTCACCTCCATCCTGTAAAGTACTTTTTCCTGGATGCTGTATATGATATCTATGAATCATTACTATTATTACAATTTTTTCACACTATAAATGTTACGACTTCTAAACACCCACTTGTCCACTAAACGCCTACGCTAGAGAATGCTATGTGCCCTTTACTATCCATGAAATAGCAGCTGACTGAGCCGTGTTACGGCCCTGTCAGGCCCCTGGCTAAAGAGAATCTGGGATGACGTAGACTGGCCCATGGCGCCTTGCACTGTGAGGGCACTGGGGGAGGGATTAACCTGCCCCGGGACGTGCTCTCCGAGCAAAGTGCACTTCGTGTGCGTTCCACGGGAGTCCCTCACCATGCACCGAGGAAGTGGGTTTTAGTGGATAACAACCCCACATAATCTTGTTGAAAATTAGCAGCACGTATTTCAAAATAGCCGAGATAAGAAAGTGCGAAGGGCATGCTTTAGTGAGTCTGATATTTGTTTACCAACATTTTACTTGTTGACTGTGGAACCGTCCGCGACCTGAATCACAACTCACCCTCCTCGCACACCCCGTACGTCTCGCGAGAGAACTGGGTCACTTCTCACACCCTCGGGGTGCGACTTTTGTTTTTAATTTGCGCGCGGGGGAGACTCTTTTAAATTGCTTTTCGAACTTTTGAATACGTCGCGAAATGAGCGTTTAATATTATGACAATGACTTTTGGTGTCGCTGTATTGTTGCCGCTGAGATGAGGTATTTATACAAATAAATAAGTTTGGAGTGTCTGTTTGTAATATTAAAAAAACCATTTTTACCATAAGCATATGTTTGTATATACGGTACTTATACCAAAATAACATTTTTTACAATTTTTCTCTATCTGTCTGCTTGTTTGTTGCGGTTAATTTCTTAAACGGCTGAACCGATTTTGACGGGCCTTGACTGGCAAATAGCTGATGAAATAAGGAGTAACATAGGTTACTTAATTTTAGAAAAAAATAATTAATAGATTTTAATCGCGGGTGTCACCGCGACGGTTTATAATATTTATAATATTTGTTATCTGTTGTTTCAATAGCTTGAATTGTGGATATATACAGTGGTCAAGCACTAGTTTATACCCATAAAAAAATGTATATTAATTAGTTGCCCTCTGCAGTCGAAGTTCGCTTTTAACCTAGGCAATACCCGGCTGCATTGAAATTACACGTAATTCACAGCTTGTAACCTATCTGGTTCTTCTTCTTCTATGTCGTAACCTCATGACTGATGGACGTGACTACCATGCCCTGGCCACCATTTTTTTCCAGACATTTCTGTCTTGCGCCATTTGGATGCACCCGTAGCGTCCAGTATTGTAGCAGACTGCCCTCTCGTTCTCTTTCCCTCCACACAACCAGTTTCCGGTTAATCTGTCAATAATTATATATCATAGTTACTTAACCGTTGCCAAGCAACCATATAACATCCGCGAGTTGTGTATCAAAGGCATGGTAGTGTGTGTCATTTTTTTTATTGATTATATGCATTTTTTTGCATAACTAAAAAAAATAGCATTCTGCTCTCGTTCTCTATATAAACTAAAGTGTGAGAGTGTTCTTACTCCCTCCGTATGAGCAATTTTTGTAAGAAGGGGTAAAAAGTTTATGCTACACTTATTAGTACTCGTGAATGCGTAGTGTATGTACTTGTATGAGGGAATGGGCTAGAGAGATTTTCCCCAGTTACATATATAATAAAATAAGTTCTCGCGTCTCTTTGTAACCGTTTTAGCTAACTCCCTATATACAGGTGAAAATAATATAAATTTCCATACTCAAGGCACTATTGTATTTCTATTGGCATCTTCCAGTATCCACTTATCTAGCAAAAAACACACCCACAGAGACGACAAAGAGACAACGACTGCCAAATCTCGAAGTAATCTAATCAACGACGGGAACTAACTGATGCAACTTTTAAATGTAGCTACCACGAGTCTTTGATTACGTTTTGATTTATAATTTCAATTTTAGCGGCTGTAGCGGCTGACTCGATACAGAAAGAATAGAAAAAAGGCGGATGGAAGTAAAGCATGTAAGAGATAGGGGAGCTCATAAATTCAGAGATAAACGGACGGTATGGGCCGTGCGAGCAGTGTTGACGCCCTATCTGTATCAGAGGTCGTTTTCACTACATACTCCTTGACGGTTCTTATCTCCTGGTACTCTTAGTTGAATACGGTGAAAAAGTTTAAAATTTATTTACCTTTTTACGTAAGTGCCCAAAGCTGAAAGGTTGATTTCTGATGCCTAAATAACAGACACGCTCCTCCACCAAAGTCAATAGCCTAATGATTTACGGAACGAATCCAACATAGTCGTGAACCATCACCTAAAACAAACTTAAAATTATTTTGAATGGTAATTAATATTGTTATATGTGGTAAATACGAGTAATATGCTGTTGTAATGAAAGTGGCGGGAAAGCTTCTAAAAGTCACGCTGCAGCTTAAACAGACAACATACTAGTAGGTTCAAATCAGTAAAACGGTAGAGCCGTGGTAACGTAGTGTCCATCACATCACATCATGCTAAGTGAGTTACAGCGATTGCTATCCATTTTCAACCGGCTTCATAAAAGGAGGTTCTCAATTCGCCTGTATTTTTTAAATAATGTATATTTTTTTAATTTGATGATTCTTTTTTTATTTGAAAGATAGTGTTTCGTGTGTGGTCAATTTTATTCCAATTCTGATAATGAGATCCATTAGAAAACCATATCGGTCCTAAATTTGCATCAAGTATGCGTGCAACAAATGGACGGATAACTGAATATCACGCTAACAGATTTTTTATTGAGATTTGAGTGCATTCTGTAGTTTGATGAAAGTTTGGTTAGGTTCTGAGTGATTTTATTTCGTAATATTCTTATGATAATTCGGAAATACAAAGAGGGCGGCCCACACGTAATAGCATTTAACGTTTGATTTGGTTTAAAACCATGTTCGATATCAAAAATTAACAAATACTATTAATTTGAATCAATAGTATTCGATATCGATATATCGAATGAATAAATTTTTATGGGGTATAAACTAGTGCGTGACCACGATCCCACCTGATGTTAAGCGGTGATATAGTCGAAAGATGGTACGCGCTAGTTTAGTAAGTGCCTATCGACTCTACTCTTGAAGGTTGCCACGTCGTACATGGACGGAAAGACTGACACCGGCAACTTGTTCGACTCCTCTGCTGTACGCACGATGAACGATGACTCAAACCGCTTCGTTCGGACGCGAGGAACATCAGCTATGAAAGACCTAATACCGAATGTCTAAACGTCTGAAGTTAGAATGGGGATGGATCTTTAAGCATAAATGTTACCATCCGAAAATAATTTTTATTTCAATGGGACAAAAAGAAAAGGAAAACGTCTTCTCATTTGCCGCATGGACAAACGTAAGATTGTAATCTACCCGCATATTTTTTTGTTCCTTTTTAAACCGCCCTGGGCCGCTTGCATATTCTTCTTTCCGTCCTGATGATTATTTATTAACAATTCGGCCGAATCCCTTTGTCCGTTTCGGCCCTTAAGAGCCGGCGATTAGGCCCAAGGTTGTCTCTACAATAAAACGCTTTTGACTAGTACCGAGCCAAAAGACAGCTGGTTTATAAAGCTTTGAAACAATAAAGGAATTCCGTTATGAAAGGCTTGGATTATAATGGAGAATAAATTAAATTGTTTCTCATTTTCTGTTAGTAGAACACTGTTATTTTTTATTGTTATTTACAGTGAAACGAACCGAACTCAATACTGAGAAGTATAAAACAACACGGACTTTGTTGAGTGGGCGATGAAGCCGTTCAGAAACCGAGTTTTAAGCACGGTTTCTGAACGACCTTTTTTGTTTAATAGAAGGTCGATATCCTCTTTACTAAATTACAACAATGTTTCAATAATAAAAATTGTATCATTAAATTATTTTAATTTAAATTGTTTTTCTATGTATCTTACTTAGAAGTCGATTTCGAATGTATACTCTTAAGTAAAGATAGAAGTATTGAAAGAGTATGTTGGTTGGTTGTTTGTTTGTTGCGTGGTTCAGACGTATAGAGCGGATAAATGAGGAAAGAATGAAACAATATTTATATCGCAGAAATGTGTAGTGGGGCAGTAAAGGACACACCAGGAGATAAATCGATCAGATTGGCGACTTATTAAAAAGGGGGTAGGTAAAGATTGACGATTATGTATGCACAGGTGAATTGTTGTCAATGAAGCGAAAGAGGTATGCAGTATCGCACTAAGTGGAAGTCCGTGATCTCTGCCTACCTTTTCATGTAACGGGTGTCAGTGTTTGTGTTTGTATTTTGAGTATAGTAATCGAAAATCGTTAATTTACGGAGTCGCATAAAAATTCATGGTTGTAATTCGATAGCTACATTATATGTTTGAATTGGGACAGTAGTTCAGTTAGTCGGGATCAACTGCTGTTTATTTACGAGTAGAGTCTCTACGTATGCGTTGTGTGTGTGGTTAGTTAAAATCAGATTAAAACGTACACCTCATGAATATAAAATGGCCGCGTAATCTCGACTCCTAACTTGTATCGTAACACCGACCCTGGAAGTTCTTAGCGCGTCCATAATTAACATTTAATGGCTTTGGGTAGCTTGCATAATAAGATGCTAACCTACTTTAAAACGTTGTTCTAGTTTATTCCAAACCTTTCACTTTAACTTATATAGCAGATATATTAAGGTGATATATGTAGCCCACCGACTTAGCAAATTGGCAATGTCTCGGCCGTACCAGCTGTAGAACGAACAACTGGCGCGATATAAATATTTTATGGGAAAGTACCCACCGATAGGATTAGGAGCGTTACTGTAGTTTCTTTGGCCACTTATTCTCCCAGCGTCAACGCTTCCCGAAGTGGCATATAATTTAGTTAGCTTAGATTGTGGCCCTCTCGACCGCCCTCGGACCGAAATGCTTACGTGCTATGTAGTAACCGTCCAAGCCGATGTTACTCCTCACCGGGGGGACACTTGTGTCGAGTTACTAGCTAATAGAGGTTCAGGCTAAGCGACCTAAGAGCTGTGCCACATCTCAATCCGGCTAAGCAGTGAAGGCCAGCCTCTGTGGCCAACTGTGTAGTTTTTAGGTCCGTAAAAACGGACAACCGTTGGGCGAAACGTTTTCTCAATTTGGACGCCTGGAAGTCTAGGTGGAGCAACGATCGTCGCAGTACGGTTGACTGGAGCAGGAAGAGAGTGCTTGAGTATCGTGCTGTGGCATGCTTTTGATTAGGCCTATCTCCAGCTGTTGCAGGCTGATAATGTTGACTATATTTTTGACCCTATATGTGTACAGTATATTGATTCAATATGGCAATACAGTTATGGTAGATTATTTAGGCGCTTTTCAACTCATCAATAAGTATTTGCTGAATGCATTTAGAAAATGAACATCGATAAAGCGAACCGTTAAATATTATCATGTAATGAGAGTCATCAGGCAGATTACGCTAGACATGAAATGTTTTCCAGCGCGATGCGCTATCAAAATGGTCCCTCATTAAATAATCCGATAGCTCGTTATGAATGTAACACATTTATTTAGTTAAACAATTATCAATTGCGTTAGATAGATACATTATAAAAATAATAAGTAATTAATACTTTTCGAATTGTTCGGAAGTCCTTGCAGGAGGACGAATTAGTTGCCGTAGTAATCCCCTGCCTCTTGTACAAGGCGACTAAAGGGGCCTCGGGTTCACTGGGCGACAAGGGTAAGGGCCTGCATCGTCCACCAAAGTGGACCCGGGAAGAAGGCGACATCGCCTAGCCCGTGTTGCCTTGCGCTGCAAGTGCACAGGGGACGTGCTCTCCTTGAGCACAGTGCAGAGGGTCTCCGGTGCGTTCCACGTGAGATCCTGGGCCCCTCGTCATGCGCCGAGGAAAGGGCCACCGGGGAGGTTTTAGTGGGTAAGAACCCCACATAACCGCCGCCTTCCCCAGAAGGCGGGGTATCTTTGTGAAGATTTCCTCCCGTCAACAAAAAGCCCGTGGTTTTCATTATAGCTGAAACTGTCTAGTCTCGACAAATAGAAACACAAAAATTAATAATAATAAGAATAACTTTTTGAATACAGCTATGGTCAACGAAATAATGTCGTCCTGTCTTAAACTAGGAAAACCTGTATTATTGGAAACAGTAACCAACCAATATGGGTCAATTGTGCACAACTCAAACGTATGCATTAATTTTTTACATAATAATTTCTGTGTGTCTGTGCACCACAAATCATAGAATCAGTTTTTCAAACTTTTCACAGTCGAAATCCATTAACCAGTTACTTATAATATGTTTTAATTTAAATGAGTTTACGTTTTAATTTTTCTTTTTTGTTAATAATCTTATAAAGACGAAACGCCCGACAGTAATACTGCCGGCTCTAGCGAAAGAGCTTTTAACAAATGGCACTGGGCAATTTTGTATTCGCTTGTTGGTTTCTGAAAATAAGTGAAAATAGCTTTGATTTATGTAATTTGGTAATGCAGTTTTGCGTATACTAAGCACCTGTGACAATTCATGGAATTTGGATGAGGGGTATGTATATGGTAAGCTTAACATAAACTTTAGTGTTAGTAAGTTTACTCGTATAATTAATTCGTTGCCAACCTGCAATGCCAGTTCACAATATAAATATTTCTTCAGACTCTACGTTTATCCTACGTTCTTGGAGATGTCTTCGCAATTAGTTTGTACATTTCTATACAAGTTACTTTTTAAACGACTGAAAAGTATCTCAGAACTCTTGAAAATTGTGCAGCTATACTCGTTGATTGTGTTTTTGGGTTCACGATAATAGAGACGAATGCGGAATGAGAAATTCAATAGAGGTGCCAGAAATTCGTAAACTGTGATATTTCGAAAATAAAAGACGTCGGCGACGGCGTGGTTGCGTTTAATCCGTCCACGACGGTAAGACGTTTGGGTTTACGTTTATTTTTTAGCGTAGAAAGGATCTGAAGTAGGTTTATGTTTTCACTTGTATATTAATAAAATATACTTTTTTTTATATTCATCTATTAGGAGGGACTTTTATCCGTTTCGCGCAATTTGGCCTCATCGTAACCTAACTATATAAACAGACAAAAATACGATCACATGAAGCTAGAAAGAAAATCAATGTTGAAAAATAAACTTCATTATCAATCAATACATTTACGAAAGCTTTCGCAAGACGGATCTACTTTCTACGAATTTCTACGAATATATCTTTTTCGTAGCAAGTTCACTGGGCTACGAGCGCTCGATGTCTACGTAACGTTGTTTATTCTCGAGCGCCTCGTTAGCCTTCCGTTAATATGTGCCGTCGTAGCGCGACGCCTTCTAGCGTAGCGGAAACGGATGTGAACTTGTTTAGCTGCACAAGTGTATCAGTACCTATATGTCACAATATATAGCAATGTACTTATATGTTAATTTGTTGGTAAAGGTAATAACCGCGAATTTATATACCAGATTTGTGACGTATTAAAATTATCGACTATAATTAAGTGCGTGTGTATTCGTGTGTGTGTCCTCAAGTTAGTTTAATTTAATAACAAACACAAAATTTGCCTAAAACTGATAAATATTTAAGTATAAATTGCATTGTTTTCCGTTTCATTATAATTCAAGGATTTTATATTGGCTATATTAAGAAAGCATTTTATTTGTTATCTATGTTTGTATGGAGCATCATATTCTACGAAATCTTTGTCCTCTGTAACGTTTGTTATTTTATATGTAAAGTTTCATGTAGTCAACGAGACGGAACCGTACCGGAATAACAATGGTCCGCAGTTAACCGAGTCCTAACATTAGTTTGTCTAACTCGACAACTTCCACTTAGTGGGTAACGCTTAGTTTAACACTGTTATGTTAGGCTCGTCTTGGACATTAATGTTAATTTGAACTCAACTCGTGTATATGCATACCTACCTGCACCCCGCCGTGATACCCGCGCTTAAAAACTATTTATTCAAGTAATATCCTTATTGTATCAGCTATCTGCTGGTGAAAGTCCCGTCAAAATCTGACCATTTTTATATATACCGTATACACATTCATGTGGATGTAGTAAAAGTAGTTATTTTAATATTATAAATAGAATCGTACTGTCTCTTTTAAGTAAATGACAATTTTAAATTAATTTTTTAAAAATCAATCTTTCAATTAAAACATGTCGTGATGTTAAAGTTGACTTGTTGTTTACAATATTTTAAATAGTTCTTTTTATTTATTTATTAAAATATTATGTACATCTATTATTTTATAGTATATAATATACATAAATCTAGTAACTATTTATACACGTATTATATTTATTGTATTATTTATTTATTATTAGGCTTTAGTATTAATTCCATGTGAAGGTAGTATTGCACTCGACTTTACACGGTGTATACTGAGACGGTGTCCAATGTGGGCATTATATCCTATTTGTGTGTTCCTTCCTTTAATTGTTTTGTGTTTAATTTTCTTTCTTTTTTTTTGCTATATTTTATGTAGTGTGTATACTATATGTAATGTTTTTGTATATTGTGATGCCAATAAATAAAATATCATGACTTTGTCAATGTTGGCATCATGTCCATTCTTTTTAATGTGGTATAATTGTGTGTTAATATTTTGTCCGTAATGTGTATGTATAATTTGTCGCCAATAAATAAAATGTCTATGGCTATCTATTTGATGGTGACTTTACCCTTTTGTAATGTGTACGTATATCATTTGTTTTCAATTATTGTGATGTATTCAGTACTCATTTTGGTACATGACAAGAACATTTATTTTCCGCATAACTTTAATAAAGTTAGATAGCTTCGTCCCTATTTATATAATAGTGAAGTGTCGCGACAACCGAAATTGATTCTCTGACGAGTATGAATTGCGACAAGTTTCACCACTCCACTCTAGCCGCAGGACCGCGAACTTGTCACATTATCGGAATGTGATCGCCGTGTCGCGTGAATGTTACCAGAAATTATTTCGTCATTTGTTCGTACACCCGTATATTTCGTTGGAAGTTGGTGTTATTAACCAAGTTTACTAGCGGCGTTAATGTTGAAAAAGTATATTTACGAGTAAAAACAAAAAGCGGCTTTGAATAGAGTATGAATATTACCAAATAGAATTAATCGGAACCTAACCAATTACTCATCAAACTACCCATTAAATACATCCTTTCCAAAAAAAAATGAACCATCGAAATCGCTAATTGAGTTATTCGTCCGTTTGTCGTGCACATAGTTAATGCAAATTTAAGACATATAGTTATCTCATAGATGCCATTGTCTAAATATGGGATCACCAGCTTTTTAAATAAGTCAAGAATCATCAAAATAGATTCACAGACTTGAAAGTTTTGAGGTAACAACCATACAAAAAGACATACAGGCACATTGAGAACCTATTTTGAAGTCGGTTGAATAATAAGTGTAGTACAAGCAAAATTATTTCGCGCTACTTCATCAATGTATCGTCAGAGAAGCAACATAATACAATTACAAGATATGAAACTAAAGTGGGAGAGAGGCGGTCCTCTCGACACACTATTACAGTGGCCATGTTTTTTCTCATAATTTCGAAGCAAATGATGCGAGTTTACTAAACCAATCGTACAAATTAACGTTCATTGGCATCATAGCTATCGATATTTATTAGTTACCGAGGGCTTATCACTAGCACACAAATCGTGTGTGTGTTAGTATTTCACGTATTTGGTAACGATGCAATGATAATTAATATGACTGATAATTTGGTGTCATAATGAAACTTCACTCAAATAGGAGAGTCAGTGCTCTGATGGTATGAAGCAATGCAATCTTAGATGGTAAAGCCCATTAGCTTAGTTAATGCCTATTCGCGCTGCTACATAATAATACGGTACGTATAATGAAATACGTGGCACTAGTCTTAGCTCAAGCAAATGTAGAAAATTAAAAATATTCCCAGTACAATCGTTTCGTATATTTGATATCCCGAGCGCGCGGACTAACTAAACGGCACAGAAATGAATTCCGTTTTGTATTTCTACCCCCGCCGGGCGTCATTCATTTAAAAGCATTATTAAAATGGAATAATGAGATTTAAATTGAAATAATCGTGACCACAAACTTTCGTGTTTCGTTCTCTTGAGATTTGCGACAGGGTGACCAGGCGTTAATCTTATACCGGACATTTTTTATTTAAGAAGTAGAGAGCAACTTTGTGGGTGGTCAAGAGAATCAATGAGATCATCTTACCTGTTGTGTTTTGGTAGGAGTTTTATTATTGAAACTAAGTTACGTAGAAGTGGTCAAAAAGGCCGGCAAAAAACGACCGTAACGTTAAATAAATGCGTAAGTTTTTAGTGTCACTGGTCATAGATGGCGCTAATATCCATTTCATTTTTTTTATAAATCATTGTTAATAAAATAAAGGTGTTAAGATAACTTTTATTTTTAGCGTATAAAAAAATCATAATAAAAAATGTATGCCCGTATTTTCTTTACACCTCAAAACAAACTTCGTTCTTATCTGGTGTCTCACGACACTACACTGTTAATTTTTGGTAACTTTTTTGAATAACCAAGTTTTTATGACGAATAAACTCTGATTAGCCAGAGAAGTTTAACCGGATTTGACTCTTAGGTCGCTTCGCCTAAACCTCTATTCGTAGCAACACATCGCAAGGGACCCCGACAGGGGTCGGCTTGAACAGTTACTTTAATCGCATTAGCGTTCCGAACCGGGGGCGCCCTCAGTAGTAATAACAACATAATATGTAAACACATATTATGTTGCCCTATTGAATAAATAATTAACAAAGATTGAGAAGGTTCGTTCGCATTACCATCTAATTGCATTGCTGCTATTTCATCGTTGCCATCCTAACCGCATTTCCACTTGATATCAGGTGAAACACTATAAATCTGTATAAAATATCTTTGCTTGGACGTATATGTGTCCTGTTTTCTAAGATTTAGACTTTGTCACCCTATCTAAGAGTGGCAATTTATCCATGCAAACGTGAGAAAATTATTTATTACTAGAGTTATTGTTGCAGTAAAATTGTTCCATTTTAAATATTTTTAATTTTTTTACTCATAGAGCCTCATGCGGGTCGCAGGTTTTTGTCCACTGTTTTAATCATAATTAAAACTGTAGGGTGTGTTTTTTTTTTTTTTTATGTTGTTGTTCCTTTTTTATTATTGTAATAATATTGTGTGCTAAGAGTGGAGGTGTAGGGTATTCACATATTAAGTGTGAGAGACACTGCCAGTCTGCAATAAACTGTCAGCCTACACACCCGCGTTTTTTATTTCGATACACTACAAAAACAACACATAACTTTGAAGCCGATGTGTGTTCAAGAGAATGCGTGTAAATCTCTGCGGGTCAAGCGTGGACGTATGCGTAGACATGAGACAGATAAGGTAAGAGGTCCTATTGGTTCTACGTTTAAATAAACTGCGGTGAGATGCACCAATGTTATTTAAAAATATTTATAAGGTTTCTTATTAAATGTGTTTGTATGTAAGTATTTAGTATCTTTGATATAAAATTATCTTTTTTTATTTGGGGAAAGATGTTGTAATTATGTTGACGGTACGGTGCCCGGGCGTTAAGTTGCATAGTATGCTAGTAACCCGAGTTCGATCCCCGGTACCGGCACCAATAAATTTGTTGTTGCAATTTTATGTGGCAATTTATCGCGCGCTCGGCGGTGAAGGAAAACATCGAGAGGAAACCTACATGTCTCAGACAATTTTTCTCATACATGTGAAGTCTGCCAAATGAGTCCCTTATGAGTACAATAGATTAATGTAATAACTCCTTATTAATTTCATTAGCCATTTAAATTGAAGGTATGATAATTGTTAAATACAAATACACTTAACTCGAGGTTCGCAAGCCATTGTTGAAACGGGCCCCTAGGGTCGCCATCGGTCAGGAAACTAGCGTGCATTGTTAATTATTGCCGCTTATCAACGTAACGTCCTCGGGTGGACTCTTACTGCACACTGTACAGTGTTGAATTTAGACAATATTATTTAGTACCGTACAGGGGTAAATAAAGGTGTTCAGTTAAATTCAACTAATATTAATTATGAATATATTTCCCGCCGTAATACCATAGCTCTGGTTGTCTACCTTCTGATTTACTTCAGAACTTATGAAAAACAATGGGGTACAAAAGCGCAAGAATATGTTGATAATAGTACCAGGTGAGGTCCTCATAAAGGTCGCAGGACGCAGCTGGATGCGGGCCGCTTACAACCGGTCCTTTTGGAAATCGTTGGGGGAGGCCTATATCCAGCAGTAGTTGTTTTACGGCTGAAATGATGATGAGGATGAGGTCCGAGTTTAAGGAGTCGAACTTTATTTCCTTAGAAATTATAAAACACCCCCTTCATACTAGAACATGTCTAAAGCATGATGCATGCACCTGATGCTCTTAAGTCATCACCGTCGCCTATTCTTCCGTTTTAATTTTTTGCCCCGATTCCATAAAAAGCTTTACTCTTTATAAGTGACGACTCATGCATCAGCAGAAGCCGTTGCAATGGTCCTATCACTGTCGGATTATGCAAGATCAAAATGCAAATTTAGGAGATTCCCTTGCATGGGTCGTCTTGGTATCCTATAGGACGGCAGCAGATATACATATAGAAAGCGAAAGAAAAATTAACAAATTTTTACTCTTTTCTTCTCTTATCAGGAGTTAGGGTATTGATTCGACATTACCCCTTGTCTGCTTAACACCGCCAGGCACCGTTTCGCGTGCTACGAGATACCGATCTGCGTAGCGTCCCTTGACGGATATTTCTTTTATTGTTATTTACTGTCGTCGGCTTCCCCACGAATATATAATGGCGGCCGTGAAGGTATTTGTATTTAGGGGCTGTCATGCGACGGCAATAAAACGGTTATCGTTTCTTGCGATGTGCGACGCTTGTGTTGCGGCTTATTTTTAAATTGGTTATTAGGACGATAGAAATGAATCGTAGATCGTTAAGCTTACCATTGTTAGCGTCTTTTCAACAGACTTCAAAAAAGAGGGTATTTTGACTGTATTTTTTTTTTGTGAATATTATAAGGTACTATTTTCCTTTTCTTTCTTTATTATTTACTGCTATGTTAAAGTGTAAAGCCTTTTTTTTTGTTAACGCGGGGGAATTCTTTTTACCCTGGGTGGTCCCGGAGGGATGTGTGGGAGTCGGCCTGGGCACCCCCTACCCACTAAACTTTCCGCAAATGCCATCAGCCGTTATGAGCGGTGTGCCCCGGATCTGTCGGCCACAGGGCACCCCAACGACTGGCCGGTCCCGGCAAAGACCGGACTTCATCCTCAAAAGGGGACTAGTCCGGCACTCAGAGAAGTCTCGACGACGCCGAAGTATAGCTGGGGTCAGGTACCCATTCTGGCCCCGCTTCGGATTACGGGGGCGGCAAGAGGAGGCAAGTTGGTTGTAACGCCTTCTGCGCACCCCGATACGCCGCCTTCGGAGGGAGGAAGCCTCTACGTTAACCTCCCTGACCCGCTCGTCAGCCTCCTTCTGAAAGTGTTAAGCCTGCCTTAGTCATTGTTACATTGTTTTTCGAGTTATTAATTATAACGGAGTTTTATAAGTTATAAGTTTAATTTAAATGTTTGTTAAGTAAATTAATATAAGATGTGAAATTGTGATTCGTGTTGTTTCTTTGCCTGCACTAGAGCTCCCTAACAGTTTAATATTCGATTGGGTGAAACGATTTTGATGATTCTTTTTTTTTAAAGCTAGTACTTCCCGTGTTTTTTGTTTTGGTTTAGTTCTGAGAATTTCAATTTTAAAATCCATTAAAGATTTGCTTTGTCGGTTTTTACGTTTACGTTTAATTAAAATTGTTTTGTATGCAATTGGTATATCAGGATCAGATTCAAGAACTATAAAGCAAATCTTTATTAAAAATTAACTTCTCTAAATAAATATAAAGTGTATAAATTTTAAGCACGTTGCTATCCACGCAGTAAAAACAAATCTAACGGGCGACGGTCACGAAAAGCGATGTGGGTCAAACGCATAACACTTTTGCCCGTCGTAACCGGGTGACCGAGGTTGAGGTCTCGCCTCCCGCCGTCATAACCGTCCCGTGTATTGTTTATTCTGTCATTATGAGACGTTCGGGCGATTCAAACAGTCCCGGTTATAGTCCCCGGGGTAGCTAATGATTGTATTTCTGTTGTACGAATGTTTCATGTTTTTTAACAGACTTCAAGGGGAGAGGAGGAGGAGATATGTTTGTTACCTCATAACTTTCGACTGGGTGAACCGATTTTGGTGATTTTGTATTTTTTTGAAAGCTTTATTTTGGCCAGTTGTAGCAACCATAAGAAAACCATATATAGGTCTAATATTTGCATTAAATATGTGTGCGATAAATGGACGAATAACTGAATATCACGCCAATCGATTTTGATGATTCATATTTTATTGGTAAGGTACATCAGTGGTAGTTTAGTGACATTTTGGTTAGGTTATGATTAATTCTAATTTGTTATATTCCATTTCTGATCTGAATTCAGTTTAAATTTTTATTAACACTCCTAGTTAAAGGTTAAAGTTACAACGTTTATATATGTCCCACTGCTGCGCACAGGCCTTCTCTGTAAAGAGAGTTACGGGCATAGACCACCACAAGGTCCTAGTGCGGATTGGCAGTCTTCACATGTCTTAGAATTTTTTTCTAGGATATGTAGGTTTCCTCACGATGTTTTCTTTCACCGCCGTTAAGAAAACTGAGCACTCCTAGTACCATCAGTTATATACCGATTTCGTTTTTTTGTTTTGTTCAGTAGAAGAATTTTAGACATGAGTAAATAAGAGATTTCTGACAGTTATATTTTGACTTACTTATTTCTCATTGATCTTAATTCGAACTAGTTTAATTGATACTAATCTATTTCCATTAATGTTTCCAAGTTATATGAAATGTCTTGTTAGTTATGATTTATGAAATGTCATGGAGATGATCGTAAAGGCTATATATAAACATGCGAATTCGTCTACGATAATCCTCATATATATTAACCGACTTTCAAAAAGGATGAGGTTCTCAATTTGACTGTATTTTGTTACCATTTGTGCAGTTATATTACCTTAATCTTCTTTTAAGCTGTCTTCAATCTGTACGTTAAACCTTCTTCCAGTGCATTTTTTTAAAGATTGTTAGCAACATTTTTTTTATAAAGATTACTACTCTTCCTGTTAACCAGTCCAGCTAAGTTTAAGCTTGGGCTAGGAGATGGTTCACATCAATAGGATGGTGGATTCGAATCTACGACCTTACGATTCACAGACCGTATCCTAAACCGTTATGCTATTGACGCATAATTTAATTTTTCAGTATACCCAAGAAAATTCAGAAACACATTTATTAAACATTTAACTTGATCTGAAAGGTGACACAGGTGTAAGGTCGCTTGGCCTAAACTTATATTAAGAATGACTCTACGCAAAGAAACACCCTCCCGGTACCACTGTCGCTCTTTTAACCACGGCTTTGGCGGTTACTTACTTCGTAACTTGGTAAATAAGTCAGCGATATATTTAGCATCCTTATCCACATTTCAATTTGTCAATTTTCACTCAGCAGTAATACGCATGTGGGCTACGCTTTGAGCTCGTGCAGTCGCGGCGCTACGACGCTACAAAGGATGTTCTTATTTGATACAGGCTCCTTTGTTTAAATTCAATTTAACCGCCTCCGCGTTATTTCCCACAGGTTTTGTATTACGCTCGGCAAATAGGAAATCTCTGCATTCCGCTGAATGCCTTACTAATTGTAAAAGACAACAGACAGTAACAGCAGGTACTGGTAAGCGATAGATAAACTATCGTTTTAACGGTAGATCAGTCTTTCTCAAAGGGGGCGTTATCGCCCACGATAACGCATTTGAAACCTAGAGGGGTGCGTTAAGGGGCCAGAAAAAATGGGGGACATTGATTTAGGTTAGATGTATAATTTGTAATTTCATTTACTTTATATAGTATTTTAAATTTCACTAACATTAAAACCCACCTACTACACCATTAAGAATAATTAGTTTATATTTCTACCCTGTGTGACGTTATAAAATACTTAACATAAATTTAAGATTTTTTTAAGTTTTAGGGGTGTAAAAAAAGGGGCGCTTAAAAATAATTGATTTTCAAAGGGGACGGTAAAAGAAATAAGTTTGATAATCACTGAGGTAGATAGACAAATAAATCCATTTATGCACTAAAATGTACTAAGGGAACTAAAACTATGAGAAATTGTTTTATTTAACATTTAGTTCCAAATAACTGTTGGTGGTTAAGAGCAGGCTTAGGGTATTAGCGAATAAACGATATATTTATATAATATGGTGTAAATAAATATACAAAAATAATAATAAATTATAAATAAACAATAATAGTCATACCAATTTTGTTCCATTATCTATTCCATCGAATTAAAGATAAACTTCCACAATTATTTTTCTAACATTCAAAGGGAATTCAGACAAATCTTCAACAAAGGAACTACTTGGTAACATTTTAAACGTACCATCCTTCTTAGGTGTTAATAAAAAGAGTTGTCTCAACGTAACAAAGATTGATCGAACAGATACGATAAAACCGCTGACTCTGTGAAAAGGGGAGATTTGTTACGATTTCCTCTCTCTACATTCTGTTTGAAATTGACGTGACGTACGTTTTTATGAGCGCCGCGTTTAGCATTTCAAAGTGATCAGCTACGAGTGGCGTGACCTCGTTTTCACTATGCCATATGCCCTCTACGCTTCGTAGCATGTAGCGATGAAGACATGCTACAACTTTGCGTAGACAAAATTTGACTGCCTTCTACACTCGTAAACGATAAAACACGTGGGAAATATCTATAGAAGCGTCAATAGCCTAATGGTTTAGGGTACGGTCTGCCAATCGTAAGGTCGTGGGATCGAATCCACCTTCCGACTAATAACGTGAACCATCTCCTAGCACAAGCATAAGCTTAGTTGGAATGGTTAACAAGGATGTTAGTAATATTTATGAAAAAGAAAAGAAATATATAGCATGGTATACCACCGAATGCAGTGTGTGTTTTGTGGAGTGATTGAGGGTCGAAGGCATGGGAGATTTTTATGAAAAATAGTTTACTTCCTGTTCTCAGACTTAAAAATAAAGAAAAAGAATGTACACAAAAAGAATTATAAAAATCGGTCAAGGTGTTTCGGAGGAATTTTATAATATTTTTTTTGATGATATATTTTTTATCTATTTATTATTAACAACATATACTAACTAATAAATAAATATTTACAATTTAATAGATATTACAAAAAATATAACTGTGCCAAACCGTCATCGCTTGGCAGCGTGGCCAGAAAGCTGGTAGCATTGCCACGTTGTATGGCAATGCTTAGCCTCTGTGCAAGGTATATGCCAGCCCTCTGGTCACCAGATGTGTCGACCAACTTCTTAGCTAACACATTAAAAAGGTGGTGTGCACTTGGACCATAAATAATAAAAATTAAAAAATAAACATAAGGCAAAAAATTTTGTATAAATAAGCGCTTATAGAAGTTTTCGTAGAGTTTACCAGTCGTAAATAACTACCGGATGTTATGTTTAACTGCCACTTCCTGTATTAGCATCCCTTTGTCCCGTCGTTAGGCGCCATAGGGGGAAAAGCTTGCGTTCGGAATATAGCATTTAACTGTAACGGAAAATGTTATTCGTTACTGAAAAATTCGTTGGAGTAAATCGGTTGATAAAAAGGGATAGGAAGTGAATAATGGGTTGTTATTTAACCGCCGTTCCTCTCCGCTCCCGGCACGAACGAATGAACCTGTAGCCTGCAGGGAAACTAGCGATGCGTAAGTCGAGTAAGTCTTCGACTCGATCGGCTGTGAAATGTTGCTACTGAATTGCAGTAATAGAATATTTACTTCGAATACATACATGCTTATGTCATTTTATAACCGACTTCAAAAGCGAGAGTTCTCATTTCGGTTGTATCTTTTCAAGGGACTTCAAAAAAAGGTCTATATATTTTTTTGTTAACACAACTTTTGTTTGGGTGAACCGATTTTGATGATTCTTTTATTGTTTGAAAGCTAAATCTTCCCGTGTTGGTCCCATTTCATCAAATTATCCAATTCTGACATTGGCATCCATGAGAAAACCATATGTGTTAATTGTGTATTAAGTATGTGCGCTACAGTTGGACGAATAACTCAATATCACGCCAACTGATTTCGATGATTCATATTTTATTAGAAAGGATGTAGTTAGTCCAAGAGTAGTTTGAAAAGGTTCTGATCAATTCTATTTCGTAATATTCCTAGTAAAAGCGTTTAACGTCTAATTTGTTGTCGGTTTTTGATTTTAAAATGATACTTGAGGAATACTTTTAAGAAGTTATGCGCGTACATATAGACAAACATTCATTTTTATATTTAAAGATGAACATAAGTACAATTTAATCAGAAACCTCTTGTATATTATATAACAATGAGATTTGTGGGCCTCTCTTGTTACCGTAAATATGACCTACTTTCATAAACGCCATCTCCCTATATATACCAATATCTTGTTACTCAATCAGGCCCTGGTATTCGTACGTTAAGATTTTTATGTACTATAATATATATAAATAATAAAACTCCTCATAATGTTTCCATTTTTACGTGTGTTAATGGAAATTGTAATAAATAATATTACTCAACCGACCGGGAAGATCTGAATAATATTCTCCGGGAATAGATATCGCGTGGGCGGAAGAAAAGACGTGAATTGAATGAAATTCTCGAACAGATGGGAAGTAACTTATGGTGAGTTCGTATACAATTATTTTCATTGTCGATACATCTAAACGCCTTCCGGTATACACCGACCTTATTAGGTCCCAAATGGGACGGAAGGAAGTAAATATCCGGCAATATACCGGTCCTAAATTTTGTGACTGATTTATTTTTGTATCTAAGAAAGTCATAAACAACCTAGCTGAGATTAGTCTGTTACAAGTATATATATACAAGTAAAAACAAAAACGACATTCGAGAATTCTTTTAAATGATTTTAGGAGATTTCTCGTATATCTGCGGAACCCAAGGTCGTATGCCAACAGAATATATATGACGTCATTTAAACTAAATTCTTTCAAATCAAAAAAAAATCGAAATTAATTCCTAAATCTCGGCATTATTAGGGCTCAAACATTAAAAATAAAATCAGACCAATTGAGAAGCTTTTCCTCCTTTGAAGTCTGTTAAAAGAGCTTCTATGATCAATTTTGAGCCATTTCTCAGTATCTGCATTATTTATTTATTTATAAACTCTCTATTGTTTACACTTATGAAATAAAATATAAATAAAATACATAAACAGTGGGGCGGCTTATCGCTAAAAGCGATCTCTTCCAGGCAACCTTTGGATGGAGAGGAATAATGAAAAGAAGCGGCGGGAGTTTATAATAAGTAGATACACTTAAATACTGCATTGTGGGTATAATAGACTGTAAATAAAATAACTCTAACGCTAACGCAGTGAGATTTGAGAAATGAATTTCGTGCGCGACTGTACACATGCGCAGCTATCGCTTCCACGTATTTTCCTCCAACTATATCATATAAGAAACGTTAATGGTTGGAAAAGAAATGGCAGAAGAAAGTTCATGAGCGCTTATATCTTCAGTAGAGGAACGTTAAAGACTGCAAAACGACATTTATTGCCTTAATTTTTTGAATATATCACTTAGACTTTTAGCTTTATGCCCGCAAAACAAATAGTAAAAAATTCTCATTAAATATCAAGATAGTTACCAAACGAGTTGCTGGAGTCTCTAGCCGAAGAAACACAAAGGAAGTCGTTTCTTCCAGGGCCAACGCTTCCCGAAGTGGCACTTAAAGGAAACTTTTCCGACAAAAGCTGAAGACCGCGTCGTTGGCCCTGTCGTGCGTCCCCGGATCGGAATCATAATCATCAGCCTGTATAAGTCCACTGCTGGACAGACTGCCATTGAGCACGATCCTCGGCCACTCTCATCCAGCTTCTGCCAGACTTCCTGCGAAGATTGTAGCTCCACCTAGTCTTAGGGCGTCCCACGACAATAACTCGAGAACTCGTTTCGGCCACCGGTTACCGGCTTATATGGCAGGGCAATTGCCATTTTAATTCATTCCATTCAGATCGGAATGCTATCCGATAATATCTTATATCAGATATGCTATAAAAGAATAACTGCACAAGCCAGTGTCCCAACTCTCGGGGGCCCTTGCGCTACTCCATAAAGAGGTTTGGGCTAAGGGCCTAAGAACTGTGCCACCTCAAAACCTGGTGAAACTGTAGAGGATAAAAAAAATGAAACTAAAACGTATCGTTAAACCTATACCATATGCGCTAAATCTCGAGCATCGGGTTCAAAATAAAGATCTGTTACATTTTACGCCAACCTCGATACAGTGTTACGGAGAGCAAAATATAAATGCGAGATCAATAAATCTGGATGACAGAAACATTCAAACAAATCGCCCGGCTACAGATGTACAAGAGGTGGAACACTAAATCTAAAGCGTGGTTGCAAAAGCAAACAACTCGGCTAATGCTAACATCCGCCTCACGACGCAGGGGTATAGATGGATTTAATGAGGACTGAGCAGGTGATTTGCGAAGAATGGCTCACATCATCATCATCATCATCATTTCAGTCCACTGCTGGACATAGGCCTCTCCCAACGATTTTCAAAAGGAACGGTTGTAAGCGGCTTGCATCCAGCTGCGTCCTTCAGCTTTTATGATGTCAACAGACCGGTGATGGATGGTCGCCCTGTGCTGCGATTTCTGGTCCGTGGTCTCCTATCGAGAACTTTTCGCCTCCATCTGGCCATCTTAATGAGTCGTATTAAGTGGCGGCCGCTAACTCTAGCGCTGAGCGAAACGTGGTAGGGATAGCTGCGCACGTGTATTGTCGCGCACGCAATTATTGATTTCTACAAATTACGAATTAATAATTTTTGTTTATACTTTTTTTATATACCATAATCACTATTTAAAATCACAAATAAATTAATAAAATACAAATACAATACAGATTAAACAAGAGAGAAAAAGACAAACAGAGAAACACAATTTAATTAAATAAAAACAAACTTTTATAACAGTCAATAAGAAAGTCTTAACAGAAAACAAAAATCAATTAACATTAAATTGGGAAAGTGGACACAGTGGTATAGTAGGAGCGAGCGGGGTGTGGTATCATACCGTACCGTGCGTGGGACAGAGTACCACAGAAGTGACAATAAGCGGTCGCGCATGTTCGCCCGCGTCCCCTGCACTCCCCTTTTTCTTGGTCGCCTTACTCTTGTCAGATTGGTCGTGGCCATCATGACAGACAGACAAATAATAATAATAAAAAATGTTTAGGTATATGTACCGTATATATATATATTCATTTGCATGTAGTAAATAGCGGTTATTTTAATATTAACAGACAGAAAAATAACAGGACGCTCTAATTTTATTTATTTGTATAGGTGAAATGGAACTGACGTTTGCTAGAGATTGGAGATATTCGAATATTTAAGATATTTACCCAAGACGGCTGTAGGAAGTAATCTGTGCCTTTAACAACAAAACAACTGCTATTATTGTTACGTGCAATATAGGGTAGACTGCCGATGCTCGCGTGACGTAACTACACATAACAACTTTTTCTATCGATTGTACTGTTTCGAGTTACGTGTAAGTGCGAGTAAGCAAGAAAAAATCGCGATACACATCGACGCGCTTGCGAAGTATAATTTTTTCAAGTGATAAACGGAAACGGTTTAATATTCTCAACCGACTTCAATAAAGGAGGAGGTTCTCAATTCGTCTGTATGTTTTTTGTTTGTTATCCCGTAACTCTCGACTAGATGAACGATTTTTATGATTTTTTTATTTGAAAGCTGGGGGGGCTCTCTGTGTGGACCACGTCAATTCTGACCGTGGCATCGTGCGCGACAAATAGACGAATAACTCGATATCACGCCAACTAATTCCGATGTTTTAGTTTTTTATTGAAAAGTATGTACTTCAAGTGTAGTTTCATGAGAGCTTTTTTTGTTAACGAGGAGGAAATCTTCAGAAAGATACCCCGCCTTCTGGGGAAGGCGGCGGTTATGTGGGTTTTTACCCACTAAAATCTCCCCGGTGGCCCTTCCTCGATGCATGGTGAGGGGCTCCGGGATATCCAGTGGAACGCACCGGAGCCCCTCTGCACTGTGCTCATAGAGAGCACTTCCCGGGAGGTTACTCCCTCCCCTCTGTGCCCTCGCAGTGCAAGGCGACACGGGCCAGCCGATGTCGCCTTCTTCCCGGAGTCCACCTTGGCGGACGACAAAGGCCCCACCCTTGTCGCCCAATGAACCCGAGGCCCCTTTAGTCGCCTTCTACGACAGCCAGGGGATACCGTAGTCTTATTCTTGAGAGCCCAGAACTACAGGGTTGCGGGCCGGTCTGCCCCCGGCATGATGAGAGCTACTCGTACATTAGGTTCTAGCCACAGATTTACACTTTATCTGTAAAGAGAGTAAGGGTATAGTAGGGTTGTTCATTTATAAAATATACCGATATAGATATTTATCGATATAATATATCGTAATATTCTATCAATACTATGCAATATATTGTATGAATATATATTGATTTTTTTTATATGAAAAGTGGCAAACGAGCATACGGCTCACCTGATCTTAAGTGATCACCGTCGCCCACGAACATCCACAGCACCAGAGGAGCTGTAGGTGCGTTGCCGACCTTTGAGATAGGAATAGGCTCGCTTCTTGAAGGCCCCTAAATCGTAAACGTTCGGAAACACCGCTGGCGACAGTTGATTCCACAAGTTGACAGTGCGTGAGAGAAAGTTACGCGAAAAACGTACAGTCGTTGAACGCCAACCATCAAGATGGTGGCGGTGGAATTTGGAATTCTGCCGAGATGTGCGGTAATGGAAATCGGTAGCTGGGATGATTCCGAACAATTCCTCAGAACACTCCCCATGGACATTTTTTTAACATATATAGTAATTTGTTTATATTTAACTAGCCATTAAATATTAGGTAGGTTTGAGACTATTAGGGCATTATTGAGGAGTTCTTTCTGGTTTCGGATCCCAGTCGCATCTATGTGATTTTTCTCAATTTATTTATAATTTTATATAACTAGTGCTGCCATAATTTTCTAAAATATGTAGATTTCCTGAAGTTGTTTTGCTTCACCGCCGAGTTCGTGGTAAAACAGAACTTAAAATTGCAAACAAACAAATGCGTTTTGCTCTTCTTTTAACTAGAAATTTATGAATTGCACCACACTCCACCGGCACGGTTTTACCGCCGTATCGTGAAACTTTCACTAGCGCCCCTTTTCCATGTATTTTATTACATGACATAAATTCAATATGTTTCATCACTTCACACACGCAAAATTCACTCTTACTGCCCACGGAATAATATCTTCTGCTGTTGAATACAAACTTATTAAAGAACAAAGTTAATTTAAAGTATGCTTAATTGAATTTGAGTCTTATCAGATTGGTATAGAGGATATCGTGCGTGCAAGAGATTTGTTTGTACAGAGGTACGCGGAAAGACGCGTAAAGAAACTTGTCGGTTTACGTAAGGAATGATTGATGAGATGGTTTTGATTAGAACTAATTGACTTAGGTGTTTTGCGTGAGGATAAGTTTCCACATACTGGGACTTCTTGAGTAAAATGTACTCGATACCATATTTATTTATTTATTTATTGAACACCGACACAATGAACATTTTTAACAAACAATACACAAAACAGTGAAAAGTTGTGAAGTTAATGCCATCGCAGTTATAGGCGTAGATTGCAATCAATTAATTGGCGAGTGACAATGTTAAGTTATAAACAAAAGAACACAAAAGCAAAAATTAAACTAAATTTGAAATTAACTTATAAAAAAAACTATTTGTAGATTAGTGATTTTCTATACATACTAATACTAGGAAAAAGAGGTCGATACTGTCCGTTTTTGAATAAGAGTTAAATTCTATACTATAATGTATAATCTATTTAAATGTTCCTGTACAAGCTTGTCAATGGCTATATTGATGACTCATATGTGACATATCAATTGTATATCTCTGTACCTATTAAAAATTAGCACGAACTTACTTGGGGCAATATTCTCTTATAAATAGATTGGTGAGAACTTATAATTCTATACATATTTTAAGTGTTACCAACTCAGATAATCGCTAAGAATCTGACGTGGACATTTTCTCAATTGGGTTTCATAATTTTAAAACAAACATACAATAGGCATTCTCATTTTATAATATCATTTTACAATATATAGTTTTAATTAATTTATAGTTTTAAAATTAATATATAGTTTTTGTTATTTTCTGTTTTTTATTTCATTTCTGGTTGTTTTCTTTTTTGATTTTTTTAAGGCTTTAGTTTACACTTGAAAGTGAGGTAACACTTGTCTTTGCTTTTCTTAAATCGTTAGTATTTTTTTTGAACTGTAATGGTGTTACTTTGTTGGTGTGACTTATAAATGAATAAAAACGATAGTTACCTTGGTTAAAAGTTAAAGTTATATATTTCAAACAGTTGGGCAGAGTCCTTCTGTGTAAAGAGACTACAAAGCCTTGGTCCGCCCGTAGTGAGGACTTAGGACCTGGCAGACTACACGTGTCATAGAAAATTTTCTCACTCATATAGTTTGGCCCTTACCGAAAAATTGTTTGACAATTTTTGTAGTATGTGCATGAGAAATATAATATTCAAGGTATGATGGAATCGTTTTTTTTTTATTGTCATCTATTTTGGACTTTTTTTTTTCCGCGAGGAGGAGAAATACATCATGGACACTGAGCAGCCCGTGCTGCAAAGGAGTGTCGGACTCTCACGGACTAAAAACTCTCCTCCTCCACCATGTTCCCACCTTGCGACCTATCATTGATGTTTTTTCATATTTTGGACAGGATAAACAGATTTTGATGATTATTTTTTGATTAAAAGCTAGAGCGTCCCATGCGGACCCTTTTCAATTTGTTCCAATTCTGACAATGGCATCAATGAGGAAAATGTGTTGCATTAAGTGCACGACAAATGGACGAATACCGAATACCCATCGTAAGTAGCGAAGACGCCTCAATGCGTGTGAGCGTTCGATACAGGCTATTTTTAATATATATTTTTTTAAACACCATACGCAAATGTTTTAAAAAATATTTTTTAATGTTTTTGTTGTTAATGTCTTTTTTTGTTTGTAATGGGAGTTTATTGATTAGTGTCGGTATTAGGTATTGCGATGTTTGCTTACCGTATATATTACAATGAGATGGTATTTTAAATTTTTTCTGTGTTATACTTCTTGTATTGGTGGCTGGTGGGGTGATCAATGGGTATTTGAATCTCAGTACGAAAATATTGTTCTGCTATGAGGTTGTATTGGACTTTTTTGTTTACAGGAATTGCTCCGCAGAATTTAAATAGTTTTTCGGGATTATGTTCAAATTTCTGTTTTATTTTTAGCGGAGTGATTAATCTGAGCATTCTGTACTGTATTTTGTATATTTTATCCAGATATGTGTTAATAATTAATTTTGTTTGTGTGTTTTGTTGCTGGTATTGTTACGTTTTGTTGGAATTTGAATGCACTACCTTTTAGTTGCAGTGTGCAGGGAACGATTCCAATTGTGTTAAGCCTGTTGCGGAGATCGGTTGAATGCGGATTTTTTTTTAAATTGAATCCAGTACTCACTGATCCTTTGTAGATTGGTTTGTCTTTTTTTTTATTGGCCGTATAAAGTTTTATGAAAAATGAAATTGTATATATTTGCGTTATTTTTATTAGGAAACTTCATGTGTATTTCATTGGCAAAACGAAGGTTAAACAATTTTTCACACGTATAGCGGCAGTGCACCTTCATGACTAAGCTTTCTATTTACGATCTTAACCGTTCAGGACTCGAATCCCATCGAACTTGTAATAACGAATTGTTCGTATTACGATACAAAAGACAGTTTTCTCTTATTTAATGTTGTTGGTGTTTGTCGATGGCTTCACCTCCTGTCACATATGCGTAATAAGCTCGCTGAAAACTAAAGTTACATTATTATCTTCATTAACAACGGTCGTTATCATGCCACTATTGGAAAGGCCTTAGGCCTTCGCCAATGCCTTCAACTAAATACGATTCTCCGAATTTCTTGGTCTTTCGTAAATACACTTATCTGTTTTAAAGAAAAATACAATTACGCAAAATTATTTCAAGTAATAACGCTGGAACTAATTTTGAGGGGCGAAATACGTTCGTTGAATTATTATATTTATTAGTTTACTTTCCACTCCGAGCACCCCATAAAGAGCGTCGTGTTATCTCAGCTGTTCAGATGAGGGATGAAGAATTACGCCGCCGTCTGTGTAGACACTCGACACGGGATGCTGCGGTTATCATTTTTCCTCCCGCAAGAAATTTATCAATGCTTTAACTACTTTAAGGATTTTTGTTCTTTAAAAATGATCAAATTAATTTAAAACAATAAATTATATTTGCATATGCATTACTTTATATGGAATACATATTTTGCTATTTATGTATTACACTGAATATCGATCATAAAAATCTCTTGAGTTTTGATCATCGATATTATTTGAAAAGAGTTGAGTCGCCAGCACTTCTCTTATGAGGCGAAATGCAGAAACATAATATACGTCCACTCTATTTTCAAAACGAGCTAGAAGAACGTTCACGAAAATTGTCGAATGATGGCATTCTACCTATGACGTTATGTTTCCCAAACCGCAACCCAAACCAGTAGGCTATTGACGCTTCTTTTCTAAAATGTATTAACCAACTAAGAAGCTGTTAAAAATAGTTCATGCATTGTGAACGAAGGAGCAAATTGCTTCATTCGAATCTGACTTAACGAAATCTGAGGAATCAATACCGTAAAATTGAAGAAGAATGCTTTTTTTCTTTTATTTACTGACGAACTAAATTTCACTGAATAAGCCTAGCGACTGGCCTAGTCACCAGGCCTATTCATTGGAATTTGAAAGGTGTCCGAACTCCCAAAGCGCTGCAGCCTGAACACTTGAAGGAGAAAGTCAGTAAAAGGCTCCCAAGAAGTAACCAAGGCTTGATAACTGTAATCGCGGTAGCTTTTTTACAAACGGTCGAACCACTGCTTGGTCAGTAACTTAGTTTTCATTTCCGAGGGTATTCTGACATACATATTTTTATTTTATCTATAATTTACATATACAAGTATGACGGGATAATTAACGTTATCCTATTTCACTGAACGGCATCGGCAACAACTGCTACGGGAGAGATGTATTAAATATTTAGTACCAAAACTATCTAATTAGTTTAAATGGGTAAGAACCGATCATAGGGTAGACTCAAAAAAAAAATTAAAAATATTTATGTGAACATTAATTTAAAAGTAGGTTAGCAATGCACACAATTGTATTAAATAGTGTATATGTATTGTGTAGGTTTAAAAAACGAATGAGTATTTTTGTGTGTGTGTATCTCATACTCATACGTAAAGTAAATTAAAAAAAAATTAACTACCGAGATACGTTACCGAAAACGTAACTGTAGAGACGTCGGTATTGTGGGCCTGCCAACCGCAGCCTCAATTAGTCTGTATTGAGATGCGCTAAAACAGACAATAATGACTGGATCACATTGTTTTCCTCTGTTCACGTTTTCTGGTTCCGCGTCGCATCTGTGATTCACAAGCTGGTAGCAGTTATGACATAATAAAAGTTTATCAGTCGCGAAAGCCTTTAATTGTTAAAGGTTCAAATCCATCCTACTAACATTATATGCGCGAATGTTTGTGAGAATGCATGAATGTATGTGAAGTGTTACTCTTTCACGCAAAAACTAGTGAATGGGTTTTGATGAAACGTTATAATAATATAGGTTACACATCAGAGTAACACATAGGCTATAATATATATAATATAGAAGAGAAAGTGTGTAGGTTTGTTCCATATAGTCTCCGAAACGGCTGGACCGATTTCAATGAAATATTCAGTGAATCTTCAGATTGACCTGGCGAGTAATCCTGTAAAGGTTGGTGACGATCGGAGCACTCCTCTTTTTGAACTGTCAAACAAGCCATACGTCGTACTTTTATTTATGACATTAACTTGAAGCCGACATGTTTTTGTATAAATGATAAGAATGATATTGTATTTACTGATATGTACAAGGATGTAGGTAATGATCTTCACCCGTTCGAGAAGAGAATGAATACAGAGAGAAATGAATAGTTTAATATACTATAGTGAGAGTTAAATAAAATATTTAATGATGTAAGTTTATTGTTTAAATAAAATAAAGCAAAATCTAGCCCGGCGAAGCGGCCTGAGTATGCTAGTAATTTACAAAGATATAGTGTGAATTATCCAAAATATAACGATAAATAGAAAAAAAAAACGTCAAAAGTTCTCGCAGACGACTAACATATATGGGAAAATGTATAGATGTGGGAGAAACGAGAGAAGTGTCCCAGGACTGAAAATAACGGCGCAAGTCCTCATATTTTATTTATTTATGTAATGTATATTAAACTGTCTTTGTATTATTTTAAGGGCTTACCTCTAAAGCACTTTAACAAATAATACTTCTCACGCTATCGCTTATAACTTACAGCGTATTAGCACTTACATTGCGACGTAGACGGCACACCAAACAAAAGTAGCGTCTCTGCTCAATCGACTAATGGACGGAAAAGATAAGCCGACTCCATTATGCTCATACGCGGCGTACTTGCAGCTTAAATAGCTTTAACTTACAGCGCTTCCAGCTCTATTCAGCTCTCGTTTGCTCGCTCGTTGAGCGAAAAATTTGCAGAATCATAGCTTACTGTATACTGTTTGATGTTGTAACCATGTTAAAAAGGAGATGGTCTAGTAGTAGCTGGAGATTCTAAAATATTTATCAGTCTTATTATATCAATCCACACTTTTTCCACCCGGGGGATATATCTATTTGAAATATTGCTATAAAATCTACCTGCCAACTCGTGGTTCGGCCCTCACAGGCGCCCGACTGGGGCGTACGCGGTTAGAGCGTAACGCCCGAGTTGCGCTTAGGTGGTTACAGTCCTATTAGGGGTTCATGAAAAACAACCTAAGAACTCTGCCACCTCTTAAATCCGATGAAACTGTTGCGGTCAGCTTCTCTGGACAATCAGCGTACATTCGTTACAAAAAAAGCAATAATTCTTGACGCAATTATCACTTCCAATAGAATTGATTGCTGTATTATTGCTTTTATGTTGCTTGTGCTGTACTCAACTTTCACTGGCATACATAACTGTTGGTAGCATGACCGCATCAGTTACGCAATCAGCAACAATACCCCGCCGTACCATCACGTGCACCGTAATAGGCCGATGCGCATTCGTGATCGACGTGCGAGCCGTTAATCAGGCCCGTCGGGTGCCCTTCGCAGTGTCGGGCTGTCTGTCAATGTCAGAGGTCGATAGTGCGGGCAATTCTGTTGTGGTTGCGCCCTAAGATGTTGGCATTAATTCGCTACACGCGCACCTCTCTGTATATACGTGTGTGGTAGCTCCGCTAGTACTTGGCTCTTTCCGCTATTACATGATTACGACGTCATGGGATAAGCCGGGAATTAATTGTACAATAACAGACTCTCCCTTGTTGTAAAATAGACTTTAGACATGCTTTATAATTTCATTAAAATTTAACAACATATATAACCATTATAACGTTTGTGTATTTTCTTAAATTTATTTATAAACCCTCGCTGGTTGAATCATAAGAACAACAGCAAACTTTTATTTGTGTAGCATCTTTGTTATTAAGGATGATAACTTGAGACATATATTGTGCCGCTGATTTTTTTAGATCTTTTAAAGGCTCAAGTATATGTAGTTAGAGTTTTCAACTACGACAAAATCTTCAATTAAACGTGACGGCTCAAACATAAAACTACAGAGCTACTACGAGCGACTGTTCTGTTTTAATTCCGAAACGTCTCTATCTTTTCTGCCATTCATGCTCGTTGTAGAAGTATCTGCTAATGTCCCGATATCATGACGAAATATGTCGTTTTGTAACATTTCTTCCATTTGAGTTTTTTTATTTGAGTACATTACAAATATTTTTGGAAATAACCGGACAAATTTAAACAGTTGAGAATACAAAAGATAGTACCATTGTCCCATTGTAAACGGGCGCCAGAACATGCAACTCCGTTAAATTCGCTCTCAAATCGATCCTCCAACGTGCTGTGAATAGTAACATCGCTGCAAATCGAAGATATGTCCATTAGGGAGACGTTTGGTTTAGGACAGAAACGCTCGGTCACACTTTAATGGGGTATTACTGTGCCTAATTCCAAGCTCTAATTACTGTATCAGTACAATTACATCTTAATTGTAATTGCTGATATTACGAGATGTGCTAATTATAAAGGCTGTTTTGCTACAATATGCTGTTTAGTGCCATTCAATATCTTATGCGACACACGAACCCCGGCTATGCGCACTTTGATAGCACTGGTCACATCGGCTACGATACTAAGATAGTGTAGGCTACATCGGCTACGCGTGCTGATATAGTAAAGGTCACTTCGGCTACGCGGAAAAAGATAAAATAGGCCACATCAGCTACGCGCACTTATATGGTATAGAACACCTCAGCTACACTATTATAAACGTTGTATTGTAAACCGCTACTAACCAGACTAAAACCTCTTGAATTCAAATAGAACACGCATACTTTATAAAAAATTCAACCGTGATTATTACATTTTTGGTGACCCCAGTCCCGTATATTACTAATGGAGAATACGGAAATAGCATGGGATCGATACGAGTCCCCAGCGCCGGACAAGCGTGGCGGCTCGTGTGCTCCATTGTTCGTAAACAAAGAGACGGTGTTGGAACTAAATGCTGTGGAAATTAACCACCTACAGTTTATAGTAATTTTTATTTGCTTCACATATCAATTTGTGATGACATTATTCGCTTGTTAGGCTTCCGATTTTAACGCCATCTTCAGGTCAACTTTTTACATCAATAGCGCCAGGATAGTATTCCATCTCGCGGTATTGATGTAATACGTAGAAACTAGGCACTTATAATAACACCACTTGTCGTTGCGCAAGTGTTTCTGCATTACATCTACCAGTTCCAAGGCAATGTGGAATCGGCTCATGTTTGACGCTATTGGAGTATTTGTAGATCGAAACTCATGCGCTCATTTCGCGCTATCGACGTGTGTAAATGAAAGTATAAAAAAAACAAAAAAGGAAAATAGTAACTCTAGAGGTGGCACTCTTTTAATAAATGCAGAGTGAACAATTTAAGTGTATTGGAAAAGAGCACGGACACAGGTCTGTGGTTGCGATCTAAAAACAATAAAAAAAAAATTGTTCGTGCAAAGGAGTGTAAACTAGTGCTAGACCACGATCCTGACTGATGTTAAGTTATAAAGTCGAAAGATGGTACGCGCTACTATAGTGCCTATTCACTTTACTCTTGAAGGCTAGCACGTCTAGTCACGTCTTTTGCTGTACGCATGATGAACGATGACTCAAATCGATTCGTTCGCGCTGACAAATTATAGGTCAGCTTAGTCAATTTATAACTGTTGGGTATTGTAGCAATAATAATGAAACTAAAATATAATAACGGAAAGACGAGAGAGTTAATATTTGTCATCTGCCAGTATACCCTTCTGCATTGAATTCTACCAGCTACTCAACCACCAGCCTCAATCGACTAAAGGAATAGCTTTCATTTTTAAAGAACCCTAAATAAATAAATAAATAAGAACGATTTCTGGTATAAGCAATAATACAAAATAACAATAAAGCAAATATATTTATGAGTAAAATCAAAAACTTACTTCAAATCGCATAGGAATATTACGAATTAGAATCAGAACCTAAACAAACTCAAAACTAACCTTGAATTAATCGTTTCAAATAAAAAAATAATTATCGAAATTGGCATGCGTGATATTGAGTTATCAATTCATTTCTCCGGCAGATACTAAATACAAATTTGAGTCTTATATGGTTTTCTTATGCATGCCTTTGTGATAACTTAAGCAAAATGAAATTGGATCATATGGGAAGCACCAGCTTTCAAGTAGGAATCATCAAAATCGGTTCACACAGTCGAAAGATATGAGGTAACAAACATAAAAAATCATACACACAAATTGAGAACCCTACCTTTTGAAGTCGGTTGAAGAGAAAATTATGTGAACAAAACCTTAACCAATATATCTATTAACCTTTCGTGGTGCGAGGTGTTCAAACACTCATGTTCACTTCAAACTTTGACGTGTCATATGTGTGAAGTGTATACCCAAACCGCAAACCGCCATTTTCATCCGTCAAATGGACGCTTCCGTTCCCTGTGTGAATATGACCTTATTTCGAGATTGACCGTCGCATGCTGTTTGGAATATTTTGCTATTCACAGCTAGCTACATCGGTTAAATGTTCTACTGTGTAAAATGTACTAGCAGGTATTAAAAACAAGTTTATTTTAAATAATTGTTATATTTCTTAGATGTTAAATTTAAAGATTGAAATCTTATAACATAAAATAGTTGCCACCGACGGTCGGTAGCAACTATTTTCGTTATCGCAACGAAATCGGTAAGTGTTAAATCGATTTTATTTCCGGTGCTCGGAACGCGTCCGCTCGTTGCGGCGGCCGCCTCTCAAATGCCGGAAATATAACATTTTTATTTAACAACGTCATTTATATAGCTTATATAAATTGATATAAAATACTCTATTAATGGAAACTAACGCAAGTTTAAGGGATGTGATAAGGGAAAGTGAAAATGGAGAAAATAGATAGTGGGTAAAACCATATAATTGTTAAATTTGCGTCAAGTATGTGCGCCTCAAATGGACGAATAACTCAATATCACATTACCCGATTTCGATGATTCAGTTTTTACTGGAAAGGATGTAATTTGATGAGAGTTTGGTTGGGTCCTGATTAATAATTCTATTTCGTAATATATCTACGATAATTCGGAAACACAAAGAGGGCGTCTGCACCTAAAACAATTTAACGTTTAATTCGATTTGGAGTCTTTCTTTAACATTAACACGTCGTGTATAAAACGCTAATGATATGTCTCGTCCGTGTGTCACGTAACCACAGGTATGATTGATCACCGTCATAAAACATTGGACCTTCTCTTCTTGTTTTTGTTCAAAATTTTGTGTTCGCCCTCCGCGGTGCTTGTATTAAGTGGCCGTAAACGTTTTGTTCATTAAACTCACGTTTGCGAATAGAATAATTAATGAACGACATTAAAGTGTCGTCGTTAGCGAATGATTGTGCAAATGTCGGCGACATTTCTGTGCGGGATTTGTTTCGCGATTGAGGTGGACAAGTTGTGAGTGTTGTGACCAGTTGTGGTGACAGTCCATTTAATTGTCTCAAAGCGTTTGTTTGATATAAGAGATGTGACTCATGTCACTAGCAATATGTATCAAATCTTTTACTTAATAAGCTAGTTGAAACGCGTGCGACTGATCGCGTCTTTTTATGACATTCGACTGCCTTTAAATTGATCTGCCAGAGAGTATAAGGTGCACAAAATCCTTATCTCCCTCTAAGAACCTCGTGCATAAGCACGATCTTATGGAATATATTATTATATGGTATGTGAATATATACAGGGTGTGCCGTAATTCAAAAATAACGGTAAGCGGGTGACCGTATAACAGCCTTTTTGTCGTTATAGTTCTTAAATCGTTCATATAGATTTTTTCAACCGTTTTTAATACAAGTATATGTACGAGCAAAAATAAAAACCGACTTCAAATAGAATCAAACGATAAATTATATTTTTACTACTCTTTATATTTACGAAATAAAATCAGAACCTAGCCAAATTCTCATCAAACTACTCTTGAAGATAAGAAATGAATCATCGAAATCGGTTGGCGTGATATTGAGCTATTCGTCAAAAAGAAAAGAGAATCATCAAAATCGGTTAACAAACAAAAAAAAACATGCAGACGAATTGAGAACCTCTTCCTTTTTTATGTCGGTTAAAATGTGTGATTTATATTAGGTGTCGGTCTTTCGAAACTGTAGACTTATAGTCGTACACCAGCTCGCCTCGAGTTAGTCATCCCTCGTTATTGGCAGTTGGCGCCGAGAACAATGGAGTTTTATTTAGTGACGGTATTTAGTCGTTGCCAATTTGAGCTCACCGCTCGTAAGCGACTTGGCGGTGGTGCAAGTTGGGAACTTGTGCGTCGCCTAGTACGTTTAAACAGGGAACAGGCGAGATTTTCGCTAATTGCTTCTTACATTCTGCGGAAACAGTTTCTTCAAGAATATGTTACGACCAAAATTTTGACAATCACAAAACTCCCGGTTGTGTAGATCACGGAAGATGTTAAGGAGTACGCTTATCTCGTATTAAGTAACAAAATAAGCGTTCTCATGCTTTTTAACTCACTTTAATACAGAAATACACGTATATGGTAATCTAGAAATTATTGTAAATATGACGCCACGCCGGCAGTGGTGGATTAAACGCTATTACACTTACACTTTGTCCTTTATTTCCGAAATATCATAGTTATATTACGAAGTTCTGCCGCCCATATTCTCTATTCTTTTCCCCATTCATTCCCGCTATAAGGAAGTACTTACCAAGTAAAATTAAACCTAACAAGTATATTTACGAGTAGAAACTAAAACCTGCTGGAAATCGAATCAAACATTATTACATATTACGCGGACGCCATCTTTGTATTATCGAACTATCGTAGGAATATTAATAAATGGAATTAATCAGAACGTAACCAAACTCTCATCAATCGACACTTGGAGTACATCTTTTCCAATAAAAAATAATTACCAAAATCAGTTGGCGTGATATTGAGTTATTCGTCAATTTGTGGCGCACATAGTGAATGCAAATTTAAGACTTATATGGTTTTTTCGTAGATGTCAATGTTGGAATTGGACCAAATTAGAATGGGACCACACAAGTACCATTTTTCAAATAAAAAAGAATCATCAAAATCGGTTCACCCAGTCGAAAGATTTGCAGTAACAAACATAACAAAATACACAGACGAATTGAGACCTTTCTCCTTTTCTGAAACTGGTTGAAAATATCTCAGATGAAAAGCATTCATTTGTACGATTTCAAGGAGTTCCCTGCTATATTCGAAGCCTCATGTATACTAACAAAATGATATCGAGATCGAGAATTTATTTTAAAACATTAAATAGTCAAAAACTTTGTAAGAAATCGCGCCTGCTTGAGCTTGTGAATTAGGCCAATCGTTCCCGTCTGTCGGCTATAATAACTCCGCCGTCCGCCAATGAGAAACTACACACTAGATATTAGTACGTCGGCGGAATTCAACACAACCGAGCTAATCTACTTTGCTGCTAGCATCTTGTAATTCCATTAAAGAAAAAGAACTTCACATTCTCTCTCCGCTATCGTTTCCTCGGGGTCGAGAGATTTACTATTCACCGGAATTCCCCACTCTTCTATTTTCGCCTAATGGAAAACTGCCTGGAGATTCAGTCCGGTAACTACTCCAGTATACTCCGTCTATCTAGTGCGTACCCTACATCTGCGTCTTCTTCCGTCAACGCAGCCAGCCGGTAATAGCTTTCCAGGCTGTCTGGCTGGAGGCGAGCTAGGCTAGGAACGGAGTCTTAGGAGGAATGACGCGCACGTCACATACCGCCTGACACAGGTACTCACCGGGCACGGGTGCTTCGGTGAGTACCTGAACAGGATAGGGCGCGAACCGACCGCGCAATGCCACCATTGTGGCTGTGACCGGATTCCGCGCAGCACACGCTAGCCGTGTGCTCCGCGTGGAGGCGGAGCGGCGGATCCTGGTCAGCATATCGGGCAAGACCTCTCCCGCCGGCGGCAGTAGCGGCTGCGCTGGCGGGGAGATCTAAATGGAAGGCGCTGGTCTCCTTCTGCGAGTCAGTAATGACCCAGAAGGAGACCGCAGAACGGGATCGGGAGAGGCCGATCCCGTTCGGGGAGATGGCGCAGGCGGGCCGGTGGGAGACCGGCCCGCAGCCCTGTAGTTCTGGGCTCTCAAGAATAAGACTACGGTATCCCTGCCTGTCGTAGGAGGCGACTAAAAGGGCCTCGGGTTCACTGGGCGACAAAGGGTGGGGCCTGAGTCGTCCACCAAAGTGGACCTGGGAAGAAGGCGACACCGGCTGGCCCGTGTCGCCTTGCGCTGCGAGGGCACAGGGGAGGGAGACCTCCCCGGGACGTGCCTTGAGCACAGTGCAGAGGGGCTCGGTGCGTTCCACTGGAGATCCGGAGCCCCTCGTCATGCTTCGGTTAATTGTATTTTTATGAATATTTTAACTATGAGACGGAGCAGAGGTAGAATACATTTTGGGTATTTAAGGTGGTGCATAGAACCTGTAAGCATGATTATTAGTTTGAACCATAGTGAGACGGTTGCTCTGAACCTCAATTGAAAGAACGTTTAAATAGTAAGCAACGTGTGAGCTGAACCGTTGCTCTGAACCGAACCTTATAAGTAGATGATTATCTGTTGAACCATAGTGAGACTGTTGCTCTGAACCTTAATTGAACGAACGTAAGCAACGTGTAGAACGACCGTTGCGCTGAACAGTAAGTGAACCGAACCTTATAAACAGTGTTGTTATGATTATCTGTTGAACCATAGTGAGACTGTTGCTCTGAACCGAACCTAATGATTATTTTGTTGAACTACTGTGAGCTGAACTGTGCTCTGAACCTTTGTGAACTTTATTATATGTGAACCTTTATTATTGATGTGAACTTTTATTATTGTGAACCTTTTGATTATCGTGAACCTTTTGATTATTGTGAACTTTTAAGTGTTTAGTTTGAAATTATATATTGTGAATTAAACATAGAACCGAACTTCCGAACTTTTAATACAGTCCACTGAACCTTGAACCGAACTTTTAATACAGTCCACTGAACCTTGAACCGAACTTATAATACAGTCCACTGAGCTCTCAGAACGAGAGCGAGTGCACGCGCATATGTATGTATGCGTGTGCATCGAGCTTCTTCCAAGAAGGGACCACTGTTGTGCGAGTCATACCACGAAGTTGGTCCTTCAGGCGGATATGCGCTAGCGACCTGGATATGCTCTGGTGACCCACATTTTGATCAGAAGTTGGTCCTTCGAGCCGGATATGCGCTAGCGACCTGGATATGCGCTGGTGACCCACATTTTGATCAGAAGTTGGTCCTTCGAGCCGGATCGGGCCAGGGGCCCCATCAGTTAATCGAACGAACCGAACCATGGTGTTGACAAAAGTCAGTGGCACAAGAAAGGAGACGAAGAACGCAGTCGCTTTCTGTGCTACTCTGGAGCAACGACAAGACCGCAGCCGTCTACGTACCGAACCACAGAACCACAGGTCGAGTTGCCGCGCGTCGCCGACATAGAGGCCGCGCTTACCAGAGCACTATCGCGAGTTACGTTTAGTGAGCGTGTAAGAACACATTCTCCGACATCATCTGTACCGTCCCACATAAGTAGATCGACATCAATAAGAAAGCGAAGCGGAGCTTGAATTAATAAAACGCAAAGAGGAGATATTAAACGAAAAAATGAAATTAATTGAAAGGAGATTCGAGTTGCAATTCGCCCGTATTGAAGAAAACTCGAAAGCTAGCGTCAAGGTCGAGTCTTACCGAACTACCGACCAGTGGGTGCAAAACGCTCGGTCCGAGAGAAATACCGAGCGACGACCAAAGTCTATCCTCGTCGACGCCTGTACGGGGGGAGTTACCTGCACTGCACGACCTACAAGAAGATGTTTCAAGACGTCGAGTCGACGCGTGTGATGAGACACAGAGCGGTGACAGATTAAGCTCACCATTTTTGGAAGATAGTGTTAGAAATAAGAATGAAATGGATAACGAGCAGGAATATCCAAACGCTGTAGAAGCGATCAGCGAAAATAATTATGTGGCAGATTATGTTGTGAATTATGAAGCCACAGAAGAGATCGCGAACAAAGAATTGCATGAAAGACATTTGCACGCCGAAGGCGGATTTGAGCAGCGTAGTTTAAGCAGTAACTGCAAAGAGTTATCACGCCAAGTTCGAACGAACCTCGAACCGAAACACCAACACAACAAAGTGGAAATTATCAAAACAGAAGGAACAGAAAATCTTAGGTATGTGTCAGGACACTGATAACAAAGAACTCAGTGTTAATACAAAATGCTGGAACTACGGGCAGACGTCCGTCAAGGGGAACGACCGCCGACAAAGCAAGAAATGCTAAGTGCGGTGATAAGCATTTATGAACCTTTAGGTCTGATATCCCAATATGTTATATCGGCCAAAGTTGCCTTTAAAGCCTATCTCAATACCGCGTATGAAACTACAGGCGACGTTAATTGGAGCTAGGTTAAAGCAAGCCATAAGAAAATTGAACACATTAGATCCAAACTTAGATAAGAACGGTACTTTAAGATTGAAGAACAAGTCGACGCCGAACCACGAACAAATATAGAGAAGCGTCCATTAATACCTAATGGTAAGAATGATTTTACAAAGTTAGTGAACCTACGAGCACGTAGACGAGCGTGCAATACGAACAACGCACGTGAACGATACGTGGTTAAGAACGATATCCAGAAACAATATTGGGTTTTACAATTAGGAACTGCCTACGAACAACGGCAACCCAAATTTCGAGGGAAAGCGCTGCAGTGGAGTTTTGACTGGCGCTTTATCTCTCTTGGAGCACCTAATCAAGGTGACGCGTGGGAGAGCCTGATCCTGCCTGTTAAGGCCGCTCTCACCACGGTCCCGAAGTCGCAAGCGCTAAAGGAAGAGGTGCTTGCAACACTGCGCGCAGAGGCCGAATACAAGGTCGATGCGATTTTACGCACGAGCCCGTGCGTCATGGAGATGAAGAAGCTCTAATGCCTAATCATTTGCTGTTGGGCAGCTCCGCGGGGCACCCAGTGCTGGCCCCTGCGTCGAAGCTGACAGCAAAGCCTGGCGCCAGATTCAGGCGCTCTCTGATACTTTCCGGGCCCGCTGGGTCCGAGAGCACCTCAACGATCGCACCGCGCCAACCTCCTGCGGTGGGCGGTTTCGATCCAGGCGGGAGATTACGTGATCATCGTGGAACCGGCACTGCCCCACAATGTGGCTGTAGCCATCATGCGGGATTGTCGAGTGAGCCTACTCCAATCCCGACGTCGACGTGCGCAGCGCAGACGTCCGAACGTGCACCAATGTCTTCAGATGACCTGTGACCCGACTGGCCGCTCTAACCCTTGCAACCAGAGCTGAAGAGCTTCAGCGGGGGGAGAATGTAGACGACCGGCCAGCCGACCGAGCGAACCCGGGAATATTATATAGTTTATATTAGTAAATAAGTATTTATGTATAAGTCCCAGGGATTCGCAACTATAATAAATATTAATGTTAAATTCTAAATAGATCAAAGCGAACCGAAGATCTCATAAAATTATTAAGAATCAAAGATAAAGAGCTTATTGGGTTATTGGGCATGTTGCTCTATATTGCTGCCATTAACAATTAGAGCTATAAACGTTGCAGATGGCAACGTCAGGCATTGTTTTACTTTACAAATGCCGAATTCTATAGAGTTATTGGAAAGCGTAATTAAGTTATTGGAAAGCGTCCTTTGATAAATTCCCGCTTCGGTTAATTGTATTTTTTATGAATATTTTAACTATGAGACGGAGCGGGGGCAGAGCCCATTTTGGGTATTTAAGGTGGTGCATAGAACCTGTAAGCATGATTATTAGTTTGAACCATAGTGAGACGGTTGCTCTGAACCTCAATTGAAAGAACGTTTAAATAGTAAGCAACGTGTAGAACGACCGTTGCTCTGAACCGAGACTTATAAGTAGATGATTATCTGTTGAACCATAGTGAGACGGTTGCTCCGAACCTCAACTGAAAGAACGTAAGCAACGTGTAGAACGACCGTTGCGCTGAACAGTAAGTGAACCGAACCTTATAAACAGTGTTGTTATGATTATCTGTTGAACCATAGTGAGACCGTTGCTCTGAACCGAACCTAATGATTATTTTGTTGAACTACTGTGAGCTGAACTGTGCTCTGAACCTTTGTGAACTTTATTATATGTGAACCTTTATTATTGATGTGAACTTTTATTATTGTGAACCTTTTGATTATCGTGAACCTTTTGATTATTGTGAACTTTTAAGTGTTTAGTTTGAAATTATATATTGTGAATTAAACATAGAACCGAACTTCCGAACTTTTAATACAGTCCACTGAACCTTGAACCGAACTTATATATACAGTCCACTGAACCTTGAACCGAACTTATATATACAGTCCACTGAGCCTTGAACCGAACTTATATATACAGTCCACTGAACCTTGAACCGAACTTATATATACAGTCCACTGAACCTTGAACCGAACTTATATATACAGTCCACTGAACCTTGAACCGAACTTATATATACAGTCCACTGAACCTTGAACCGAACTTATATATACAGTCCACTGAACCTTGAACCGAACTTATATATACAGTCCACTGAACCTTGAACCGAACTTATATATACAGTCCACTGAACCTTGAACCGAACTTATATATACAGTCCACTGAACCTTGAACCGAACTTATATATACAGTCCACTGAACCTTGAACCGAACTTATATATACAGTCCACTGAACCTTGAACCGAACTTATATATACAGTCCACTGAACCTTGAACCGAACTTATATATACAGTCCACTGAACCTTGAACCGAACTTATATATACAGTCCACTGAACCTTGAACCGAACTTATATATACAGTCCACTGAACCTTGAACCGAACTTATATATACAGTCCACTGAACCTTGAACCGAACTTATATATACAGTCCACTGAACCTTGAACCGAACTTATATATACAGTCCACTGAACCTTGAACCGAACTTATATATACAGTCCACTGAACCTTGAACCGAACTTATATATACAGTCCACTGAACCTTGAACCGAACTTATATATACAGTCCACTGAACCTTGAACCGAACTTATATATACAGTCCACTGAACCTTGAACCGAACTTATATATACAGTCCACTGAACCTTGAACCGAACTTATATATACAGTCCACTGAACCTTGAACCGAACTTATATATACAGTCCACTGAACCTTGAACCGAACTTATATATACAGTCCACTGAACCTTGAACCGAACTTATATATACAGTCCACTGAACCTTGAACCGAACTTATATATACAGTCCACTGAACCTTGAACCGAACTTATATATACAGTCCACTGAACCTTGAACCGAACTTATATATACAGTCCACTGAACCTTGAACCGAACTTATATATACAGTCCACTGAACCTTGAACCGAACTTATATATACAGTCCACTGAACCTTGAACCGAACTTATATATACAGTCCACTGAACCTTGAACCGAACTTATATATACAGTCCACTGAACCTTGAACCGAACTTATATATACAGTCCACTGAACCTTGAACCGAACTTATATATACAGTCCACTGAACCTTGAACCGAACTTATATATACAGTCCACTGAACCTTGAACCGAACTTATATATACAGTCCACTGAACCTTGAACCGAACTTATATATACAGTCCACTGAACCTTGAACCGAACTTATATATACAGTCCACTGAACCTTGAACCGAACTTATATATACAGTCCACTGAACCTTGAACCGAACTTATATATACAGTCCACTGAACCTTGAACCGAACTTATATATACAGTCCACTGAACCTTGAACCGAACTTATATATACAGTCCACTGAACCTTGAACCGAACTTATATATACAGTCCACTGAACCTTGAACCGAACTTATATATACAGTCCACTGAACCTTGAACCGAACTTATATATACAGTCCACTGAACCTTGAACCGAACTTATATATACAGTCCACTGAACCTTGAACCGAACTTATATATACAGTCCACTGAACCTTGAACCGAACTTATATATACAGTCCACTGAACCTTGAACCGAACTTATATATACAGTCCACTGAACCTTGAACCGAACTTATATATACAGTCCACTGAACCTTGAACCGAACTTATATATACAGTCCACTGAACCTTGAACCGAACTTATATATACAGTCCACTGAACCTTGAACCGAACTTATATATACAGTCCACTGAACCTTGAACCGAACTTATATATACAGTCCACTGAACCTTGAACCGAACTTATATATACAGTCCACTGAACCTTGAACCGAACTTATATATACAGTCCACTGAACCTTGAACCGAACTTATATATACAGTCCACTGAACCTTGAACCGAACTTATATATACAGTCCACTGAACCTTGAACCGAACTTATATATACAGTCCACTGAACCTTGAACCGAACTTATATATACAGTCCACTGAACCTTGAACCGAACTTATATATACAGTCCACTGAACCTTGAACCGAACTTATATATACAGTCCACTGAACCTTGAACCGAACTTATATATACAGTCCACTGAACCTTGAACCGAACTTATATATACAGTCCACTGAACCTTGAACCGAACTTATATATACAGTCCACTGAACCTTGAACCGAACTTATATATACAGTCCACTGAACCTTGAACCGAACTTATATATACAGTCCACTGAACCTTGAACCGAACTTATATATACAGTCCACTGAACCTTGAACCGAACTTATATATACAGTCCACTGAACCTTGAACCGAACTTATATATACAGTCCACTGAACCTTGAACCGAACTTATATATACAGTCCACTGAACCTTGAACCGAACTTATATATACAGTCCACTGAACCTTGAACCGAACTTATATATACAGTCCACTGAACCTTGAACCGAACTTATATATACAGTCCACTGAACCTTGAACCGAACTTATATATACAGTCCACTGAACCTTGAACCGAACTTATATATACAGTCCACTGAACCTTGAACCGAACTTATATATACAGTCCACTGAACCTTGAACCGAACTTATATATACAGTCCACTGAACCTTGAACCGAACTTATATATACAGTCCACTGAACCTTGAACCGAACTTATATATACAGTCCACTGAACCTTGAACCGAACTTATATATACAGTCCACTGAACCTTGAACCGAACTTATATATACAGTCCACTGAACCTTGAACCGAACTTATATATACAGTCCACTGAACCTTGAACCGAACTTATATATACAGTCCACTGAACCTTGAACCGAACTTATATATACAGTCCACTGAACCTTGAACCGAACTTATATATACAGTCCACTGAACCTTGAACCGAACTTATATATACAGTCCACTGAACCTTGAACCGAACTTATATATACAGTCCACTGAACCTTGAACCGAACTTATATATACAGTCCACTAAAGAAAAGAACTTCACATTCTCTCTCCGCTATCGTTTCCTCGGGGTCGAGAGATTTACTATTCACCGGAATTCCCCACTCTTCTATTTTCGCCTAATGGAAAACTGCCTGGAGATTCAGTCCGGTAACTACTCCAGTATACTCCGTCTATCCCTACCCTACATCTGCGTCTTCTTCCGTCAACGCAGCCAGCCGGTAATAGCTTTCCAGGCTGTCTGGCTGGAGGCGAGCTAGGCTAGGAACGGAGTCTTTTTGTGCTTGTAGCAATCTAACCTGTGTAATGGTGATCGCGTCGTCCGGGTCGTCGAGAACATGTCTCGGCCTCCAGGCGACGCGTCGGAATTTAGAGAATTTTGTAAGTGGCGGTACTTACAAGAAGTTTATTTGTATGTTTTGTGAGAGTGTCGAGAAACAGTCGGGATGCTTTAGGAATTGGGCTATTCAGCCCTGTAGTTCTGGGCTCTCAAGAATAAGACTACGGTATCCCCTGCCTGTCGTACAAGGCGACTAAAAGGGGCCTCGGGTTCACTGGGCGACAAGGGTGGGGGCCTGAGTCGTCCACCAAAGTGGACCCGGGAAGAAGGCGACATCGGCTGGCCCGTGTCGCCTTGCGCTGCGAGGGCACAGGGGGGGAGGGAGTAACCTCCCGGGACGTGCTCTCCTTGAGCACAGTGCAGAGGGGCTCCGGTGCGTTCCACTGGAGATCCCGGAGCCCCTCGTCATGCACCGAGGAAAGGGCCACCGGGGAGGTTTTAGTGGGTAAGAACCCCACATAACCGCCGTCTTCCCCCCAGAAGGCGGGGTATCTTTCTGGAGATTTCCTCCCGTAAACAAAAAAAAAAGGAATTGGGCTATTGTCGGTAACCCTGTGTCTATGTGGAACGGCCGTCGCTCCGTATGTTTTATTAACACGTCGCGTAGTGGGGAGAATCAGATGTGAGTTGGCGTGCTTGTGGCAATTTGTTGTCAGTTTCTTTACGAGGCTCATATGACAACATATGCCGTCATATATAAATGAATTATGTAGCTATAAAATTGTTAAAACAATGTTTTAAGGACACAACCCTAATTATTGTTTCTTGTTTCAGGTAAGTTTGAAAGCAGTGAGAATATATATGAAGCTAGTATACAACTTCGAAGCACCGGTTTGATTTTTTTTTAAATACCTTCGTACCCACATTGATAAATTGTGTAATACGAATGTTCTTCTGCGTATTTAAAAGGTTTTTTTTGTTTCGTTTTTTGTGTTTGCTCTACGCATTGTTTTGGTTTCTGTAGCTCTTTGTTGACTTAAATCATGTTTTTGTATTACAAATAGTTTATTCGAATATTATATTTTGTGAACGGTTATGTGACGTCAAAAATAATTGATATTGGGAGAAATATGTCTCTATTATATAGCAATGAATGACTAATAGTAAAGCGTTCGATGGTCTTAACCGATTTATTGGTTCGATTAGTGCCCGGTGTATAATGATGGACTTAACATCACAGATCTTGATAATCGGTCAATAAAAGCTGTTTGCCCACCGCTCTAAAAGAGAGGGTTCAAAGATAACAACCCAGTTTTCGTATGGAAAACCGAATTAGTTCGGCCGTATATCGGGTCGGAGTCCTTACGCTTGCTCCCAATAGAGGTTGAGGGTTATCGACCTAAGAGCTCACCCACCTCTGTAACTCCGGCGAAACTGTAGCGGCCAGCTTCACTGATCGACATCATAGGTTCATCAAAAAATAACTACTGGTCTCTATTACAATGATATTAGGATGATCTCTGTTCATCCCGGTTGAGTTAAGAACTGTGATAGAGTATAGAATAAGGTATGGTATCCCCTGTCAAAGGGTCCTCGGGTTCATTGGCGACAAGGCCTTTTGGCGTCCGCTACAGTGGACTGTGGAAGAACTGTGAAAGGTTGTTTTAAATTATTCATCATGAATAGATGTGGTTGTAGATGGCACATGTCAGATGCTTATCGCGTAGGTTGCGTTATGTGGAATACGACAAAGGTAATCAGGTCAATGTAGAACACATTGTTCCTTGTTCACGTGCCAGTTAATTAATCCTTATTTAGGAACTGAAGTAATACCTGTATTGTTGGTAGGCACCCAAATCTATTTTAAAATACCATTTATATATATATATATATATATATATATATATACATATTTATATATGTATCTAAACACAAAATTTAGAAAAAAGATAATGAGCAAAGCTTGAGAGAGAGAGCTTCAAATCGCGAGACGACGTGGCAACACAGGCAGTGCTAAACAACAACTCAACAGCTAGACCTAACTAATCTTTTTTGTTAACGGGGAGGAAATCTTCAAAAAGATACCCCGCCTTCTGGGGGGAAGGCGGCAGTTATGTGGGGTTTGACCCATTAAACCTCCCCGGTGGCCCTTCTTCGGTGCATGGTGAGGGGCTCCGTGATCTCCAGAGGAACGCACCGGAGCCCCTCTGCACTGTGCTCAAGGATATATACCACCCACCATTCGACTCTTGACGTGAACCATCACCTAGCACAAGCTTAAGCTTAGTTGGAATGGTTAACAAGAATGTTTGTAATATTCATGAGAAAAAGAAAAAAATATTGCTATATACTTGGTATAGATAAGAAATATAACTTTCTTTATAAAAATAACATATAAGAATTACATTTGAAGTAATGTTTGTTTTTCTGTACACTAACAAATGTTCACCAAAATTAATCTTTACAGAACGAACTATGAGTGACTTATGTTTTGCAAACCGCACCAAAAATGTATTAGGCTATAAGCGTTTGAATTACATTGAAACTGAATTTATGATGTCAAAAGTGCGTTCATGGTCCGGAGTTCGAGCCCAAACATGACATCGTAAGTATTATCACCGCTGTATCAATATTCCATATTAAATCCACCTGTTCTTGTTTAACGAGCAGGTGTGCCGTCAATTAATAAAACCCATTACCGGCCATTGTTAATTTGCTTAATATTAACCCTCCCTGTCCGTGGGAGGGTTGTACATCTGTGTACCTCCGCCACCTATAACACATTTGTGAAAGGGCCCTTACTCACGTGAGAGGTGGTATTAATAATTTTATAGCCAGATAGGTCTCTTACGCAATGAAATGTACCAATCAAAATTAATTATATCTTAGGTAAAACTTCTTTAGCTCCATCTATATGTATAATATATACACAAAATAAAATTGATACGCGATTGTTCAAGAGAGAAAGAAAATGCGCGTGCGCACTTTTTTTTTATAATTTCTAAGCAAGTGCTTGACTACGATCCCACCTGATGTTAAGTGGAAATCCAGTCCTGGATGGTAAGGCGCACTAGCTTAGTAAATGCCTATTCACTCTACTCTTGAAAATACCCACATTGTAATCGGAAGGAAAGACAGACGCGGGCAAACTATTCCAGTCCTTTGCTGTACGAAGAATGAAAGACAAAGCAAATCGCTTCGTTCGGGTTTGAGGGATGTTAACAACAAAAGGATGAAATCCCGCAGTGCGTCTAGAAGTCCGATGGTGGAAAGGGGATGGGGGAATTAGATCATGAGGTTCCTGAGCACACTCTCCAAAATGCAATCTGTAGAAAACCGAAAGGCTAGCTACCTTACGCCTGTGCTCAAGACTGAGCAGATTGGTTTCAGCTGCGTCACCAAATAGCCTCTTAGCCCGCCTCTCCACCGACTCCAAAGCTGCGAGATGACATTTAGCTGCGCCTGCCCAAATGTGACAGCAGTATTCCACACAAGACCGGACTTGAGCTTTGTAAAGTGTTAAAAGCTGTCCCGCGGAGAAGTACACTTTGACCAAGATCCTAAGTTTTTTTGCAGCTATCATAGCCTTAGACTCGATGAACTCTCTCTTGCTCCTACAGTGTGATAAAGACAATAGGCCTGCACTGTGTCTTAGATATACGAACCGTAACTGGCTATGAGAGAAAGAAAATGCTCGCGACTCTCTCTCTTGCTCTTACAGTAATATAGGAAACCCTCTATCTTCACTAACTTATACCACACTCTAAACATCCGTCCGCCTCGCCCGTTCACATTTTTCGTAACGCTCTCGTCATGTATTCACCAGCCTTCTCCCCGAGTCATGCAATGCGTAAAGAAGTATTACTTCAATAAAAACTGTGGCCGTGATACACTGAAAGGAGCTGAAAATAACTTGTACAGTTTAATTTCTGTAGCAAATTGTAACATTGAACCAATTAAGCGATCTTAATTAAAGTTTCTATTGAAATTATCAAGTAGCACGCTCTTTGCGAGTTGAATGTTCACTTCTTCGTAACGTTTTATGGTGTTTGTTTTTCTTATGGCTTATTTTGTGTTTGAAATACACATCGATGGTAACAAGTATATTTACTAGTCAAAACAAGAACCGACTTTAATTCGAGTAGGAATATTACGAAACTGAATTAATCAGAATCTTCTTTTTGTTGACGGGGGAAATCTTAAACAAGATACCCTGCTCTCTGGGGAGAAGGCAGGGTTATGTGAGGTTCTTACCCACTAAAACCCTCCCGCTGGCCCTTGGTGTGCATAGTGAGGCGCTCCGGGATCTCCAGTGGAACGCACCGGAGCCTCTCTGCACTGTGCTCTTCAGAAAGCACGTCCGGGGGGAAAGGCGGAAGGGGAGGTTAGTCTCTCCCCTACTGTACCCTTGCCGTACAAGGCGACACGAGCCAGCCGATGTCGCCTTCTTCCCGGGTCCACTTTAGCGGACGACAGAGGCCTCCACCCATGTCGCTCCGTGAACCCGAGGCCCCTTTTAATCGCCTTCTACGACAGGCAGGAGATACTGTAAACTTATTCTACGAGCCCAGAACTACAGGGCTGAAGTTTGCTGTCGCTGAAGTTGCTGAATTAATCAGAACCTAGCCAAAGTTAAAGTTAGTTACAGCCTTTATATATATAATATATATGTCCCACTGCCGGGCACAGTCCTTCTCTGTAAAGAGAGTATAAGGGCATAGTCCACCACGCGGCCCTAGTGCGGATTGGTAGACTTCACATGCCTTAGAAATTTTTTCTAAGACATGTAGGTTTCCTCACGATGTTTTCCTTCACCGCCTAGCGCGTGGATAATCAGCACATAAAATTGCAACAGCAAATTTATTGGTGCCGGCACCGGGGATCGAACTCGGGTTGCTAGCGTACTATGCAACAAGAGCCAACCGCCTGGACACTGAGCTACCACGGCTCTGAACCTAGCCAAACTCTCATCAAAGTACCTTTACATCCTTTCAAATAAAAAATAATTCATCGAAATCGTTTGGCGTGATATTAAGTAATTCGTACATTTGTGACGCGCACACGCATTAAGGATTTAATGTAAATCTAAGACTTATTTGGTTTCACATGAATACTAATATCTGAAAAGGGTTCACCCAGTTAATGTTATTCATAAATATACTTGTTATTTGTAGGTTGTGGTTAATTGATTCATCATCAGCTTTGTCAAAACGTTGGAAAGGCTTTCCCCAATACAGCATTATACACAAACGATCACGCCAATCGATCGCCAAACGAATCAGCCACTTCAGCAATACTAATAAGGTCATCGGTTTATTTGATCTGCGCCCCTAGTATACTATTCACCAATGTCGTTTCATTATGAACCCTTTTATCACAGTCCTATCAATTGTCACACACGATTGACTTGCCATTAGCACGCCATCGGTAAACGATAGTAGCACCAAAGAACGTTAAATTTGTACACAATCGGTTTAGCAGACTCGTGATTCTCCGGGGTGCCTTATGCTTGTCTCACTCATACGCAGCCATCATACCAAGATTTTCCTCCCCTTACAGATGTCACTGCCTCTTGTTGACCGGCACCAGATGATGTATACAGATACAATTTTTGTCTGTCTACTCCGCGAACAATGTTTATTACATTACCGTGTATTAACTTTAAATTTGTATACACATTCTTACACACACTTGACACTCAACATATTATGTATATATACCTTCTCCTTCTCTCTCCAATAGTTTTAAAAGTTTTGTGCCCATCCGTTGGGTTTAGGCCTGGTGATCCATCTAACAGGTTTGTTCCTAGTTTGGACACCAGTCCCCCGCTCATAATTGTAATTTAATTAGTTGCTATTGAAATTATTGTGGGATAATTAAAAATTTGTTGTTGTTAACATGCAATAGAATATCTTTGTGAGCAATTTGCTTATGGTATTATTTCTGTTATAAATTTTTCCCAGCATCCAACATTAATAAACCCCCGACAAAAGCCCACTAATCCCCTGTCAAGTGTAACCAATCAATCTACTGGATGATCTATTCATCAAGATGGGCTCTGGGTAATCGATTTATTCGAAATGTATTTTTCACTCTCTCCAATCAATCCTCGCTGCTGCGTTCATTCATGCGAATCCGCTTGCCATACCACCTGGTTCGCCAATTTAGTATAAGTCTAACGATAGCGTCCCACTAAATATCTCTTACGGGGAATTATATTATATATATTTCCTTTTCTTCAGTCGTTTTCTTCATGTTTCAGGCTATCTAGGTATAAGATGGTTTTAACCACCATTTCGATAATTTAGTTGATTGTCCAATGATGATTTAGAAAAATGTTAAAGATAATGCGTGTGTTATCAAAGCTTGAACTATTTAAGTGTTTGCAGTATAACGTGGTTGATTCTCAGATCAAATACTGGTGACGTGGAAAAGAACTAATTATAGAGACTAAGACGGTTCGGGATTTGGGACGGCATGCTTGATGGAATAACACTGGGTATCAATAGGCGCCGCCAATAGAGATTGATAATTTCCCCTTCAAGCAGTTCAACACTTCAAAGTCCTTCTGAAGTTTTTGTTGTATTATTCTTAAGCCGCTATACTGAAGTGAAGGTTGAAGTATGTTAGTAATTGTTGTCTCTCTCTTCATCTATTTTTCGGGAAAAGGAGCAAACGAGCTCTCGGCCTTTGAGAATAGAGTAGGCTCGTTTACTGAAGGTCTTCAAATTGTACAGGTTCGGAAACACTACTGGTGAGAGTTGATTCCTCAGGTTGATAGTTCGAGGTAAAAAGTTACGCAAAAAACATACGGTACGCCAACCATCTAGATGGTGTCGATGCAATTTAGAATTCTTTTATTATTTGTGTTCAAAACCTTGCCGTTAGTTAGGTTAATGTTTCTAGTAACTTTTACTGCAGGTGTGGTTATTTTATCATGTCTCTGACCAACGTGTCCTTATCTAATCCATACACGTGAATATATTGTCACTACCTGATTCCTTATCTCCTTTCCTAATGCGATATCGTACATTAGCGTTATCTTACTCTGTGATAATGATTTTGGTAACGTATATAAATAAAACACCAAATTAAGAAAACCCCCGCTTACCCCTTCAAGTCGAAGGCTTGATTTATTATTATTAGTAAATTGTAAAACACATTATAAATTGATTCTATATATATATATATATATACGAGTATGTCAACGGAAATGTTTGTAATCCGTCATTGTATACAATTCCTAGGAAATGTATGTCATTCCAAAATTTGGCTATGACTTTTTTTAAATTTGACGTCATTAAGAATATTAACAAACCCTAAAAACACTGCTTTTATTGAAGATGAACGTTATAAAGTTAATTGAAGAAGTTTCTACGGCAAAAACAACTGCCAGAAAGACTTCTCGTGATTATTGGTTATTGCGGCGATACGACGTGCTATTATTTTACGGTATGACTGTTATCCGATTGTCTCAATAAGTGTTATAATAAAAAAAATATTATTACACATTTCCTAGGATTTGTATACAATTCCGTGATTTCATAAATTTCCGGTAACATATATATACATTAGCGTAAATATGAAAATCTTGGACATATAATTAACAAATAAGTGAATTTAAATGGCTGATTTGAACTGGTTTTAATGAGCGTACATGCAAAATAACATGAACTACATTGATATTTAATTGGAGCAATATAAAGCTTCAGTGGATCATAACGAAGTAATAAAAGCAAAATTATTTTATTTGGAATAACACAAACTGTTTTTAACACAACTGTTCGGACACTTTTTGGTTATTACACAACAGTTTTAAAATATTTATTTATGATAAATCATTGCCAAAGTATGTACTTTAATTAATAACTAAGTCAAAGTGGCCCCATCGATCTTCAATTTCGCTCCAGCCATATTCGGCATCAGGTTGCTGGCCGCTAAGAGTATAAGTTTTGCTACTGCGTTAGAATCTATTATGTTCTTCGTCGTTAATTCCACGCTTAGATTATTGTAGGCAATCTCCAAATCACCTTCATCAATATTGAAATTTTGAAGATAATTCGTCCGGGTTATTCCGGGACTAATTAAGTTGATTTTCACACCTTCCGCCACTACTTCTATCGACGAAAATTGTGAGAACTTTTCCAAAGCTGTCTTTGATATAACGTAGGCAAGAAATCCGGGTGTGTAATAGTCCATGAAACACGATCCAATATTCACGACATTTCCTTTGGTTTTTTTCAAATGTGGTAGTGCTAGTTGAGTCAAATAATAAGGCACTCTCACGTTGATCGCTATAAGCTCGTCAAAAATTTCAATATTCGGATCGTAAATTGAGGCCACTTGAATCTTACCAGCACAATTAATTAAAATATCGATTCCTTTAAATTTACCCACTGTTTTGTTTATAACGTCTTCACAACTGCCAGAATGTGTGAGGTCACATAAGATACACAGAGCTGCAGATCCACTTAGCACTTCGCATTGTTGAGCAACGTCTTGAAGCCTCAATGCATTTCTACCCACAAGGCACAATTTAGCTCTGTGCTGCGCGAACATCTTTGCGGTAGCGGCGCCGATTCCCGAACTAGCGCCAGTTACGATAACAACTTTGTTTTCAAAATTAAAGTTCATTTTTACGCGTTAAAGAAAATTACTACATCAGAAATGGTACACGCATTAAACTAAATCCGATTTCTATTCGTTTTACGACATCACAACCTAGTAGACGTATGTTTATTCAGATACTGTTAAGCTGTGACTAGTTTATGCGTCTGTTACTGTTATCAGCTTTGTCGACGAACAAATAAAGCTGAACTGTTGTTATATCAGCACAATACATTTTTTATCGCAGTTTATCTAGAGTGAGACGTCCTATAAAAATATACAACTCAGAATGACGAATTCATTTTGAGTTGTTTATTGACTTTATTGCTATTATTAGACAATGTTACTCAAGAATTTCATACGTGTTTTTAATTGATTATGGTTGCTCACGGTTCTACGGCAATTAATTTAAATATTTGTTGCGTAGCGTTTGTTGCTTGTTTGTTAACTAATTCTTTTCACGCGGCCTTATCAAAGTTTTCCTACAACTTCTTTGGTATTGATCACTTAATATTTTTGTTACTGAATATATTTAATATGGGCGATTGTGTTACTAATACTTTTTACTGTGGCTGTCTATTAATATTTTAGTTAAATTCAGCACTTACGATCGATCATATTAGCTGGCTCTAAGCTAAGGACGAAGTCCCGTCAAGTTCAATGTTGGCCCCGTTTACTTCCGGAAATAAGTTACTAGCTATTAAACATATTAATGTAGCAACTTCTTTAGCTTCCATGATAACTCCAGTCGGTAACTGCTCTGATATCATATTGTAAACATACGGCTGAAATTCCTTATCTATATTAATATTATGCAAGAAGTTTGTCCTTGTTGGGCCTGGATTTATTGTATTAATTCTCACTCCTTCTGGAGAGGTTTCCGTTGCGGCCTGTTCAGTGAAACGCTGTAAACCATTCTTCGATATACAATACGGTAAAAAACCTGGTCTGTATCGATGAGAAATTGATGAACCCACGTTTACTATGCTGCCTTTTGTTTTTCTCAAATGTGGTACAACTAGTTGAGATAGGTAGTACGGAACCCGAAGATTGATTGCGATTAATTCATCGAAAACTTCTATAGACTGGTCGAAAATTGATGCCATTTTTAATTTTCCAGCACAGTTGATCAATACATCGATCTTACCGTATACTTCCAAGGTTCTGTTGATAACAGTCTCACAGCTTTCCGGATGTGTCAGGTCTAGAAGTAAGCATAGAGGTTTATGCCCTTTCTTGCTTTGACATTCTTGTGCTACTTCATTGAGTCTAGTTTCGTCTCTTCCCACTAATGTAAGTTTTGCTTCATAGTCGGCGAATATTTTAGCACTTTCAGCTCCTATTCCAGAACTTGCTCCTGTCACGATAACAATTTTCTCTTTGAAATCTATATCCATTGTTGTTTTTTTTAATAAGCTAACACACGTGCGTTATCACTAGAGTTTTTGTAACAACTGCCGTATCCACTGATAAGTCAGTAACAATGTTGAAATCTATACTATATAGTCTACTAGATTTCGTGGACTAAATTTGATTGCAAGGATGGAGTACGAGTGATGTGTAGATTATTTATGATTATGACGATTTCTTATCTCTTTCTTTTGAAAAACTTACGTTTGTTCGTTAACCAGCATAGGTCTTTTATTTTAAAATAATTGTGAGTGCTTCCTTATATGCTTTTATTTATCGTTATTATCTATTCTTATCTCATAATTATTATGTACGTCCGTGACAGGGCCACCAATGGCTTCTGCTGTTGCACGAATGGGTCGGCACAATCGTGGTGGTACTACGACCTCGTAGGGTTATATATGTGTGGTATATTATTTATATTGACAGTTAGCGCGGCGCTTTCGACCCAACTCTTTGTAGGCTAGTAGAGGTTTAAAATCAGTGAATCACATGTTTATTTGCGTCCCAGATTCCAATGACTGTATTGAAAATTACGTTTTGAAATAAAACTTCTTTACGCACGTTTGATTTGGGGAGTGAACTGGTGAATGCGTTACGAAAAGTGTGATCGGGCGATGCGAAAGGAAGTTAAGAGGAAGATATGTTTGTGAATATAGAAAGAGAGCTACGTTTCGTATATCTAAGACACAATGCACAATTGTATCACACTGTAGGAACAAGATAGCAGTGCGTGTGCACATTTTTTTCTCTCTTGAACAATCGTGTAAATATTATATATTGATTATATGTATTTGGATATAGATAAAAATGTTTTAATTTAGTTGTGTGGTCTAAAGCACACTCGTTTTTTTTATGTTACATAACCAATTTTTAAGAGCTTTTATACGGAAGTGTAGTATTCGTGTTGGAGAAAATCCTTTGTTTCGTATACAGTTCTATTTGTATAACGAGTGATACTGTATCGACCGTAGGTATACGGCCCGATTGCAAAATTCGTGCAAGCGTGTCAAATCGCGAACAAACAATGGACACGCCTCTCTCGTCACGTCACACGACGTGTTTACTGCGATCTGTTTGCATTCGCTTTTATCTCTACGAACTACAGCGTGCACATGCTTGCCTTGTACACTTTTTAAACTGCCATAGAACATCCACTGATATAGGCCTCCTGCAATGATTTCCAAAAGGTCCGTTTGTAAGAGCATTGCATCTAGCTGCCTTTATAGTAATTAAAAATTTTGTACAACAATCATTTAAATATGTTAGGTAGGTCATTTTAAGCGTATATTGACGCCTAATGGTTAAGGGTACCGGTCTTACGTTCGAATCTACAATTAGAATATTCACGTGAACAATCTCTTAGATTTAGAGACTTAAATAAGATTAAACTTAGTTGGATTGGTTAACAGGAATGTTAGTAGCATTTCTGAAAAAAAAAACGACCGATAAAATAAGGTTTATAAATGAAGAAGTTATGATTGTATAAATATATGTAAATGTATACTAAGAGTCACCTCCTTTCTGGTTAAAAATCTATATGAACACATTCGTTAATAATTATTTACGCACGAGTATAGATATCGACGCTGGAAAGCACAAACGTAGTAAGTGACACATTTGGCCATTTTTACTTTTTACATCGTTGGAATCGGAAAAAAACAGACACGTCGAATGATATTTGACTTGTAACAATTAGCAATGAAAAATACAAGATTGACACTTCTCTTTTATTTTTTATACGGTAAAACGATTTTCTTTTAGAAATTCTCTAGGTTAATGCCGAGGTACAATACTTATACAGTAAAAAATAATAAATATCATGTCCAAAAACGAGAGCTGTAGGTCCACAAACACGAAAGTTGTTTTTTTTTTAAAGTTGAAATGTTTTCCGTTCTGATGAACAATTTCATTTTTGTGGATTACTACGTTTTTGTTCCAGCGTCGATATATTCACGAGTTGTGTTGTAATATGGTAACACAGAAAGGACAATGCTCTCACTGTGTAGCGGTAGCGCTAACGAATTCGCAAACTCGCGAGTTGACAATTGGCACGCAGAAGAGAAGTGACGTGCCACGTTACCAGCGCCCGCGTGTTTACCCTCCGCGTGTCGTCTTGATGTATTGTTTTCCCGCGCGGGATATTAAGCCGACAACATAAACAAATTTTAAAAATGGAACGTTTCATTTTTCGAGCGTTTTTTTCCCCCCTAGCCATTGTTAAATGTTTTAATCTCAACGATTTGTTGGCGGCGCTTGTTTATTTTTTTTTTTAATTTACTACAGAGATTCGTAATATGTATTGTTCTAGAATCACATTTGTCATTTGCCGCGATTTTATTTTTTTTATTATGTCTTTCTCGCCGCTGACAGATTTTTTAAGATTCCAATTTGTTGATATGTTCGTGACTCATTAAATCATTAACAGTCGAGAAATAAGGCTTGGAATCCTATCTATGATTTGGCAAGCGTTCATTCTATTTGTCTACTGCTTATAAAATACTGGCCACATTTATAGTTTGTGTAATCTGACGTAACTGTTTTTTTTTTAATTAGCGTACACCGTTCGAATTACTGGCTGTCAAAAGTGCTTTAAATAAATCGTTTATTCATTTTAAATGAAAACGATTGGAATGTGAATATATTTGCTGTTATTCAGTGTTGATTGACAATTTCCGTACAAAGTGGTAGCAGAGGCAATTTTATTTTTACGGCATTCGACGTAAAATTAACCTTTCGTTTTGGCTTACAACGCGGCAAATTTGGATTTCGTTCGAGTGTACTGAGGCTGTGAACCTATGTGACATACGTAAGTTACTTGTATTTGAAACCTAGAGGGGGTCGTTTAGGGGCCTAGAAAAAATGGGGGGCATTGATGTGGGTTAGGTGGGCGATGTATAATTTTTTATTTATTTTAATTAACCTGTTATAGTATTTTAATTTTCAACTTAAAAAAACCCACTTACTACACAATAACGAATAATTACTTTATATGTCTACCCTGTATTATGTTATAAAAACATAAAATACGTAACATAGATTTAATGGGATAGCCCGCACACCGTACGCAATAAAGTTTTATAAGTTTCTGCGGATAAAGGAACATGATCGATGCTAGTTAAAAAAATTAGAGCAATTTCACATTAATGCACCAGAAATTATTTTAAACGTTAGGGAAAACACTACCACAGTTTTAGGGGTGTATAAAAAATGGGGGGGCGCTGAAAAATAATTGATTTTCAAAGGGGGCGGTAAAAGAAATTTTTGAAGAGTTTGATAATCACTGGTATACGTGAACGTAATTCTAAAATTATTTTTTATTATGTGCTAATTACTAATTTAATAAATAAACTTACTAATTCACTATTACTTAGGTATGTATTTAAAGTTTCTTAAGTTATTTAATTCTGGTTCTTTTTTATGTTGACCAGATCGTGTCCCATTCCAGGCGGCCTTATGTTTTTAAACGTGACCGTGCAATAATCAATTATTGAATTGCAAAGCTAACATTTGTACGCGACTCGATATAGCTCAAGATTTGTCAGCATATTCAAAGTACAAAAAGCATTAGAAATATAAATATCATCTAAATCTGCCGCTTACGCAAGACAGGATCTCTACTTGAGTACTTTATGACCAAATAAGCATGTCATCTAAATATTGCCTCAGGTGACATGTTTGCAAATATCGTTATGGTATTACAGTGACCTTCGGACGTTAAGTTATTCTAATTTCCATATCCATACGACGTTATTCTATATGTGGGCTATGATTTATGTTTTATACAACACTAACTGCGCCCCGTGGTGTTACCAGCGATTAAAAACCGATTTTTTTTTCTAAAATAAAAACCTAAGTTACTTATTACATCAGCTATCTGCCAGTGAAAGTCTCGTGAAAATCGGTCCTGCCGTTCCAGAGATTAGTCGGAACAAACAGACAAACAAAAATAATATAGTAATACATTTGCACTACCGTATATATATAGAAACATTATATAAGTATGTACTAAACAGTTATTTTAATATTACAAACAGACTTCCATTTTTTTTTATTTATTTACATACATAGAAATACGATATACAAGGCTTAACAGTCTTAAGTTCAAGGGATTGTTATTAAAATGGTTGCAGAATCAGGACTACACCCAAATTGAAAATATATTATTAACCTCATGACCACACACTCACTCACACACTACACATTCGCATAACTTCTCAACTATGACTGTAGTTCTTTATCTTTTTTTTCCTTTTTGTTTTTTTCATATATTTTTAATTATTAATTATCGTATAATTTACTTAACTTATATTAAAAACATACTCGTATTGTACGCAAGACTTACTGTTTGTGACTCTGGAAGGTACTGTCTCCTGAGATACAGGTACACTGTACCTAGTTCAGGAGACAGAGCTCCTGTATTTGTAACATGTTTGTTTTTGTGATATTAATAATAAAGTTAAAGTTATAAAAATACTCACGCCCGTCTTCCGTATTCTAGTGATGTAGGCAGAAATCACGGACAGTTAGTACGATCGTGAAACACGTCTTTCGCTTCACAATCAGACATCTGCACATACTTGTCGGTTAACGGTACTGCTTTCCTGCCCTTTTAATATGTCGCCAATCTGGGACTCGAGTCTACTAAACCAATTGTGTGGAAAATGAAAGTTAATTGGCTTCACAGTGGTCGATATTTGTTAGTTTTAGTAGTATTTTTGTGCATTGGTGCCGCTATGGGTTACTAGTTATGGCACTGGCACGCCAATCATGTGTGTGTTACTATTTAACGTGTTTCACAATGATGGAATTATAAGTAATATGACTGTAACAGATCGGTTGCATAATGAAATGTCAGTGGCATATAGCAGACTCGGGGCCATGATATAAGCATAGATGACGGCGCTATGTGTGCGCAAACATTTAAAATAGAAAATACAAACAAATTGGGAACCTTTTTCACGTCGGTTAAAAATATAATATGAATATAACGGAAAAATTGTAATTATATTTTATTTAAAACTATAAATTGGGTTTACTTATACAACTTATCGATTAGACAATTATTAGACACAGAAAAGTAGAAAAACAAAACAATTATTAAAAATTAAAGTAAAAAAGCAAACAAAACAATGTTAAAATAATTAACAAAAATTACCATGTGCGCCAGCACATATTTTTTTTTATGGGTATAAACTAGTGTTTGACCACGATCCCGCCTGATGTTAAGTGGTGATATAGTCGAAAGATGGGTAAGTGCCTATTCACTCTAATCTTGAAGGCTCCCACGTCGTTAGTACTTTCGCTGGGGTCAATTTGATCAGACCCTATTTGCTTTGGTTTATTAGTTTCACGTAAAACTGTCTCTTACGTAACCCAATCATTCAAATTATTTTTTTTCTCCTTTTTTTTAAAAGAAAGCCAACAATATTTCTTTAGAAATTTTATTTTTAAATTTTTTTAAAAAATTTTTATTTTTTTTAGAAATGTTACTAAAATTCTTGATAACCATTCCAAGCTTAAGCTTCACATGAATAGTCGAATAGCAGATTAGAACCTACTACCTTACGATTTGCAGATCGTACCCTAATTCAAATCACTCCATATATAAATCGACATTAATTTATTAAAGGCGGAAATGCTATAGGTTTCCTATCATAATTTAACAAGCTTGTTGGGACAGGGATGGCTATATCTATCTTGTTACAAATACGTAAACTTTTTTTTATTTTTTTTTTTAATTAAAATTGTTAAGAATTCCTCCGACATGTCGTCTTGGCTGTTATCGGCAATTATCACCTGCAAATGATGATACAGTTGATAAGAAGAAAGTTAATATTACGCCATTTTAAACTTAAACGCTCTAACAATATATCTTAAAGTTATTTGCCGCTACAATACTGGTCCTTGATAAACGTGATTTGCAGCCATGTTTGCAAATAATCAATTGTTGATATCATTAGATAATTTCTATCTATTTCCAAATGTACTTGTGATTTTTATTTAACTCAAGAGAGTTTCAAAATTGGATCAAACCGATGAAATTGCACCAAAACCGGCATCAACTATGTACATAATCAAATCTACACTCACAATTAAAAGCGAAACTTAATTTTCTATTCAAAATAAAGTAATTATATTTTACCATCTATATTTAAAGTATACTATATCACAGTAATTTGATCTCAACATGCGGACGCAGCACCGTCCAAAACTAAATAAGTACCGCTAAGATTAGGATGATTATCACTAGCAAGGAATAGTATCATCTTAGCAACATCTTCCGGCTCGTTAATAACTCTGTTCGGTAGCGATAGAGCCAACTCCCTGTACGCTCTTTCCATCTGATCATCATCCACGTTGAAATTTGCAAGGAAATGCGTCCTGGTCAGTCCTGGACGGACTGCATTCATCCTTACGCCCTCGCAAGATAGCTCCTGGGCGCCGGAAATAGTGAAGCTCTCTAAGGCACTCTTTATCATTGTACTCAAGAGAAATCCCGGCTTATACTTGCACGGAGTCCCGAAGACGTTCACCACGTTGCCCTTCGTCTGCTTCAAGTACGGCACGCACAGCTGTGTCAGTTGATACGGTACGCGCAAGTTCAGTGTGATCAATTCGTCGAAGTTATCCATCGAGTGTTCAAACAGAGACGCCACTAAAGCTTTGCCGGCACAGTTCACTAGTACGTCGATCTTTCTGAACGTTTCTACAGTCCTTCTAACAATATCTTCACAGCTGCCATCTTCGGTGAGATCCACTTGAACGCACAGAGGTCTGTTTCCCTTGTATGTTTGACAGATATTCGCTACGTCTGTCAGTCTCGCCGCATCCCTTCCGACCACAGTTATTAGGGCTCCTTGTGCGGCGAAGAGTTTTGCCGTGGCCGCACCTATTCCTGAACTGGCACCTGTCACAATGATAACTTTTCCGTTGAAATCCATGGGAATTTCAACGTTAGCGACAAGATCTGATAGCTTATCTGACACTGACACGGCCGCTCGCGGTGGAGTACGGCGCGGAACTGGTTTCGTCTGTTGGATTTTTAAATCTAACAAGCCTATCACGGTCCGGTGTGACCAGACAACTTGTTTACAAACGTCATCAGTGCGACCGTGACCTCGGAGCTAATTTGTTTCCGTCTCATACGATGCTTACGTCACCATGACTTCTAAATCGCCGTGTCCAGTCTCGTTTATTTTCCTCTAAACGAAGTTTTATCTGTGGATCTTTTAATTTTAGATCTGTTCGACTTATACCAACGAGTTTATCGTATTATTTGCGTCTTTATTTATTAAGAACACATGTAAAAGGTACTTGACTCTACCGTAAAATTAACTATGCAACCAAAACTTTCTTGTTCTTCTTCTATTAAAGTGCCTCTCCGACTAGCGATGGTTGGCAGTCAGTTCACCATGTCTCTCTCTATCTCTTAAGAGGGGAAATAAATGAGCGGCACTCGCAATTCCGATCCACACTCTTATGTTCCGCAGCCATGATTTCCTTCTACGACCAACAGTTCTTTTACCAGCAAATTTGCCTTGATGGGAAAATCTATTAATAACCAAAACTTTACAGAAATGTTTTTATTGAGTTGGAAATCCAAAAGTCTATTAGCTTAAGCTGTTAGCGGGTAAAGGGGTCCAAAGCTTGAAATAAATCAAAACTATTGTGACGTCTACTTTTTTAATTTGTCGCTATCACTGTCGTTGCATGCTCTTTGGCATGATTTATTACGTTTTGGACACTTTTGTGGTTTTGTTCATGCACCTGGTAACAAAACTTGTCATTATTCAATTCAGAATATCATTGAATTTTATTCTTTTTCTAATTTATAATAATTTAACTATGTGTCACCGTGTTCATCGTGCGTACAGCAAAGGAGTAGAACATGTTTCCGGCGTCAGTCTTTCCGTCCAAGAACGACGTGGGAACCTTCAAGAGTAGAGTGAATAGGCACTTACTAAACTAGCGCGTACCATCTTTCGACAATATCACCATTAACATCAGGTGAGATCGTGGTCAAGCACTAGTTTATACTCCATTAAAAAAAGAAAAGACATTATTTATATGAAACGGAAAAACAGAAACGCATTGACCCAAGCCGGCTAGTATTTGATTTTCCTACCAAAATCCTAAGAAAGTTAAATGCTTGGCCATGCTAATATACACAAAACAAAAGTAATAAAAGTTATCCAGTGACTTAAAACTTCAGATGCGCCTTACGTTAGATGAATACGCTTTCCAGGGAGAGATTTCGTATTCAGCCTCGGACATTAGCATGGAATAACGCCGTCGCGAGTGCTTAGCGCGATAAGGGATTTTTGAAACTGAAAAGTAACTTGAAGTAGACAGGAAAATGTCTTTGTGACCCCTACTACGATCTAACTCATTTGCTGTGTCCGTCGCTTTCGTGATTACCGTAACCGACCTAGCTAAGTGCTTGTCGGGGGCTCTTGCGCTGAGTTCCTTCTAAAAGGTGTTCAGGCTGAGCGAACTAAAAGCTGTGCCACCTCTCATAATTGCGGTGAAATTGTAGAGACCTCCATTCTGATCAGCGTTCTTCATTTACAATAGAAGACGAGACACGACTGAAGTAAAACCAATTTAGCTTCGTCTATATGTGTGAATATATACATGTAAAATATGTACGTATATATAGAGAGATTTGAGAGAAAGAAAATGTGTGCTCGCATCTCTCTTGGCCCTACAGTAATATACGTAACAGTAACTGTCTCTCTTTCTATCTACACTAACTTATATCTCCATCTCAATTTCCGTTCCCCTCGGTCACACTATCATAACGCATTCACCAGCTTATTAACCAAGCAATGGTAAAGAAGTTTTATTTCAAAAAAGTTACAAAAATTGTAAAGGTTAGTGCCAGTGACGAATAAAACGATACTACGCACGGAAGCGCTATTTTATTTCCAAAGTAGCACATTACGAAGTTCTTGTGTTAAAACTTCGTCGGTCTGGTGGTTCTCTCTTCAACAATCATGTAAATATTATATTTTTGTTTATATTATACATATAAAAAGATATAATTTAAATAGGCACATACATACATATAGATGGTGCTAAAGTAACATCAGTCGTGTTGTCTAAAGAATACTCGTTTTTTTGTACTTAATGTAGATTTGATTTGATTTATAATATCGAGTTACATTCGAGAACTTATAGTAGTCGCCGCAAGTTATTTCGCGCCTCCACTTAACGGGTCTTTTGATTACTCCACTTTTTTCTCTTGTTTTTGGTTGCGAATGGAATTATAATGATCCGTATAAAAAAGCTTACGGCACTTAACTGCTTTGTCGTGTAAATTTCCAAGGGCTCTTTTGTCTACGTGATGCTTTGTTGAAATCGTTCAAATCGCCTGGTCTTTACGCAGGCCAGAGAACTTGGTCTTTTATGTACGCTAAGAAGACAGTTCTCGTTGTTTTAATTATTAATATTTAGGCGCTGTAAGTGCACAATTATACTGACGATTTGGACATCTCATTTTTGAAGTCGGTTAGAACTAAATTAAATCAACAACTATAATGTCACTGAATGATTGCTTTGACACAATTGTAATAGCAGTCTTGTGGTCCTGATTTCGGGAAATATTCCTATCATCCATAGCAAACTTCGCTATAATATGCCTTATTTCCGGCGACATTACCTCCTCGATATGCATTCCAGCTGCTTATTGCGTAAGCTTGGGATTAAAGGACATCCTGTCGCGAGACAACCCCTCCAATCGTGCCAGCTGATAAATATTCACAAAATCGTAAACTCTAAGCGTAATTGCTGGTGAACGGGCGACTTAATAGGATTCAGCTATGAACGCGGCGTGAATCAATTGAGTGTAATTAGACTTAGCTCTTACATATCATTGGCAAGGGTCGATTTTTAGCTAGCAATATTTCTTTTTTTTTCAGAAATATTATTAACATTCTTGTTAACCATTCCAACTAACTAACTTGCCTAACGTGTGACGAAGTGTTAGGGAACCCTTAGAGCTCAAACTTGCGCTGGTAGATGAATGGGAGAGTATTCCCCAACATCGCCTCAGTAGCATGGTGTACAGCATGCCAAACCGCATGAACGGCGTACTGAGAGCACATGGAGGCAACAATTTTAGTACTTAGACTAAATTTTTTAAGAAAAATAAAATTTAATAAAAAATACTGTATTATTCAAGTTTAAGATTAATTACATATAATTAAGGATATTTAATTGTCTCTCATGCACAATTTATTTCAGTTAGCGCCTTTATATTCCGGGATGTTCAAACTTTCTTATTTTCGCTTTTCTCCCTTTATTTCTACTCACGAGTGTATTTGAATTTTATATAGTCATACATGCATATTCTGAACTCAAGAATGCTGCAGAGCTTGGCAGCAGCAGTGCAAGCAGTGCAACCCTAAAGGGTGGATAAAAAAGACATTTATATTTGTGCCAAGCGTCCTTGAGATATTGAGATCATTGAGATTTTTCTATATTAACCCGTATAACGATGATAATTAAATTAATAACACAGCGATGGCATATCCGCGTTCATGTTAACTCAGTGTGCAGTTTAATTGGTTGCCACATATTGTGGCGGTTGCCTCGGTAATTATAGTCGACCGCCGTTATACATGCCAGGTAATAGACGGTTATTGGATGTATGTACGGTAATAACAGAGTATTGAGATGGACTAAAATTTCTTTAGTGTTTTTTATATATTTGAATATACGAGTACCAAGATCTCACGTGATGTTAATTGTGAATGCTGTTAAAGTGCACTAGCTTAGAAAATGCCTATTCTTTTGAAAGACAGACGCGGGCAAACTATTCCAGTCCTTTGCTGTACGAATAATGAAAGAGGAAGCATAGCGTTTCGTTCGGGTTTGAAGGATGGACAACAAGAGGATGACATCCAACAATGCATCTTGAAATCTGATGGCGGAATAGTTTACAGCCTTTATATATGTCCCACTGTTGGGCGCAGGCCTTCTCTGTAAAGAGAGTATAAGAGCATAGTCCGCCACGCGGCCCTAATGCGGATTGGCAGACTTCACATGCCGTAGAAATTTTTTCTAAAACATGTGGGTTTCCTCACGATGTTTTCCTTCACCGCCGAGCGCGTGGTAAATCAGGACATAAAATTGCAACAACAAATTTATTGGTACCGGCACTGGGGATCGAACTCGGGTTACTAGCATACTACGCAACTTGAGCCAACCGCATGGACACTCAGCTACCACGGCTCGCTGATGGCGGAATAAGATCTTGTAATTATTGAGGACACTCTAAAACGCACTTCATACAACACCAAAAGGCTGGCACTTTGTGGCTGTGTTCAAGGCAGCAGATTGGTTTAGGCTGCCTTCCAAATTTAGCTCTTTTGTACTTAATTTTACAAAAAATTCAAATTCTCATGTCTTCATGTTTATTATCGTGTTTGTTATCCATAACTTTCGACTGGCTTGTCCGATTTTGATAATTTTTTTTTATTTGAAAGCTTCCATGTGCTCCCACTCCAACAATGGCATCCATGAGAAAACCATATAAGTGTTAATTTGCATTGAGTATGTGTGCGAAAAATGGTCGAATAACTCATTATCAAGGCAACAAATTTGGATGGTCCATTTTTATTGGAAAGGATGTACTTCAAACGTAGTTTGACGTGAGTTTGGTTAGGTTCTGATTGATTATTACTATTTCTAAATATTTCTATTCTTTTTGAAGTCGGTTTTTGTTTTTTCTCGTAAATATATTTGTTTCTGTCACATTTAATTTAGTTTTGTCATGATGAACCGAGGTAGCTCATTGTCAGGGCGGTCGCCGCAATTTCACTATAGTATATTAGCAACATGAGTTCGACCGGCACCAATGAATTCGTTTTTGCTGTTAAGTGCTGATTTACCACGCGCTCGGCGGTGAAGAAAAACATCGTGAGGAATTCTACGTGTGTTAGAAAATACGCTCTCGGTGTACGTGGCTGACTATGCCCTTATATTCTCTTTACAGAGAAGGCCTGTAGGCCCAGAAGTGGGACATGTATATATAGGCTGTAGCTTTAAGGTGTCGTCTAGGTGTGTCCAGTGCGACCTGACACACCCGGTGGCGGTTACACACGCATATATTTCGTGCATATGATTGAAACCTTGAAAAGCTGGTCATCGTTGGCAATAGAACAAGAGGCGATCGGGCCAACACGATGGTCTGACCAAGTAAAAGGTACCATCTCCTCTCCTAATCTCTACCAGCTAGTGAGGGCTGCAACGGACTGAAGCCGATGGAGGCAGATTGTTCACTTGAGGGGCTCTAGTGATCACGATCCTAATGAGGGAACGACAAAGAAGACAGAAGAGAAGACATAAGCATTGAAGACTACAAATTGTTATATACATGAAATGTTATGTATATAAACATGTATATTAGTTAATAGCTCTTACCTACATTACGTGGTTAGCTCTATAGTATAAGAGCTATATAATCGTCAAAGCAGCAACGTAAATTACCTCTTCCTTCGCGGTATTACCCTCCGGCGGCCATCCAAACATCAAAGGACTGGGAACGTGGAGTTGCTAATGTCATAGAGGCGCACAGTACGCAAATATAGATATACAGATAATTCGGAGAATTAGAAATACGCTATTGGAAGACTGAAACAAGAGGAAATATTTCTGGCCTTTTAACACAACAAGTAGTTATCAACTGACCGCGTTGTATAGTAATCGATTTCTAAAAAGGAGGAAGTTCTCAATCTGTTTTTTCAAAACGCAGTTTTATGAACAGATTTTATTTATATTTTTAATTTATTTATTAGACCAAATTTTATCACCATCGCAGCTTATTCAGTTCGATGCTATAACTTATACTAATACAAATTCTTAATAAAAAATAATTCAACCGTTAAACATTATTATGCGCGAACATCTCTTTGTATTTTAGAATTATAGTAGGAATATTACGGAAAAGAATTAATCGGAACTTAACTTTCATCAAACTACCTTCAAGTACATCCTTTCCAATAAAAATGAATCATCGAAATCGATTGGCGTGATATTGAGTTATTCGTCCATTTGTCGGCGCACGTACCTGATACAAATTTAACAATGAGCGTATAACGTAATGAGGAAACAAACATATGAGCAAAATAAAAATACATACAGACGAATTGAGAACCACCTTTTTTGAAGTCGGTTGAAAATACGAAACTACTTGGCTGTATAATTTTAAGCATTTACGCAACCTCTGGTAGCGCGACGTGGTTACGTTAATACCTCTATGACATTTTAACATCATAGGGGTTTGTGCCGTTTGATCTCTCTCCCACGACAGTACTGTGATTTAGAAATTAGGTGGGCAGCCCCTCGAATGTTCGCCTTGTTGAAAGACTGTACAACGATTCAACCTTGATGTTTACTTGTGGGACCGGGCGCCTTTATGTTTATACTATGTATAGATGCATAAATAATACTTTATTCTACGATTGATAGATATTCTCTCTCTTGCTCCTACAGTGTGATACAGACAATAGACACTGTGTCTTAGATATACGAAAAGTAACTCTCTCTCTCTATCTTCACCACTTATATCTTCCTGTCTCAACCTCCGTTTGCCTCGGCCGATCACACACATTTCGTAACGCCACCGTCAAGCATTCATCAGCTTACTCCCCAACATGAACATGCGTAAAGAAGTTTTACTTAAAAAAATAAGACGACGGTATTTAATTAAATTAAATTTATTTTTTATAAATTTTAATTTTAACCATATATGATATCACTCAAAACAGTCATACAATAATTTAGAACTGCGTAACTTTCCGTGTGTTCCCATTTATATTTTGGTGTAGTTTGACAATGACAACTATGAGAAAAGTGTTAAATTCTCATCAAGTATGTGCGTATGTGCGCCGCGCCAGGGGCCGGTCGCGGCGTCGTTGGAGAGACGATCTCGTGCCGCTGGCGGGCACCACATGGACGAGACTGGCTGGAGACAGGGACAAATGGTGTAAGATGGAGGAGGCCTATCTCCAATTATATCCAATGCATGCAATTCTTAAGGATTTTTAATGATGTTTTTAATCAATTCTTTTTAATCTTAATTTTATTTGTTATATCTAATTTTATTTCTTGTTTTCTACTTAATTATTTTTAAATGTTAATTTTATTTAATGTATTGAAATCAAATTTATTTTGCAACGAAATAACTAATTGATACCATTCTTATGTAATCTAGACTCACGCATTGGAAATAATTATATATACATAAAGAAATTAAATGCATTGTTGTTTATATCTCCATTATTTTATTAATGACACAATGTTGACATGTTATTGAATATAATCTCACTGGCTTACCGGCCAGTAACTTAATTATAAAAGAGGTACACCACAGAAATAAAAGGCTATTCTATTCTATTCTATGTGCGCCACAAATGGACGAATAACTCAATATCGCGCCAACCGGTTCGATGATTTTTTATTGGAAAGGATGTACTTCAAGGGTAGTTTGATGAGAGTTTGGTTCTGATTAATTCTTTTCCGTAATATTCCTACTATAATTCGAAAATACAAAGAGGATGTCCGCGCATAATAATGTTTAACGGTTGATTTGATTTGAAGTCGGATCTGCACGAATGTCGTCTCCAATGGTATGGCCACATAAACCGCAGGCCACAGGACTACGTCGGAAATAGATGCCTTTTTTGTCACTGTACACAGCTCAAGGTCTCGCGGTAGGCCCAAAGAAATCCTGGCTGGAAAGTATTTCAAAGGTAGTGTGATGTTTTGATTAGGTTCTGATTAAATCTATTTCGTAATATCCTTATTCTATTTGAAGTCGGTTTTGTTTTCTCGTAAATATATTTGTTTCTGTCACATTTAATTTAGTTTTGTCATGATGAACCGAGGTAGCTCATTGTCAGGGCGGTCGCCGCAATTTCACTATAGTATATTAGCAACATGAGTTCGACCGGCACCAATGAATTCGTTTATTGCTGTTAGGTGCTGATTTACCACGCGCTCGGCGGTGAGGAAAAACATCGTGAGGAATTCTACGTGTGTTAGAAAATACGCTCTCGGTGTACGTGGCTGACTATGCCCTTATATTCTCTTTACAGAGAAGGCCTGTAGGCCCAGAAGTGGGACATATATAAAGGCTGTAACTTTATGTAATCTAGACTCACGCATTGGAAATAAAGGCTATTCTATGTGCGCCACAAATGGACGAATAACTCAATATCGCGCCAACCGGTTCGATGATTTTTATTGGAAAGGATGTACTTCAAGGGTAGTTTGATGAGAGTTTGGTTCTGATTAATTCTTTTCCGTAATATTCCTACTATAATTCGAAAATACAAAGAGGATGTCCGCGCATAATAATGTTTAACGGTTGATTTGATTTGAAGTCGGATCTGCACGAATGTCGTCTCCAATGGTATGGCCACATAAACCGCAGGCCACAGGACTACGTCGGAAATAGATGCCTTTTTGTCACTGTACACAGCTCAAGGTCTCGCGGTAGGCCCAAGAAATCCTGGCTGGAAAGTATTTCAAAGGTAGTGTGATGTTTTGATTAGGTTCTGATTAAATCTATTTCGTAATATTCCTACTATAATTCGAAAATACAAAGAGGATGTCCGCGCATAATAATGTTTAACGGTTGATTTGATTTGAAGTCGGATCTGCACGAATGTCGTCTCCAATGGTATGGCCACATAAACCGCAGGCCACAGGACTACGTCGGAAATAGATGCCTTTTGTCACTGTACACAGCTCAAGGTCTCGCGGTAGGCCCAGAAATCCTGGCTGGAAAGTATTTCAAAGGTAGTGTGATGTTTTGATTAGGTTCTGATTAAATCTATTTCGTAATATTCCTACTATAATTCGAAAATACAAAGAGGATGTCCGCGCATAATAATGTTTAACGGTTGATTTGATTTGAAGTCGGATCTGCACGAATGTCGTCTCCAATGGTATGGCCACATAAACCGCAGGCCACAGGACTACGTCGGAAATAGATGCCTTTTGTCACTGTACACAGCTCAAGGTCTCGCGGTAGGCCCAGAAATCCTGGCTGGAAAGTATTTCAAAGGTAGTGTGATGTTTTGATTAGGTTCTGATTAAATCTATTTCGTAATATTCCTACTATAATTCGAAAATACAAAGAGGATGTCCGCGCATAATAATGTTTAACGGTTGATTTGATTTGAAGTCGGATCTGCACGAATGTCGTCTCCAATGGTATGGCCACATAAACCGCAGGCCACAGGACTACGTCGGAAATAGATGCCTTTTGTCACTGTACACAGCTCAAGGTCTCGCGGTAGGCCCAGAAATCCTGGCTGGAAAGTATTTCAAAGGTAGTGTGATGTTTTGATTAGGTTCTGATTAAATCTATTTCGTAATATTCCTACTATAATTCGAAAATACAAAGAGGATGTCCGCGCATAATAATGTTTAACGGTTGATTTGATTTGAAGTCGGATCTGCACGAATGTCGTCTCCAATGGTATGGCCACATAAACCGCAGGCCACAGGACTACGTCGGAAATAGATGCCTTTTGTCACTGTACACAGCTCAAGGTCTCGCGGTAGGCCCAGAAATCCTGGCTGGAAAGTATTTCAAAGGTAGTGTGATGTTTTGATTAGGTTCTGATTAAATCTATTTCGTAATATTCCTACTATAATTCGAAAATACAAAGAGGATGTCCGCGCATAATAATGTTTAACGGTTGATTTGATTTGAAGTCGGATCTGCACGAATGTCGTCTCCAATGGTATGGCCACATAAACCGCAGGCCACAGGACTACGTCGGAAATAGATGCCTTTTTGTCACTGTACACAGCTCAAGGTCTCGCGGTAGGCCCAAGAAATCCTGGCTGGAAAGTATTTCAAAGGTAGTGTGATGTTTTGATTAGGTTCTGATTAAATCTATTTCGTAATATCCTTATTCTATTTGAAGTCGGTTTTTTTTTATAAGTTAATTTTTAATTTCAAATTTAGTTTATTTTTTATTTTTGTGTTCTTTTAGTTATAACTTATCATTGTCACTCGCTATTTAATTGCTTGCAATCTACGCCTATAACTGCGATGCCATTAACTTTACAAATTTTCACTGTTTTATGTATTGTTTGTTAAAAAATAAGACGATGGTATTTATTAAATTAAATTAATTTTTTATAGGTTTTCATTTTATTTAACCATATATGATATCCTCAAACAGTCATACAATAATTTAGAACTGCGTAACTTTCCGGTATTGTTCCCATTTATATTTTGGTGTAGTTTGACAATGGCAACTATGACAAAATCATTTTAAGAATCAATTCTCATCAAATTACTGTTAAAGTACAAACACAAACTTTAACAAAACGGATATCTTACGTAAACTTGGAGAGATAAAACAGTATTTTTCATTAATTTTTTTAATAAAATATAAATAAATTAATAATAATATTTTATTTTATTTTAATGATATTTAATTGTCTATCATGGCCAATTTATTTCAGTTAGCTAGCGTCTTTATCCTGCGAGATATTGAAACTTTTTTAACCGACCCTCTATTTTTGCATACGGGTGTAGAATAGTAACTTCAGACGTTAAAGTTAAAAAATTACTAGAGAAATGTTACTATTCCTCTTGAAGGAATTTGTTAATGGCTACTCCGGTCGGTTTTATACAGCTTCTTTTTTCCTTGCACAAATATTGCCGGGCGTGTTCAAAGTAGGAACATTGGTCAGAGTTAAACAGGTGAGCTGTGAAACTGCGGCGAGAGTTTCGATTAAAAACAACAGTTACAGTAGCGGAGGGAAGGTGTTTTTCACATTTGTTACGATAGCTTATAGCATGGTTAAAGTTTGAACGAACAACACAACGGTCTCAAGCCCCGCCAGTTGTATATACGTTATACTTATTTTTTTAATACTTTCTCTCTCTCTTCCTTGCTATTGGTCCCACAATGTGATGCGTGATTGTGTGATTGTCTTAGGAAATCTTGCACTTTTTCTTGTTTCCCTTTTCCTAGTTTCCCTTTTCCTATAAAAAAAATTATAAATGACTAAGATAACAATACCAAACGGTTGTAAAGTACTTTGTCTCTGTTGAGTGGAATTAGTTCGCCAGATGCGCGTTCCCTCGCATATGTATCGCAGCATCTGTTACCTAACGAAGTGCAGCGAGCGCAGGAGGACAATTGATACATATCTCATGCATTTCGATGATTCACTTTTATTGGAAGGATGTACTTCAAGGGTAGTTTGATGAGAGTTTGGTTCTGATTAATTCTTTTCCGTAATATTCCTACTATAATTCGAAAATACAAAGTGGGTGTCCGCGCATATTAATGTTTAACGGTTGATTTGATTTGAAGTCGGATCTGCACGAATGTCGTCTCCAATGGTATGGCCACATAAACCGCAGGCGACAGGACTACGTCGGAAATAGATGTCTTGTTGTCACTGGTACACAGCTCAAGGTCTCGCGGTAGGCCCAAGAAATGCTGGCTAGAAAGTACTTCAAAGGTAGTGTGATGTTTTGATTAGGTTCTGATTAAATCTATTTCGTAATATCCTTATTCTATTTGAAGTCGGTTTTTGTTTTTACTTAACGATTTTACTTGTCCTGAATCAAGTTTTAGTTACGTAATTTGTCTCCATTAGTTAGACAATGTACACAAATTTGTGGACACAATCCCAAGGTTAGGCTTATTAACACGTCAGTAAATCTCTGGACGTAAGGGGAAATCCGCCGTCGGAGTGATACGATAGGCCGTGTTTATGCTGTACATGTTATAATTTTATTTATTTTTTAACTCTTATACAGTTCTGTAGTCCTAGTACTTTTAGTAGCAGCTACGGATATTGTATTCATAAACAGATATAGATAGATACCTTATTGTTATTATTACACATAATTAAGGTACAATCAACCGACAGAGATAAAATTATTTGAGATTAGCCTCACTCGCGGATCGAAGACGCATGCTAGACCTCACATTCCTCTATCAACTTGCAAATGGCATTTTTGACACCCCTGAGCTTCTCTCCGTCGTAGCTTTTACTATACCGTCGCGATTACCTAGACCTTTACGATACCAATTGTTAAGAAGTAGATTATTCAGCTCGAACCTAGGTAAGTATGCGCCTTTAAATAGACTTAGTATAGAATTTAACTCTTATTCAAAAACGGATGATATCGACCTCTTTTTTCCTAGTACTAAATGTTTAAAAAATCACTAACCTACAAAGAGTTTGTTTTTTATTAGTTCATTTTTAATTTCAAATTTAGTTTATTTTTTATTTTTGTGTTCTTTTAGTTATAACTTAACATTGTCACTCGCCATTTAATTGCTTGCAGTCTACACCTATAACTGCGATGCCATTAACTTTACAAATTTTCACTGTTTTATGTATTGTTTGTTAAAAATGTTAATTGTGCTGGTGTTCAATAAATAAATAAATCAATTTAAGTAAAAACTTAACCTAAATAATGGCAAGGACGTCCTTATCGCTATTAACGATTTTTTTAAGGCAACCCTACAGGGCAGGACAGATAAAAAAATAAATAGTAGGGTATCAAGAATAAATAAATAGTAATAGTACCTGGATGAATTTTTTTATGTCGTGTAGTGATTCTTGTGATCTAATTTTTCTGCATATTCTAACATTGTCCATGGCAAACCAATAAGACACGCTGTCTCTTTTCGATGTGAATATCGACTATACGCGCCCGCTATACATGTATTACTTTGAACGGTTAAAGGTCCTTTCGAAAATCCAGTCGAACTGACAACTTTCATTTTTAATGTCGGTTAAAAAGGACACATTCACATCTGTCTCCAATGTGTCCACGCCCTTGCTAGGGCGGAACACATTAGGCTTAATTTATGCGGACATGTCGACCGCAACGTTTCCCGAATATCCGGCTCAGATGGACGGATACGGCTAAAGCACATTACCAGGTGATAATATACTATACTATTGTTATGTCTTGTATATTTACGAGCACAAAAACCGACTTCAAATGGAATCAAACGTTAAACGTTATTACGCGTGGACGCACTCTTTGTATTTCCGAATTATCGTAGGAATATGAAATAGAATTAATCGGAACGTAAACAAACTCTCATCAAATTACTGTTAAAGTACAAACACAAACTTTAACAAAAACGGATATCTTACGTAAACTTGGATAAAACAGTATTTTTCATTAATTTTTTTTAATAAAATATAAATAAATTAATAATAATATTTTATTTTATTTTAATGATATTTAATTGTCTATCATGGCCAATTTATTTCCAGTTAGCTAGTGTCTTTATCTTGCGAGATATTGAAACTTTTTAACCGACCCTCTATTTTTGCATACGGGTGTAGAATAGTAACTTCAGACGTTAAAGTTAAAAAATTACTAGAGAAATGTTACTATTCCTCTTGAAGGAATTTGTTAATGGCTACTCCGGTCGGTTTTATACAGCTTCTTTTTTCCTTGCACAAATATTGCCCGGCGTGTTCAAAGTAGGAACATTGGTCAGAGTTAAGCAGGTGAGCTGTGAAACTGCGGCGAGAGTTTCGATTAAAAACAACAGTTACAGTGGCGGAGGGAAGGTGTTTTTCACAACATTTGTTACGATAGCTTATAGCATGGTTAAAGTTTGAACGAACAACACAACGGTCTCAAGCCCCGCCAGTTGTATATACGTTATACTTATTTTTTTAATACTTTCTCTCTCTCTCTTCCTTGCTATTGGTCCCACAATGTGATGCGTGATAGTGTGATTGTCTTAGGAAATGTTGCACTTCTTCATGTTTCCCTTTTTCTATAAAAAATTATAAATGACTAAGATAACAATACCAAACGGTTGTAAAGTACTTTGTCTCTGTTGAGTGGAATTAGTTCGCCAGATGCGCGTTCCCTCGCATATGTATCGCAGCATCTGTTACCTAACGAAGTGCAGCGAGCGCAGAGAGGAGGACAATTGATACGTATCTCAATGCATTTCGATTCTACGTGATACAACGAACGGTACATGATACTTCTGGAAACGAAACGACTGGATGAGTTCGTGATATTTTTAACCGATTACGAAAAAAATATACAAGTAAAAAGAAAAACGAACTTCAAATCGAATCAAACGTTAAACACTGCGCCAAAGCGCATTGTTGCAAAGTTACGAATTCGAATCCGAATTCGGAATATCGTAAAAATATTACGAAATAGAACTATTCAGAACCTAACCAAACTACTATCAAACTACCCTTGACGTACGGCCTTTCTAATAAAAATAGGAATCAACGAAATCTATTGCCGTGATATTGTGTTATTCGTGACTCATACTTAATGCAAATTGAACAATTTGTGCTTTTTTCATAGATACCATTGTCGTAATTGGATGACATTGGAAGCGACAGCTTTCTCAAGAATCATCAAAAGCGGTTCACCCAGTCGAAAGTTATGAGATGACAAACATAAAGTCGAATTGAGAACCTCCTCCTTTTTTGGAGTCGGTTGAATACTTGGATGAAATTTTAATAATATATGTAATAACTTGTAGGTCTTGTGGAATATAATAGTCCAATAATTAATACACTCGCTTTATTGAGACAGCGTAACGTTGTACAAAGAATTATTTTAACGAATACCGTCACAACTGCGCATCCTCACAATCTTTATACAAAATTAATTAGAAGTCAGATTGCGAACTAATAAAGTTAAAGCGTCAATAACCTTTTTTTTTGTTCACGCGGGGAATCTTTTATAGACCATCCTCCGGTACCCTGGGTGGGCCCGGAGGGATGTGTGGGACTCGGCCTGGGCAGCCCCTACCCACTAAACCTTCCGCGAATGCCATCAGCCGTTATGAGCAGGGTGCCCCGGATCTGTCAGCGACAGGACACCCTCAAAGAAAGAACCCTCTTCAGCCTCAAGGGGACTTCTCCGGCACTCAGAGAAGTCCCGACGACGCCGAAGCATGCTGGTAAGCGTCAATAGCCTAGTTTAGGGTAAGGCCTGCGAATCGTAAGGTCGTAGGTTTTTTTTTTTTTTTTTTTCTATAATTTCTAAGCAAGTGCTTGACTACGATCCCACCTGATGTTAAGCGGAAATGCAGTCCTGGATGGTAAGGCGCACTAGCTTAGTAAATGCGTATTCACTCTACTCTTGAAAATACCCACATTGTAATCGGAAGGAAAGACTGACGCGGGCAAACTATTCCAGTCCTTTGCTGTACGAAGAATGAAAGATGAAGCAAATCGCTTTGTTCGGGTTTGAGGGATGTTCACAACGAGAGGATGAAATCCCGCAGTGCGTCTAGAAGTCCGATGGTGGAAAGGGGATGGGGGAATTAGATCATGTAGTTCCTGAGCGCACTCTCAAAATGCAATCTGTAGAAAACCGAAAGGCTAGCTACCTTACGCCTGTGCTCAAGACTGAGCAGATTGGTTTCAGCTGCGTCACCAAATAGCCTCTTAGCCCGCCTCTCCATCAGATCAAAGCTGCGAGATGGCATTTAGCTGCGCCTGCCCAAATGTGACAACAATATTCTACACACGACCGGACTTGAGCTTTATAAAGTGTTAAAAGCTGTCCCGCAGAGAAGTACGGTTGCACTTTGACCAAGATCCCAAGTTTTTTTGCAGCTATCTTAGCCTTAGACTCGATGAATCGTCCATAGTTTAGGGTCGATGAGATTTCAATACCCAATAACTGAAGACGATCAGTGAATTCCACAGATATATCTTGGAAAGAAGGAGCCAAGGTGAACTGGCTCCTTTTGAAAAAGAAACACGCCTGTGTTTTGGCGGCGTTGAATCTCACAAGATTGGCATCGCCCCAAGTGGAGACTTCCTGTAGTTTGAGATTAATTCGCTCTACCATGGCTCTCCTTTGGGACTGTACCTGATCCTTTGTGGCGTTAGCACCCAATTGGTAACTCTCTACAACTGTGCTGTCGTCTGCATACCCAAAGATACCGGGTTTCAGCAGATCGTTTATATGCAGCAGAAACAGAGTTGCAGAGAGAACAGACCCTGAGGAACTCCAGCATTTATGACCATTATCTCAGACGAGCAGCCATCTATGACTACACGTAGAGACCGTTCCTTCAGGAAGTCAGCTGTCCAGGTGACCAAGCCAGGATGGATGCCATACGTTGGAAGTTTGTTGATGAGGCTAGCGTGCCAGACCCTGTCAAAGGCCTTCGATACATCGAGCGAAACAGCAAGTGCTTCACCGTTGTTCTCGAGAGCCTGGCCAAAGAGAATTTTCGAATCCACCATTCGACTATTGCCGTAAACCATGTCGTAGCACAAGCTTAAACTTAGTTGGAATGGTTAACAAGATTGTTAGTAATATTCCTGAAAAAAAAATAGAAATATTGCTTGCTTCTTTTTAAAAAAAAAAATTGTTTACAATGCCCAAAGTTAATATGCTGATCAACTAAATTATTAATAATGAATTAAAGATACAATAAGGTTCAGGTAAATCACTAAGATATCATTGGAAGTAGTTATTATGCATAACAATCGTTGGGTGTCGTGTGGTACTAGCAAACACGTCATTAATATCCAAAGAGCAAGGAATATCATAGATAATATACGTTACCTTCCTATATCAAATAACAATAGATATTCTTCGCAAAATACCAATCAGAGCGTTGGTAAATAAAAAGGACCATTCCGTAATTACAGGCACAAAAGACTCCAGGCCTTGAGGCAGCATTTGAGGGGATTCGGTAATAATAATAATGAAACGGCATTTGTATCAAGAACAATAAGGTTTGATGAAAGATATACCGCTCCTGTCAAACAATGAGAAATTGCCGATATTATAAAGCATTTTGTTTCAAAAGTGGGGTAAACAGTGTAGGAGGTGCTCTCCCTAATTGGGCACAAGAAAAGTGATATTAAATTAAGTCAACAAAACATAAATAGCCTATTAGTTGGATTCAATTAATGAGATCTTCGATTCAAATACGCCACTCAACTATAGACGTCAACCATAACACATGCATCCCACCCTGTAGAGCGTCAGGAGCGTTGCTGGAGTTACTTCGGCCGTATCGAGCGCTCTCGGATCTTAATCTTTACCGTCCAAGCCGAAGTTACCTGGGGGACCCGTGTTTTAAGTTACTAGCGATAGAGGTTCAGGTTAAGCGATCTAAGAGCTACACGACCTCTAAATCCGGTGAAGCAGTCAAGGCCAGCTTCTCTGGCCAATCTGTGTAGTTCGTCAAAAAAAAAATAAGCATCGTTTATTTGGAATGGGTAGCAAGAATGTTAGTGATTTTTGTGAAAAACTTGTTTTATGATAAAAATACAAGTTTATTGACGGCAATAACCAAATGACGGGCTAAACATTAAACCACTACAATGTCATCTCTATTCAGCGGACTTCAAAAGGACGAGGTTCTCAATTCGTTTGTAATTTTTTAATGTTTATTACCGCATAACTTTTGACTGGGTACCCGTGTGGTACATGTGTCGTGTGAGAGAACTATAAAATAACGAATAAGTAATGGCTGGCAATTTCGGTAACTTTAATAGATCAAAATACAAGAATTAACGACTCTGACGACGATCGAAATTGCCTTGTAACAAAAAAAACAATATCTTCATGCGTAAAATTTTTAGTCGTACCCTGGTGAAGATATACCAAGAATATAGAAAACTAAGATGTCTACGAAATTAATATTTGACCTAATTGTAACCAAATACTTAAAAAAAAAGAAATTCTACTTTAAAATAATAAAAACAAGAAGTTTCTCCAGTCGGTTGATAAAGGATCAAATAGAAGTTTTAGTTTTTTTTGTATAAAAGCCGTTTGCTTCTCCCAACCGGTAACTACGGGTTCCAACTACCGGCATTTCAATGCGGTAATGGATTGCCTGTCAACACGTCGCCAGGACTGTACTGGTACGAAACAAAATGAAATTGCGTTACTGAGTTATTTATGATGTCAATTCGTTATTTATGTGCCGATGAAGCCGCTGTCGGTGTGTGATTATTGAATGTATGCTATGTTATGATAATATGGTATGCTGAACTCAAGTCTGCTATTGTCATTGAAATATCATTATGACAACTGGCTGACTACAACGCAATCGCCATTGTGCCGAAAACCGTAATCTAGTAATTGGATAATGATCGACTATTGTTCGTTTATATTAAAGGCATATAATGAAAAAAAAATCCTCAATCTACGCCTCATATTCAAATAGCATTGTGCCAGAAACCGTAAACTACTAACTAGGTATTGATACTCATTTATGAAAAGTTTTCATTTGTTCATCTATTATTTTATTGTATATAATATATATTAATTTCATAACTATTTATACATGTATCATATTTATTGTACTCTTATTGTTTATCTGTATAAATTCCTTCTAAATGTTTTCTTGGGCACGCATGACTTTAGGTTGTCCTGGGCACTGGACTAAAAGGGGCCTCGGGTTCACTGGGCGACAAGGGTGGGGGCCTTTGTCGTCCGCTAAGGTGGACCCGGGAAGAAGGCGACATCGGCTGGCCCGTGTAGCCTTGCACTATGAGGGCACAGGGGGAGGAGAAACCTCCCCAGGACGTGTTCTCCTTGAGCACAGTGCAGAGGGGCTCCGGTGCGTTCCACTGGAGATCCTGGAGCCCCTCGTCATGCACCGAGGAAAGGGCCACCGGGGAGGTTTTAGTGGGTAAAAACCCCACATAACCGCCGCCTTCTCCCCAGAAGGCCGGGTATCTTTTTGAAGATTTCCTCCCCATTAACAAAAAAAAAAAGGCACCCCTGAAAATCAGCGCTGTCGCATCCTTGCGACGGCATATGCTGAGACGGTGTCCAATATTGGCATCATGTCTTATCTACTATTTGTCCGTTTTTTCTTTAACAGTATCTTTTTTTTTCTATCTTTTTGATGTGTTTATTTTGATGGCCAATAAAGAATATGTCCATGTCTATATAGAATCATCATGAATAAAAATTTGGTTTTCAACCTTCTTTTAAGAAGGTTCACAATTAGACGGTATTTTATGTTTCTTTCCTCATAACTTTCGACTGGATGTACCGATTTTGATGAATCTTTTTTATTTGAAAGATTGTGCTTCCAGTATGGTTCCATTTAAATTTGATCCAGTTCTGACAGTGTTGTCCATGAAAAATATATTCTTAAATTTGGGTGAGGGCGTATAAATTTTTTTCTTTAATCTCCTGCTTTTCAATGCTGGTGTGCGTACACCTCTCCGTCGAGTGGTGGATATTTACAATAAGTATTTGTGTTGTTTTGTTTTCATTGCCTACTTCTAAATTTAAAAAATCTTTTAGCTTAGTTAATTTGTAAGCATTTATCTGTACAGTTATAAGTAATCTTTTCTTTAATGACACTACGTCGTAAATTTTCATTTTCATCTTAGACGTAAGAAATAAGTGTATGTATTTTAAAAAAGACTTGGCTTAAAGCTCTTGTTACCAAGCCGTAAAATATTCAACAACTCTTCTTTAATAATTTATTATAAATATATAATAGGTTGTCAAATATCTCCTTCCGCCTTTTGTCTTTTGAATTTCGCGGCTATGTACAAAGCGCTACAGAGCTCGTATCTAGCAATACTATACATAATTTGAAGGTCTTGACCTACATAACGACGCTATGCATAATTAGTTTGGATATTGCGTTCAACAGTTATAGACGTGTAAACTGGAGTTCACTAACGCCGAAATTCGCGCTATTTTAAAGTTTTCCTTCGTTAAAGGCAAATCCGCTAGAGAAACGTTCCGTGAGATTAATGGTGTTTTGGGGATGGCACTCTATCACTTCGAACCACGGAGGAATGGTTTCGACGATTCAGAGCCAGTGAAAACGACACCATGGATAAGCCAGCCGGCGGAAGACCTGTGACGACAAATACCGATCAAATCATGGACTACATCGAGTTAGACCGGCATGTGGCATCTCGTGACATCGTCCAGGAGATGGGAGTTAGTCACCAAACCATTTTAAACCATCTGCGGAAGGCTGGATACAAAAAGCTTGATGTTTGGGTGCCGCATGACACAAAAGGCGGAAGGGAGATATTTGACAACCTATTTTCTCTAATTAGATATTTACACTTATAATAAATATTGCATATAAATTGTCACACGAAAGTGTTGCACGATAAAATAATACTAGTGATTATTAACTTGTGTTGTACTTTTTAGTATTAAGTCTTTTATAATTTCAATTGTACTATTGTTTATTGTCCCATATAAAGAGAAAAAAATTATGTGCGCGACAGACCAACGAATGACTCAATATCACGCCAATCGATTTCTGTTGTTTTTTTTTGACTAACTAAACAGATTGGCCAGAGAAGCTTGGTCTTGAGTCCTTCACCGGATTGAGAGGTGGCATAGCTCTTAGGTCACTTAGCCTGAACCTCTATCGTAAGTAACTCGACACAAGGGTTGAGGGGTAACCTCGGCGTGGACGGTTACTATGTTAGGGATTTCGATGATACATTTTTTATTGTAAAGGATGTAACTTCATGTGTAATTTGATGAGTGTTCGGTTATGTTCTGTTAAATTTTATTATTTAATATTCCCAGGATAATTCGGAAATACGAAGAGGGCGTCCGCGCGTGATAACGTTCAACTTTTGATTCGATTTGAAGTCGGTTTATGTTTTTACGCGTAGATATACTTATTTAAAAGGAATGATGTAATTTTCTCATTCCCCTCCACGATAGGATTTCTATACAACATCAGTTGTCCTACTTGCAATTGGCGCTATTAAATAATATCATTAAAATATTACTGATAACTTCAAAGAATAACGAGGTTCTAACTCTGTCTAGAATTGAATAGAATAAACATTTATTCGACACAAGAACACAGAAACAACAGGTAAAACAAGACAACAAACAACATAAACAAAAGTAATTACAATTTAAAAAAAAGAACAAAATTGAACTTGTGCCGAAAAGGGGTAGTACAACGCTGATTTTCATCCAAGAAACCTGTACGACATAAGGCGACCGCGATTCGGGTGTTGAAATATATCGTTACATACTTTTATATATATTATACATCAATATATATATTTTTATATATATATTTATTATATATTTAAATATTTATTATTATTATATATATATATAATTATTAATGTATATATATATATATATTTTATTATTCAGTTAGGAAGTATTTTAATTAGTTTTTGAATTTTAGTAATGTATTTGACGTCCTAATAGGCGGGGGGATTATATATTTCTATTATATTACTTCTATTTGTATGTCCAATCGTTTCGTATAAACCAAAACAACTTCATCACTGTCCGACTCCCAATCGGTGCGAGCTACTTTCGCCCCAGTACACCCGGTCTAATTGCGCCCGGCTTTATTTATTTGCACTTACCCGGGGGATTTGTGGCCGTGCATTTTTGACCGGGCTACGTATCTGCCGCCGGGATAATCGGATTTCCGACGCCTCGCCGAGAAAGGGTGCTCTGATTTAGTGGACTGATGTATTGGCTGCGGCCGTGCGGTTTGAATCGACTGAGGAATTTCGGGCGTCTCTGTGTTTTGTTTGCGGCGGATTTCGGATCGATAAAGTCTTGACTTTGATAAGGTTTAAATCTTCGATTTCTCTTTAGCTCTGTAATCTGTAACTATAAGTAAATTAAGTATTTCTTTAAACGACTTGTTTGTTACTTATTTCATTGTTTTGAAAATTATCTGCTAAATGACTGTAATCGATTTTTGTTTTACAATATTATTATTAAAAAACGAGACTTTTTATTTATTATTTTTTATTTATTTAACCACTTAATAAGTATAGTTGGCATTTATGTTTTCTCTTTCTGTCGTACAAACACAATTGCTAATGTTTGTGCCGGCACCGTGGATCGAACTCCGCTTGCTAGCGTACTATGAACTTGCGACCGCCCGGAAACTGACCTGCCATTTAGCGGATAATGCACTTGTACTATATTTACAGAGAATTGTTGTGCCCAACAATGGGACATATATACTTTGGAACAATAGTTTTCGTCCGGTCTTCAAGGAGTTTATTGGAAATTACATATGTGACAGGAGATGTCATCGATCATCGAGCACAAAGTTTATCATATGGTCGTTTGTCCTCGTTAATACTGTTTGCGTAGTCTTTATTTATTTATGTTTTTAATTTTTGTTAAATCTTTATTTGCATAAAAGAGTACAAAAAGGCAGACTTAATGCAAGAAGGCATTCCCTGCCAGTCTGTCTGCCTTAGGTTTGTGTAGAGACGTTGACGGGTGCAACCTTACAGAAAAAAGAGACAAATATAAAATATAACATTGGTATATAAACAAAAATATACACATAAATAGACATACCATATGGATAAATTATATATAATTAAAATATAAATTTAAAACTATATAGATCCAAATATAGATGGATAATAGGGACAGAAAAGGAAAATTTATAACTATTACTCATTTATATAGTATAGATATAGTTTTAAGAGAGATAGTATAGATTTAAGAGAGAGCGTTTAAATGTAACCTTAGTACAGATATATCAAACAGATGTTATATCACGATATCATCCAAGTCTCAATTGACCTGGACATCATGATAAAAGCAAACGAGGCGCAATACCACAGTTAATGTCGGTGTGAACAGTTCAATTAACCATTACTGCACGCGATCACAGACCGATAGTTAAGTTAACGGTCATTTAATTGCCACCGCAATGCTCTTGTAGTTCGCACTTGGTTAAATTTTTGTAAAGTTCAACTCACTAGTTAAATGATAAAATTGAAGACTTCTTTTCTATAAAAAATCTCTTGCTAAATGCTTTTTATGGGGCTGATCCTTGATATATCGGACCTACTAAGTGTTAGCAACAGTTGGTCCTACTGAATGCCAAGTTAGTTTTAAATATTATTGTTAGCGACAGTTGGTCCTACTGAATATTATAATCTATAGTTAATGGACTGACTAATATAAAAGTACTTTAGTTTAGTCAACTAAAGTACTTTTATCGGTTGTCGGCAACCAAAGCCGTTTCCGCTTCCGTCTTTGAAAGAGATGCATATACTAGAAATTTAGGATAAAAAGGAGAGGACTCTCTCTGTAGACAATCAGTGTACAGTTTAGAACAAGTGAGTTATGCTGGAGGAAAAGCCCTTTACAAGTGAATCTCTGAACAAAGTCAGTAAGTCTTTATTAAATTACCTCTAAGGCTCTTGATGTATTGCTGTTAATGATATGATAAAATATAAAATATGTTGTGTGCGATGTTGAGCAAGGTAGCTCACATAAGTTTGGTAGTAAGTCGACTACGAAAGTTACCTTTGTCTAGATAAAATCGACCATCTTTTGATAAAATTTGCCTGCACAGCTTTGTGTACTTTTACAACCTGTGTACCATTACAGTACGAGTAATGAAAATTAAGTTATAGTAAACTTAGTGTACATTTATTAATGATATTTAGTTATGTTTCTCCAAACATACATTTGTTTCTGATTTGTTTGATCAGGCAGCTAGTTTGACTTCTTACGAGGTCTTAACAGAATTAAAACATACAAACAATAGAAAACTCTATGTACTACGAGTATTAGTGGGTGTAGAACGCTGATTTTTTTGACTACTCATCAGAGGGTCTGTCTCCGGGTGAGAGGTTGTCTTAACATTCTGGGACACCCTGTAGATACATAAATATAACTTCAAGTAACTATAACTTTTTTTTAAATGGAGGAGATGCTCAATCCGTTCTATATGTTTTTTTTTTATATGTTTGTTACCTAATAACTTTCAACTGGGTGCGCCGATTTAGATAATTCCATCCGTACGAAATAATACTAGCGTACCCAGTCCGCTTCGCCGGGCTAGTATTTTCTTTATTTTATTTAAACAATAAACTTACATCATTAAATATTTAATTTAACTATCACAATATGTTAAAATATTGGTTTCTCTCCGAATTCATTCTCTTATATTCTCTTCTCGAGCGGGTGAAGATGATGAAAACGACCTACATGTACATATCAGTAAATACAATATCATTCCTATAATTTATACAAAAACATATCCGGCTTAAGTTAATGTCAGAAATCAAAGTACGACGTATCGCTTGGGTATAGTAAATGTAAATTATCTGTGAATTAAGGGCATTAATAAATACTTACTTAGACGTTAATGTTGATCACATATAAGGAAAAACTATATTGACTCTACCTGATGTTGAAATTTTAAAATGAACAATTCAGAGTTATCTATCAACATCGTCAAGTAGTTGACATGATCACGTACGACGGTAAACTTAAAATATTTCGTACTTCCAGATATTCTCAAGCCAATGATATTTGATATTACGCCAGCAATTCTTGTTTAAATGTTAGAAAAAAAAATCTGTTTATGATATTTACTTTATTGTATTGTGCAAACAAACAACGCAAATGTGAAACCGGAACCGATTGCAGTACAAGGCAATATTCTCGAAGTTGTGCCGGAATATATCTGCCTCGGACAAATTCTGCGTTTAGATGGCAACTTCGAGAAAGAAGTCGACAGAAGGATACAGTTAGGCTGGGCAGCTTTCAGGAAACTACATCAAGTTTTTTCGTCCTCAATTCCACAAAGTCTAAAGACCAAGGTCTTCAATCAGTGCGTCCTACCCGTCTTGACATATGGAGCCGAAACGTGGACACTCACGGTTAGGCTGGTCCATAGGCTAAAAGTCGCTCAACGAGCTATGGAAAGGGCTATGCTCGGAGACTCTCTGAAGGATCGAATCCGGAATGAGGTGATCCGACAGAGAACTAAAGTGATCGACATAGCCCACCGGATTAGCAAATTGAAGTGGCAATGGGCCGGCCATATTTGCCGTAGAACGGATAACCGTTGGGCGAAACGAGTTCTCGAGTGGAGACCGCGGAGAGGCAAACGCGGAGTGGGACGCCCTAAGACAAGGTGGAGCGACGATCTTCGCAGGACGGCTGGCAGAAGCTGGATGAGAGTGGCCGAGGATCGTGGACGGTGGCATGCCTTTGGAAGGCCTATGTCCAGCAGTGGACTGTGACAGGCTGATGATGATGATGATATTTACTCTTATGATATCAAGTAAGTATAATTATATAAATTCGTCTGTATATTGTTTTGATAAAGTAATGAATTTGATTACTGATAAAAGTTTTCGTACGTCAAATACAACGTATTAGAATGTTACCTGTCCAATTACAAAGACGCACGACATCAATAGGCGAGCTACGGTAACCGGGGGCGTTACATTACGTTGCAAATTAACGTCAAATACCAAGACTACTGAATTGAGACCTTGCTGTCTCGTACAGTTGCGGACACTAATGTGTTGTATAACGTGATATTTTAATTGAACGGTGCATTAGAGACGCTCAATCCGACGGGAGCTGATTTGCATTAGCTGCTTGCGTTAAAAGTGACCTGGATTCCAATGAATGCATTGCCGTCTGTATGCACACCCGCGCCGATGATACGTGTAACATGTGATCGATTTAAGGCGGTTATAGCTACAGGGAAGATTTTATAGGGAAACGGGGCTAACAAGCTTACGGCTCAGTTGATCTTAAGTGATCATCGTCGCCCATGAACATCTACAACACGGGAGGAGATGTAGGTGCGTTGCCGGCCTTTATTAAAGGAGTAGGTACGTTTCTTAGAGGTTTCCAAGTTGTATAGATTCGGACACAAGTGCCAGCTGATTCTATAGATTGGTATTGCGTGGAAGAGAGTTGATAGAACGTTTACCATCAAGATTGTGTCGATGGAATTTGTCATTTTGCAGAGGTGCATTTATTAGAATTACGTTTTAGATAAAAACTATCTCATTCTATGCTATCAGCTATTCGCTTTTTAGTAATTATGTGTAGTTTTTAGTAATTATTATATAAACATTATTATTCATAAATTATTGGTTATTAATTTATTATATAATTTAACATATTATTGGTAAATAATTTATTATATAATTTAACATATTATTGGTAAATAATTTATTATATAATTATTATTAAACATTATTTTGGTACTAAATTTATTATATAATTATTATTAAACATTATTATTCATAAATTATTGGTTATTAATTTATTATATAATTTAACATATTATTGGTAAATAATTTATTATATAATTATTATTAAACATTATTATTCATAAATTATTACGTATTTTTAGTAATTATTATATAAACATTATTATTCATAAAGCATTTAGTTTAAAAAAATAAAAATTTTATTTTATTATTATTTTTTTATTAATGGCTGTACTGTGTCATGCCGTTGTCATTGCTTACAGTCGTATTTGGTTTTCACTTCGCTAGATCTTAGCTCGTTATTATCAGTATATTAATACCTGAAGCAAAAACATTCATCTCCTTCTTACGAAAATTGCACGGACAGGGTACTATGAAATTTCCCAACATTATAAAGTGTATACAGAAGGAGTGGAGATTTTTATTTAATTATATCAATAAAAAAGCATTACACAAACTACCATTGTTTGATAGACATGCGGACGTTGTACGGTTGCATGGCAACGGTTAAGTAACTATAAGTAGTGACCGTCAGATTCGGCGAATTATGTATGAATTCAATGCTTCAATTCCTGGTTTCTCCGGCGCCTTCGGATCGGAATGCTTTCGATCCGAAGGATTTCTATAATCCTATCTTACCGGGGGAATTGTCGAGTTACTACGAATAAAGGTTCAGGCTAAGCGACCTAAGAGCTGTGCCACCTCTCAATCAGGCTCCCGAGGGGGGCGCCCCCCGTTTAATCCGGGCAACGACTGGGGGTTGCGGAAGAACTTTTCGATGTTTTCCCGTGACCCTCGTACATACTGTCCAACGTGATGTAATACCGTGTGAAGATTTTTAGTCGGCTGGAGTCCGACACTACCCCGTTGCAGGGCCATGTGGCTCCGTGGTGTGCGTTCCGTTAGCTTTTTTTGCATACGATAGTAAAACCTCTCAATCCGGTGAAGCATTAAAAATCTGACTCTCTGACGAATATGTGTAGGTTGGTCAAAAAAAATTACAGAGCACGTTATTATATTTCCCAGTTACCGATGTGTTCAATTTTAAAAATAAGCCATCGACCAGTGCGTGGTGCCTTTAAATTTATTCAATATCACGGCGGCAGCGTGTCCAGTACGCCGCCATTCACCACTAATTGAATTCGACTCTATTTTAATCTCGTCACTTCGCGTTACGCGATTTCATTTTGTTCAATGTGTTGTTTAAAACTGTGACAAATCAAATTGGTCGAGTAATTATGTTTGGTAGCAGTTATAACAAGTCGCAAACGGTTTTACTCTAATAAACTACACATATTGGATTCAACTTTGCGTCCCAAGCTTGGCTCCAATTTGGAATGGCCGCATTCCCGTCATCATTGAACTTGTTTCAAAAACTGACATGTTATTTGTCGGTGTTTGACAAAGGGCGGTGATTGAAAGCAATGTTCACTTTGCGTGAGATTGATCCAGACATTGGCGTGTTGGCCGCAATAAACTACATTGGTGCAAATATAGTGTGGTCGCGCTGCAATAGATTCTTCAAAAGTAAAGACAGTGTTTATCATAATCTGAGTAATCGTTTTCAAAGGTTTGGTTGGTTGAAAATCAGTGCTGTGCTTCATGTGTGAGCACAGCACATGCTTAGTTAAAGCATTAGCACGCCAATTATGTGTATGTTAGTATTTGGTAATGATGGAACGATAATTGATATGACTGCAATTAATCGCTTTCACGATGTAATGTCAGATGTAAATAGCAGACTTGTGTTTATAATTCTTGACCTTTATCTATATAAACGACTAATTTATCCGAGTGTATACGACCTTGGTTATTCCACGATCCTTTTATATTTATTACCCAAGCCTATTTATAAATTTAATTAGGTTCCTTCATTTGCGCCACATTGTTTATCGCGCACGTACTGTTAGGAATTCACGGTTTTTCGTGTATTTGTTGATTGCATACCTGTTAATGGTAGAATTTGTAATTAATATTCCGGACTGTACAATAAATTATGTTAGAATTTGTTTACTATTTAATGAATATTATATATTAATAGCGTACCACCGTAAACAGTTTTCTGCCACGCACAGTAAATATCTGGAACTCGTTGCCATCAGCGGTCTTCCCCAACAACTGCGACATTGGGTTATTCAAGAAAAGAGCATATTCTTACCTGAAGGGTAGGCAACGCACTGGCGCCGGTGGTGATTGTGGGCGGCGGTGAATCACTTACCATCAGGTGACCCGTCTTGCTCGTTTGTTTATTTTATTTACATAATTAAATATTTAATTTAATTCACACAATATATTAAATTATTCGTTTCTCTCCGTATTCATTCTCTTCTATTCTCTTCTCGAGCGGGTGAAGATTACCTACACCCATGTACATAACAGTAAATTCAATATCATTCTTAGCATCAAAATCATCTTGGGCTCAAGTTAATGTCAGAAATAAAAGTAAGACGTATGGCTTGTTTGACAGTTCAAAAAGAGGAGTGCTCCGATCATCACCAAACTTTACAGCATCACTCCCCAGGTCAATTTGAAGACTCCTTGTAAGTTTCATTGAAATCAGTCCAGCCGTTTCGGAGCCTATATGGAACAAACCCACACACTTTCTCTTTTATATATATTTATTTATAAAATAATTGACCAACATTACCTTATAATCTACTAAGTTGAACAAAAGAAACTTTAAAGTTGTTGAATTTAACTTTTAATGTATGTAATGTGAGCAATCAAGTGTATATCTATCTTTTTGACACTTGCGGGCTAGACAGACACAGATTTCGCTTTTCACCAAGCTCTGATGTGACAAGTGACGAGACCATCTCCGTACGCCGGTCACGTTTTTAGCAAGTTTTTTATACTTAAAAACGGGAATTTGGGATAAGCCTGAGTGACTTGAAATCGTGCATCGAATTCTAATGCAAGTATAATGTGCAACGTCCCATTTTCCAAACATTACGTTGACACGGAGCATCTGTAATTGGATCTCCAGCTCTCGTCTGTTGCAACACCTGCACTCTCCAGTAGAATCGAGTTTGACACGAAATTGGAACATTTTACACTCACATGACAGAAGGTGCGCGAAACGCTGTCCGATATTGGCATCATATGTTTTGTATTATTTGTCCGTGTAACTTTAACTGTGTTCTGTCTATTTTTCATTCTTTTTAATATGTGTTATATTCAGTCTGTGATGTGTTTTTGTATTGTGATGCCAATAAATAAATGTCTATGTCTATAATCTGACCACAGACGGTACCTAACCATTAGGCTGTTGACGCTTCAAAAATGAAATGATTACTCATCTAGAAGTTATATTTTTTGTTAAAATGGACACCTATTGCTACAAGCCGGATGAGGATTAAACCTCCGACCATAAGGTCGCATAGTCGCTTAGCCAATAGAGAATTACTGCTTACCCTTTTGGTAGGAAAAAATAGTTCCATATAGTATCTTTTTATATACTTTCTAAGCAAGTGCTCAGAAACCACGTGCCACGATCCCACCTGATATTAAATGGAAATGCAGTCCTGAATGGTAAGTACAACTCAGTAAATGCCTGTTCACTATACTCTTGAAAACACTATTGTTATCAAACATCTTAAGGAAATAAGTAAAAGGAAATGTTTAGATTATTTTTCCTATTCAATACATACAATAGCAGCTTCTTATAATATTAGGGTTTCATTTATTTTTATGCGGGATAAGTATAGATAGAGATAACATCATCATAGATACTATAATACAGATTGCATTTTGGAGAGTGTGCTCAGGAACTCCATGATCTAATTCCCCGTTCCACCATCGGATTTCAAGACGCACTGTAGGACTTCATCCTTTTATTGTGAACATCCCTTAAACCCGAACGAAGCGCTTTGCTTTGTCTTTCATTGTTTGTACAGCAAGAGATTGAAATAGTTTTCGTCTGGCCTGCCTTCCGATTACAATGTGGGTATTTTCAAGAGGAGAGTGAATAGGAATTCCCTAACCTAGTGCTCCTTACCATCCAGGACTGCATTTTCACTTAACATCAGGTGAGATCTTAGAAAGTATAAAAAAGATTATAACCCGTGTAAACAATACAAAAAGGTATTCACATATAAAAGATCTTATACAGAATTTTATTTATAACTAGAGGAAACTGAATCCGCTTTCCGCCGAGTTGCTAATTAAATTTGCATCAAGCCATTATCTCATGCCACACTGCGCTCGTCTTATCAAGATGTTCACAAAGCGCGTTATCCTTTATCTCATGTGAACGTGTTTGTTGCGAGCTTAAGTCGGGATGCTGTGTGCATTCGAACGTATGCTCTCCGATATATAAACGTATAATGAATTAAAGTCATACTATTCAATTCAAAGCCGTGGTAGCTTTTTTTTTTTATATGAAAAGTGGCAAACGAGCATACGGCTCACCTGATCTTAAGTGATCACCGTCGCCCATGAACATCCACAGCACCAGAGGAACTGTAGGTGCGTTGCCGACCTTTGAGATAGGAATAGGCTCGTTTCTTGAAGGTCCCTAAATCGTAAACGTTCGGAAACACCGCTGGCGACAGTTGATTCCACAAGTTGACAGTGCGTGGGAGAAAGTTACGCGAAAAACGTACAGTCGTTGAACGCCAACCATCAAGATGGTGGCGGTGGAATTTGGAATTCTGCCGAGATGTGCGGTAATGGAAATCGGTAGCTGGGATAATTCCGAACAATTCCTCAGAACACTCCCCATGGTAAATGCGATACAGGATGCACTGAGTCGGGCGGTAACCTTAAGTTGCATAGTACCCTGGCAACCCGAGGTCGAACTAAATATTATGCGATTTATATATAGATTAACCGTTTACTAATATGTACTAAAGTTAATATTAAGTTAGATTATTATTTAACTCAAGTAACCACTTTCTTTCATCTATTACAGTCATATCAATTATTATTCCATCATTACTAATGGTAACACCCGATTGGTATACCAGTAGTACGGCATCGGTAAGCCGTAGTGGCCCCAATGAACCAAAAGACTAATGCTGATAACAAATATCGATGATGCCAATGAACGTTCATTTTGTGCACAATTGGTTTAGTAGACTGGGGTCCCAGAAATCATGCTATTTCTATTTATTTACAATAGTATACACAACAGCTAATGTAATCACACAGTTACATAGGAAAATATAAAACAATTAGACACAAAATCGATAAATTAGCCAACAGGTGCATAACTTATCAGAGACAATTTATGTAACTTTAGTTTATTCATTTAGGGGTAAGTACTGAAATTCTGAAGCGTCAAACATAATTACATTCTTATACATTTTAGTGTTTATTTATATTAATTTAGACTAAGTACATATGTGATTTTATTTTTAAAGTTACTTTTTGATAGATGAAAATATCTACACCACTAAAATTTTCTTTGTACAGCCTGGTTAATTCTTCTTTCCTTAAATCTTCTACTGATGACTACGTGTGTTTAGCCTAATGAGGATTTAGTATAGTGTCGCTAAATTTTCTAGAAGCGACAAATAACTTGTACGTCCGTCGTATCGATAATATTACCAACAAATCCCGGCTCTCGGGGCGGAGTGGCCAAATTAAAACAAATGGTCGTGTGTACTCGGCCTTGCTCTATCCGACTTTGTGAAACTTTCCGACGCTAGGGTGACCAGGATTTTTGTTTATTAATACAAGTTGTACCGGATTTGATCAATAAACTGGTAAAGACATTGTTTTACAAGCAACTTATTTTACAACCTAACCTCCCCCTCCCGGGAAGTGCTCTCCTTGAGCACAGAGCAGTAGGACTCCGATGCGTTCCTCTGGAGATCCAGGAGCCCCTAACCATGCACTGAGGAAGGGCCACCGGAGAGGTTTTAGTGGGTAAAAACCCCACATAACCGCCGCCTTCCCCAGAGGCAGGGTATCTTTTTGAAGATAAAAAAAAAATATTAGATTTCCTCCCCGTAAACAAAAGAAAAGGTAACAGTGTATGTAACAAAATCTTTCGATAGTTTTCCAGCGTTTCACCCTTCGATTGAAATAAGGGTGTTATCAAGAGTCGAATGAATTGGCGTTTACTAAGCTATTGTGCCTTACCATCCAGGACTGCTTTTCTATTTCACATCAGGGGGGTCGTGGTTAAGTACTTGCTAAGAAAGTTTTTAAAAACACACAAAAAAATCCACAATATGAAAACCTAAATAATCTATATATACGCTCCGAGGATTTGTCAGTCCAGGATCATCCCAGCTGCCAATTTCCATTGTCGTAATGAAATGATGAAAAGATGACAGAATTCCAAATTCCATCGACACCATCTTGATGATTGGCGTTGTAGGCGCTATAACTTCATAATATAACTATATTAATTTGGAAATAAACGAGAGCGTTCGTGCGAGATTGATCGGTTTAATATTTACCAAAATTTTTGTCAAGACGGGTTTTATTTACTCATAAATTCACTTGTTGTCCTGAATATCTATTCATAAATCATGGTTACCATAGCGTAGAGAGGCAAGGGATTGGACGCGGATTACGACGGCTTGCCCTGCATCCATAGCAGGCGATCGGATGTCGCTTCCAGTGAAGGCCGGCGGGAGATTTTATACTATTCTATGTAGTCTCTTTTAGATATCAGGGATTACTAAAGATAATTAGACATAGGAAAATCTATCCTTTGTGACTATGCCGTAGATTACATGCTGAATTTGATGGACCTAAAATCAATTTATTACAATTTATGTGAAATAATTGTACGGTAAATGGTGTAGGCAGTGACGCCTTAATTGCAGATTGCTAAGTGTGATATATGTTTATTTTGTAATGTATACCTAACCAAGGAATAGTTTTAAATTTATCTTCATCTGATCTTAACATCTAGATCCCATATATATAGGCGGATTTTATGGCAAAAGCCATTCTATGGCAAATGTGTACAAAGATATTTATACATATATATGTATCTATATATTAATGGTCTGTATTAAATTTTACGCGATATTGCATAACCACTAACTATAAAACAATTTCATTTTTTTAAAGAAAGCTAACAATTTTTTTTCACAAATTTTAGTAATTCAGAACTATTATAAATTAGCTTAAGCTTGTGCTAGGAGATGGTTCACGTCAATAGTCTAATGGTGGATTCGAACCTGAGACTTTACGATTCGACCGTAACGCTAAACCATTAGATTATTGACGCTTATTTTGAAATATATATACAATAAAAATGGCATATCTTTCACTATCAAGTTATCTTTTTCTTCCCTACCTCTATTTTGTTATCTCGAAATGAAGTTAATTCATTCTATCCCCGGCTTGACGGGCGTCTTAATTAATTCATTGAATGGTCCATTTGCAGTCTCTCCGATATCTTTCCGTCATTTATTATTAATAAAACGGTCTATTTTTTTGATGAATCCATGCGTGTCTGTTTGTTTATATCTTTAATATTACGTCTGTATATAAATTCAGTATTATCTAAAATCATCTGAACCGAACCGAGTGGTGGTTGGAGTGACCGCTCAAGCTGTCTCCTCTCGAGGTCCGTTACCCCGTGACCCAATAAAGGTACAGGCTAAGCGACCTGAGAGCTGACACCTCTCAAATCTGGTGAGACTGTTGCGGGGTCAGGTTCTCTGTCCAACTTCAATTTTATAATTTCATTCAAACAAAATTCATGACTACGAATTTTGTTGTCTGCCACTTGTGTTGTTCATCAAATAAATAAAGAAACAAATCCATTTGCTTCTTAGGTTCCTACCTATATAATAAAATTAACCAAAAAATAGCTATCTACAACTTGCCAAAAGCTAAATGTAAAAAAGTCCTCATACCTTGGCTACTAAAGCTTGACTATACTACCACAGAAATTTTGTGAAAAATCTCATCATAAATTAAATAACATATAAAGCACACTACACACACATACATGAACTACACACACACCACGCATACACCACAGAGACACCACACATTCACACACACACCACACACTTTCTTTCTTGCATGCTAATTCTTAAGTTAATATTAATAATAAAACTACAGAATTATCACAAGTACGGTGGGGGCTGGTGATCTGTCTTACAGGGTAATCTAGTTCAGACACCAGTCTTTCACAAATTTAAGATCTACGTAAACTGTAAACGTATAAGTAAACTGTGCATTTAAATTTGTGAAAGATGAATAAATAAATTTATTATTATTATTATTATAAGCTCTCACCGCCTTTTAACCTTAACGGGGTCGACGAAGACATTAGTCGCTGTCTATTCACCTAGGTTAATAAGTTTCCGATGATTTGCTTGTTTGCATTTGACCGATAGTTGGTTGAGAGTTTAAAAAATGTATTTACAAGTAAAAACAAAAACCGACTCCACACAGAATAGGAATATTACGAAGTTGAATTAATCAGAACCTAACCAAACTCTCTTCAAACTACCTTTAAAGTACACTTTTACAATATAAAATGAATCATCGAAATCTGTTGGCGTGATATTGAGTTATTCGTCCATTTGTCGCGCACGTACTCAATGCACATTTAAGACTTATACGGTTTTCTCATAAATGCCCAAAAAATAGCGAAATCGGTTCACCCGGTTGTAAGTTATGAAGTAACAAACATAAATAAAAGTTAAAGTTACAGCCTTTATATATGTCCCACTGTTGAGCGCAGGCCTTCTATGTAAAGAGAGTATAAGGGCATAGTCCGCGGTCCTAATGCAGATTGGCAGACTTCACATGCCGTAGAAAATTTTTCTAAAACATCAACATTTTCTAAAACAAACATTTCTAAACCCGCCGATCGCGTGGTAAATCAGCACATAAAATTGCAACAGCAAATTTATTGGTACCGGCACCGCGGATCGGACTCGGGTTGCTAGCGTACTACGCAACTTGAGCCAACCGCACGGACACTGAGCTACCACGACTAAACATAAATAAAAACAATAGACCAATTGAGAACCTCCTTTTTTGAAGTCGGTTAAAAATAGAAATTAAATTTAAAATTACTTTTAATTATAATATTTAATAAATTCTCTATAAATTAACGTCTCACTGTAATCATATAGACGTCTGTAGATTTATTTATGGCCGTGCAATTTATGTGTTATTTCGTGTTAACGAGTTATTTCCCGTCGTATAGTTTATTTTTATTGCCCCCACATGACTGCTAGGTTGCGAAAATTCCCCAATTTTTTATCCTTGTTTGGTAATAAAACAGCATATATCATTTTATATCCTACGTAATCTTAGTAATGTTATACGTTTTTATTATGATTGTTCTATTTACTGAATGCCTTTTATATTTCTATACTAAATATCTATTAAACGCTAACTACAGATGTAGTAGAAAACTCGGATCGTTATACGATATATATCGTATACGTTATATTTCGGATACGATACGACACCCGTACTGTTAATGAATGATCGTATTAAATGAGTGATATAATCATCCCAGCTACCGATTTCCATTACCGCACATCTCGGCAGAATTCCAAATTCCACCGCCACCATCTTGATGGTTGGCGTTCAACGACTGTACGTTTTTCGCGTAACTTTCTCCCACGCACAGTCAACTTGTGGAATCAACTGTCGCCAGCGGTGTTTCCGAACGTTTACCATTTAGGGACCTTCAAGAAACGAGCCTATTCCTATCTCAAAAGTCGGCAACGCACCTACAGCTCCTCTGGTGCTGTGGATGTTCATGGGCGACGGTGATCACTTAAGATCAGGTGAGCCGTATGCTCGTTTGCCACTTTTCATATAAAAAAAAAATTCAATTAATTTGGAGCTGTTCGAGAGAACACGATAAGTACGAACTTTTCCGAAAAATTACATAGGATTTTTTTTTCTCGCTATATCTATAACAAGTCTTGATTGTACCTGTATAATGGAATTGTTCTTCTTTCAACCGACTTTAAAATTAAGTAGGTTCTCAATTTGTCTGTATTTTTATGTTTCATAACTTTCGACTGTGTAGACCGATTGTGATGATGCTTTTATTTTTTATTTCAAAGCTGGTGCTTTCTAAGTGGTCCTATTTCAATTTGGTCCAATTATGACACTAATATCCATGAGAAAACCGTATAAGTTTTGATTTATATATTTTAATTTATTTACTTTTTACACACACACACATTTTATATACCGACATGCACATACACAAAAATATTAGATACATAATATCATATATTATCATACATATTATATATCATATTCCATAAATATTTTCTTACTTCGTTTTCGTCTACATAGCCTGTATTAGGGAGATGTTGTACCTAACTCCGAGTTTATTATGAACTAAAGTTTGTTATATAACTTATGTGGTAGTCGTATGTCCGCGACGAATAAGCGAATAAGCTCAATATAACGCGAACCAATTTCGATGATTCAATTTTTTTATTCCTCAAGCATTAGCCAGCACGACTCTAACAACTAGTTGCGCCGTCCCGACCTCTCGGTCTCAGCGGACAGAAGACTATTCACAAGATCCCTAGAATAGGGAATTTTGTACCTAGCATGCATTACGAAACAGCTAAGAAACAACCGCTGAGCCATGAACAGGGAAGAGGTTAGAAGTCTAGATTCTTTTTTTTTTTGTTAACGGGGAGGAAATCTTCAAAAAGATACCCCGCCTTCTGGGGGGAAGGCGGCGGTTATGTGGAGTTTTTACCCACTAAAACCTCCCCGGTGGCCCTTTCCTCGGTGCATGACGAGGGGCTCCGGGATCTCCAGTGGAACGCACCGGAGCCCCTCTGCACTGTGCTCAAGGGAGCACGTCCCGGGGGGAGGTTTCTCCCTCCCCCCTGTGCCCTCATAGTGCAAGGCTACACAGGCCAGCCGATGTCGCCTTCTTGCCGGGTCCACCTTAGCGGACGACAAAGGCCCCCACCCTTGTGCCCAGTGAACCCGAGGCCCCTTTTAGTCGCCTTATACGACAGGCAGGGGATACCGTAGTCTTATAATCCTTCCGTGATGCAGAGGCACATAAAGAAGAAATGTACATATTATATACGAGTATATAGGAATGTTATAGAAATAGTCGCCGCGCCTTAATTTGCCGGCGGGGCGGAGGGTGGCGCGTCAATTGGATCGCTTAATGCGACCTATTCACGTCCGAGAATCCCTTCTGAATAGTTTGATTGAAGCGTCCAGATTGTAATATAAATCGATTGGCAGATTTCGCCATTCTTGCCGCGAGTGGAGACGCCTTCGCACATACCACGCGTTGAATATAACATTTTGATTGATGCTGCTTTTTAGTTTGTCTATAGTTATACCAACAAGTATAATGGGCGTGATATTGAGAATTGAAAATCAGAAATAAATCTATATATATAAAAGAGAAAGTGTGTGGCTGGACCGATTACAATAAAACTTTCATGGAATCTTCAGATTGGTCTGGCGAGTAATCCTGTTTTTTATAAATTTAAGTTTTTGTATAAATGATAAGAATGATATTGTATTTACTGATATGTAAATGGGTGTAGGTAATGATATTCATCTGCTCGAGAAGAGAATAAATACGAAGAGAATAATTTCATATTTTGTGAGAGTTAAATTAAATATTTAATGATGTAAGTTTATTGTTTAAATAAAGTAAAGCAAAATCTGTCCCGGCGAAGCGGACTGGGTACGCTAGTCACTTATAAAGAAATTTTTCTTCGGAGGATTTGCACTTTGTTACTGAGCTACCAAGGCCTCATATTTCCTTTAATAAAATATTTTTTTTTTATTATTTCTAAGCAAGTGCTTGACTACGATCACACCTGATGTTGTCGTGGATGGTAAGGCGCACTAGCTTAGTAAATGCCTATTCACTTTACTCTTGAAAATACCCACATTGTAATCGGAAGGAAAGACGCGGGCGAACTATTCCAGTCCTTTGCTGTACGAGAATAAAATATGGATCATTCTAATATCAGATTGTGATTGGACATCGACACAGTTGGAGTCGGCGGATTTCGTTTCTTCCTTCCGTAGTAATTGGAGCATACACATGTTACATTAATAAACTACTAGCTACTGTTTCGGATACTCTCTCATTCAATATTGCAAGAATTTTCATTTACCGAAACTAGTCGTTTTAATAAAAAATTCCATTATGGAACAAGTAATACTCGGCCTGAATATTGGAGTTTCTCTTGATTGCCCGTAATAAGGTCATTGGTAAAAGCGTTTGTGATATCGACCGTGTTTTAGAGACAATACCTTGTTCACATATCGGTTTGTGAATAATACGTATGGAAAGGCAAGGTTATTTTGCCTTTTGGTCATATTTCATCACATGTTTTCTAGTAAGCCCAGTGAATTTTTTTTTCGACCGATTTCAAAATATGGTTGAGAAACGTCTGTATGTTTTTATATTATATGTCTGTATGTATTTACACGTCTGTATTCTTTCGACTGGGTGAACCGATTTTTAAAAGCTAGTGCTTCCCGTGTTGTCCCGTTTGAATTTAATCCAATTCGGACAATGGTTCCACGAGAAAACCGTTTAAGTTTTTTTTTCTTTATTTATTCGTGACTTTTGCCCTTTTGGGCATGTCAGCCCCTTCTTCTTCATCGTATTCTTCATTCCTGAAGGTCGTGCTTATCCTGAAGCGCTTTCACTGAGACGTCGACGAGCTGCTTCCACACTGCTCTGTCCTCGGCTTCTCTCATCGCGGTCGGAATGTTGAGTCCAACTATGTTTTTAATTTGGTCAGACCAGCGAGTAGGTGATCGGCCCCGTGATCTTTTGCCCTCGATTTTCCCTACAACAACCATTTTCTCTAAGTTATCTGGTTGCCCCATTATACCCTAAACTATGCACACACATATTGGTCGCATGAAGAGAGAAAGAAAGTCATCAATGTTGTATGGCCATAGCCACCAGCTTCTTCGCTCCTTCCGAGGTTGGGTCGGACAGCAGCATCAAGAAGACCACATGTTGCACCCTTAGTTTTAGAATATCTATTAATGACTTTCTTTCCGCTTCATGTTTGGCACATTCCCCCATGTGCAAAAAAATTTGCCGGAAAATGTCCCGACCTCGATCTGTACACCGTTGTGATGTACTTCCTGCTAGTTTCCTTCAGGAACCCAGGCAAATGAGGACGTCGACTCTGTATGATTTTATACCAAATACCTTTCTGCTGACTTCTTTTATCGAAGTATTCTTTAAAATTTTGAAAACTATTTATTTTATAAAAACCTAAATATAGTCTTAAATTGGCATCAAGTATGTGCGCCACAAATGGACGGACAACTTAATATCACGGCAACCGATGTCGGTGATTATTTTTTTATTGGAAAGGATGAATGTGTGTACTTTCATTATAGTTTGAGTATAGTTAGGTTCTTATAAATTCTTTTTCGTAATATTCTTACGATAATTCGTAAATACAAAGAGGGTGTCTGCGCGTAATGGCGTTCGATGTTTGATTCGATTTGATGTCGGTTTCTTTGGGTATGTTTTAAATAGACTTAATCAACAATCTTTTCTTATAAAGATAAGATAGAGATTTTTTTTTTATAATTTCTAAGCAAGTGCTTGACTACGATGTTAAGTGGAAATGCAGTCCTGGATGTTAAGGCGCACTAGCTTAGTAAATGCCTATTCACTCTACTCTTGAAAATACCCACATTGTAATCGGAAGGAAAGACAGATGCGGGCAAACTATTCCAGTCCTTTGCTGTACGAAGAATGAAAGACGATGCAAATCGCTTCGTTCGGGTTTGAGGGATGTTCACAACAAAAGGATGCAATCCCGCAGTGCGTCTAAAAGTCCGATGGTGGAAAGGGGATGGGGGAATTAGATCGTGCGTGATTGGCAAGGTGCTCGGATCTTTGATCTTATAGCCGGGGTTTGGCTCTTACTTTGGCGGGTTTCCGTTTTTCAGCCCTAGTAGGATAGACAGAGACAGAATTTGCTGCCCGCTTTTTATCGCGCTTATTGGGTGTAAAATGTGCACACGATTTTTTTGACTCAAGGAACCGAAAAGCGAAAACTCGTTTGTAAAAACCGATTTGTATTAAAATCCCTTACTAACTTAAACTTAGCTTTCCAGGCTGTCACTTTCACTCCTTACAATAGAATATAAGAGACAAGATCACAAAAAATTCCGCTTCCTAATTAGCAAAAGGGTCCGCCGTCTGAACTACATATAGCTGTGGCGAAAGCAATATCGCGTCAGTTGGGGTCCCACATTGTGCGCCAATATCCATTTGCAAGTCGAATCAAGAAGTAGAAGCTTTTTGCTTTTAATATCTCTAATGAACAGACAGTGTATTTCTATTGTTTCGAAACTGTTTACCAGAGTAATGCTATAAAAAAAATAAACAAACGAACGTCACTGACACAGAAGGGTAGGCAGAGAATCAGATTTCCCACTAGTACACGTCTCTAAGACATGTTACAATGACGTGTAATCGCTTTCAACTATACCAGCGCGTCTTTGTCTTATAATCACGTTTCCAGGTTACATGCTTTTTATCCGTGAAATGGCAACCGATCGAGTCGTGTTTCGGTCCTCTCGGGCGCCTTCGGATCGGAATGCTTACGCGTAACATAGTAACCTTCAAGCCGAGGTTACCCCTCACCGGGGAGACCCTTGGGTCGAGTTACTATCGATTGAGGTTCAGGCTAAGCGACCTAAGAGTTATGCCAATCAATCCCGTGAAACAGTCAAGGCCGATCTGGCCAATCTGTGTAGTTCGTCAAAAAAAGAGGTTACATGCTTCGACGTCTTGTGACGTCACACCACGACTTAATTTTGTCTGGAAAGGATAATGTTTTATTTGTTTTTCAATGTTGTTTGATATTTGAATTTGACGCATTTTACTATCTTGACGTATATTCTTATATCTCTTTTTTTCTTCTTGAGTGCAGGGGTGTACTCGGTCTATGTTACAGGATATTTCAAGTTATTTTTCACCCACTTTTAAACGTGTTTAATATGTGACCGCTACATGGCGATGGGCAGCTCATGCCACGTATATCTTATATGCTCGGTAAAAAGCAATTTTTTTTAAAGAATATTACTAACATTCTTGTTAAAGCTTGTGCTAGGAGATGGTTGACGTCAATGGTCGAACCTACTGTTATAACCCTTAAAACTATGGATATAAAGTACATTCAGCACTCCTTCAAAACGACGCTGTTTTATTCCACTGCAAGTCAGCACTTTTGCTTACTTGAACAGTTTTTACTTATTTTCAAAGCAGTCTAATTCAGAACCTCGCGGAGCTCAGTTCTCTACCAAATTTAGGGATTCGGAAGTCAAACCTTTATTTGTAAGAAAATAAAGTGGTGTGTGTGTGACACCCAGCGGCTGCCTAACAGTACGATAAAGCATTAGGCTATCGACGCTTAAAAATATAATAGCTAACTCTGTCTACACCACTATAAGCCTATTTTATATACGAGAGCTTATATAATAGTTGACAGCTAATAAAACTCAAAAAATCCAGATTTCTTTCTTTAACTACATTTTAAATATTAGTAGACGTCACTACGTTAATCAATTTGATTCAATCCTGTTCGATATAGAAGCAAATCTACATTTCTCCTTTCCCCGGCTACATCTACCTTAGGAGTCATCTAGAATCTTATTACGAGCTGCGATCGGCATTCATCTCGAGGATTAAAAGCGATTTATTTACGACAGTTGGACAGAATATAATCCGGACTGGGATTATTCCTTTTTATTGGATTTTTAATTGGATTCTTTGTCAAGTGTCGAGTTTTGACGATAGTCTTCTATCAAATTCGGCATTGCCTTTTGGTTCATTAACCGACTTCAGAAAGATAGAGATTTTTGTAGTTTTTTTACACTTTAGACGATACGAAAGGATTGACTGTACAATCTTATGTGATAAGAAGATGAAGTAACAAGTATATTTAGGAGCAAAAACAAAATCCAACTTCAAATCGAACCAACGTTAAACGCTATTACGCCCTGACGTTCTCTTTGTATTTACAAATCATCGTAGGAATATTACGAAATAGAATTTAACAGTGCCTAACCAAACTCTCTTCGAACAAACATCGAAGTACATCCTTTTCAATAAAAAACGTATCATCGAAATCGGTTGGAAAAAGTTATCCGTCCATTTATGGCACACATACTTGATACAAATTTAGGGCTTATATGGTTGTCACGTGGATCCCATTGTCAAAATTGGATCACACAGAAAGCACTTCCTTTCAAATAAAATAAAGAATCATCAAATCAGTTCCCGGTGCCGGCACCAATAAATTTGTTGTTGCAATTTTATGTGCTGATTAACCACGCGCTCGGCGGTGAAGGAAAACATCGTGAGGAAACCTACATGGCTTAGAAAAATTTTCTGCGACATGTGAAGTCTGCCAATCCGCATTAGGGCCGCGTGGCGGACTATGCCCTTATACTCTCTTTACAGAAGGCCTCTGCCCAGCAGTGGGACATATATATTATATATATAAAGGCTGTAACTTTAACTTTAAATCAGTTCACCAGTTTCACTGAATTTGTTGTAACATTAATATATATTTACATAGAATCAGTCCCCATGAGGTTACGGTATCCCCTGCTTGTCGTTGAAGGCGACTAAAAGGGCCCTCGGGTTCACGGGCGACATTGGTAGGGGCCTTTGCCGTTTTTTGTAGACTTTGTTGGTGGAACTTGTAAAAATGCCCGCGTCTGACTCTCCCTCCGATTACAATGTGGGTATTTTCAAGAGCAGAATGAATATACATTTACTAAGCTAGTGCGCCTTAGCATCCAGGACTGAATTTCAACTTAACATCTGGTGTGATCGTAGTCAAGCACTTGCTTAGATAGTAAAAAAAAACTTAAATCGAAGTAGATTTTTGGTAAAACATCGGTGTAAGCTAGGGACAAAATTAAACAAGTGATTTTTTTGTGTTTCATGAAATGTTCAGCCTTTTAACTTTCACTGGTTTTATATTGTTCAGTTACATGTAAATCCGAGAGGTTAAAATCTTTTAAAAAGTTTCATAACAACGAACAGTCTAATAGACCGGTACGGAAACTGCGTAGGTTCGGAGATTTCTATTTAAATTTAACTCCCCAATTTAACCGGCGGCCCGGAGGCGACAGATTGTTTCGAACGACTCAGTTCAACTTCACTGTAACCCGTCGTAATTGTTGTAGTTTAAACTAACGACATTTAAGACTATAGTTTACTTTGTAATTAATCTAGACTAATAAATGACGTTTTTGTCAGCTTTTACTACAAATACTATATTTATATGAAATGCAGCTTGTTTCCGAGAAGATTTCACTTAATATATTTTTAGTTATCTGTAACCTAAAGTTTACGATTTAGAAAATAATAATTTTCGATTAGAAATGGAAAGATGGAGAGACCATTCGTTTGACGTGATAAATCAATTACAATACAAAATAAAAGTGAAAAAATGGAAGATTTCTATTAACAACTGACTTCAAAAAAGGAAGAGGTTCATTTGTTTGTTACCGCATAACTTTCCATTGGTTGAACCGATTTTGATGATTCTTTTTTTATTTGAAAGATGGTGCTTCCCTATGTCCCATTTGAATTTGGTCCAATTCTGACATTTGCGTCTTAAATTTGCAAAAAGTATGTGCGCCACAAATAGACGGATAACTCTATATCAAACATCTACAAGGAAACTAAATTATTAAACATAAATAATAGTTACAAATATTTCAATTGCATCTTAATAAGAAAAATATTGAATAACGATATCCGTACACAAATAACTTTTAAGAAAAAAACCCCAAAACACAAATGAAACTTAGGCGAAGTTACGAACTCCAACTACACACAAGACGCACTACGAAAAAAAAAATATGTATGAAGGTTTTTTTTTTTTATATGAAATGTGGAAACACCGCTGGCGACAGTTGATTCCACAAGTTGACAGTGCGTGGGAGAAAGTTACGCGAAAAACGTACAGTCGTTGAACGCCAACCATCAAGATGGTGGCGGTGGAATTTTGGAATTCTGCCGAGATGTGCGGTAATGGAAATCGGTAGCTGGGATGATTCCGAACAATTACTCAGAACACTCCCCCATGGTAAATGCGATACAGGATGCAAAGAGAACCGACATCTCTTCGCAGACTCAGAGTGTCCAGTCGATCGGAAAGACCCTGATCGTCGACTATTCGAGCAGCTCTACGTTGTACACGGTCAAAACGGAAGAAGTTGGTATTGGGGAGCCCCGGCCCAGAGATGCGAACAGTATTCCATATGAGGCCGTACTTGTGCCTTGTAAAGTTGCAGACGGTGGGCAGGCCTGAAATACTGTCTTGCTCTACTGAGTATGCCAAGTTTTTTGGAGGCCAATTTGGCTTTGCCTTCCAAGTGATCACGAAACTGTTCTCAAATTTATAACAAATTACCGAAACATATAAGAGACACTAAATCAATACCATTATTTAAAAAAATTAGAAAAAAATATTTAATAAGCTCCTTTTAACCCTATACCACAACCAAAATTAACTATTCCTTGACCGATTTAGAAATTTATCCGCGCTTTCAAAGACTTAGTTTTATTTCTTCTTATAATTTATATGTTATAATAAGATATACTTTTGTCCTCGTTGGTTATGTTAATTATGTCGTTTGTAGATGCCCGAAATATGTATAGTTGTTAATGTGTATTAATTGTAATTTATCATGTAAGTGAATTGTTATTCTTACGAGAAAATAAAGATTCTAAAACCCGTATATCACGCAAGTGATTTCGATCATTCATTTGTTATTGGAAAGGATGTACTTTAAGAGTAGTTTGATGAGAGTTTCGTTAGTTTCTGATTAATTCTATTTCGTAATATTCCTACGATAATTCGGAAATACAGATAACATTTGATTTGTAGTAGGTTTTAGTTTTTGCTCGTAAATCTACTTCGGTACATTGATATAAGAATAAAATTATTTATTTATTTCTTCATTTCTTCATCACTTCATTTCTTTATTTATTTATTACACCAACACAATGAACATTTTTAACAAACAATACATAAAAAATGTGTGATCTGCCCTTCTTTCAGTAGATTCTGTACCGAATTTATCTTTACCTTCTATAGACTATTAGTTATAATAGAAGAACGGGGATATGAATATACAGCCATAACGCAAATAGAGCCGTGGCTCAGTGACCGGACAGTCGTTTGAAGTTGCATAGTACGCTAGCAAACCGAGTTTGTCTCCGGTACGAAACATCGAGAGGAAACATGTGAAGTCTCCCAACCCGCACTAGGTGTGCACTTTACAGAGAAGGCCTGTGCCCAGCAGTGTCACATATATGGACTACAAATTTAACTTTCGATAGCCAGCCGTTAAAATAAGTAATTTGCGTAACCTCACCTGCACTCTCATAAAATATCGATATATCATTTCCGTCCCGTGCGCGGTATCGATATTGAATGTCGTAGTGAGGTGATATTTCATATCGGTAACTGGCGCCGTTCTGCATGCAATCGGATACGGAGCTCGGACCTCCAGCGCTCATCAATCAACAGGCGGCGCTCGATCCCGTCTGATTGTGTCATTAGGAGCCATTCCCCTGTGAGCGATGGCGGGCGAGTTATTTCCGTTTTATTGTATGAGTCACGTGTTAGATGCCAAAGGATTTACGTCTTAGTGAGATCATTGGAGACATTTGATCTAGGATATTAACTATAGTGGTGTTTCGTTTCGAATCTCAGCAGATATGTAAGCCTTTTAAATCTACGAAGAGATGTCGGAGCTCTTTTTATTCTCTATCGCATTCACCACGGGCAGTGTTCTAAGGAATTGTTCGAAATCATACCGATTTCCATTACCGCACATCACGGCTGAATTCCAAATGCCATCGACACCATCTTGTTTGTTGGTGTTCCATGACTGCGTTTCTTGCGTAAATCTCTTCCACGCACTGTCGACCTGTGGAGTCAACTGTCATTAGCAGTGTTTCCGAATCTTCCAGAAACGTGCCTACTGCTATTTCAAAGGCCAGCAAGGCACCTACAGCTTCTATAATGTTTACGGGCGATGGTGATCACTTAAGGTCAGGTGAGCCGTAAGACTTTGGTCTTTCATTATTTGTACAGCAAAAGAGGGTATTTCCAAGAGTCAGTAGGCATTTACTAAGCTAGTGCGCCTTACCATCCAGGACTGTGCTCCCATTTAACATCAGGTGAGATCGGATGTATGACTTTTGGCTTTTCATTTCCATTTATCGCTTCACATTACTATTTTATTACGACGCAAACTATTTTCAACCGACTTTAAAAGAAGGAGGTTCTCAATTCGTCTGTATGTTTTTCTATGTTTGTCACCGCATAACTTTGGACTGGGTGAAGCGATTTTGATGATTTTATTTCATTTGAAAGCTGTTGCTTTCCCCGTGGTCCTATTTTGACAAACGTCTTAATAAAAGAAAAAGGAAAAGGTCTTATAATTTTCTTAAATTTGCATCGAGTACGTGCGCCACAGATGGACGAATAACTAAACATCGCGTCAGACTATTTCGATGATTCATTTCTTATTGGAGTAATAGTGTTTATTTTTTTTATATGAAAAGTGGCAAACGAACATACGGCTCACCTGATCTTAAGTGATCACCGTCGCCCATGAACATCCACAGCACCAGAGGAGCTGTAGGTGTGTTGCCGACCTTTGAGAGGCTCGTTTCTTGAAGGTCCCTAAATCATAAACGTTCGGAAACACCGCTGGCGACAGTTGATTCCACAAGTTTAGTATAAAAGTACTTTAAGAGTAGTTTGGTTAGGTTCAGATTGATTTTATTTCGTAATATTCTTACAATATTTCGTAAATACAAAGACGACGTCTGCGTGTACAGCTTGATTCTATTTGAAGTCTTTGTTTTTACACGTAAATGTACTTGTATTATGGCCGTGTGCCTTTTTTTGATAAACAGCGATTTAGGGAAACAAGTATGTTATAATTTACTCCACTAATGCTATAAATACAATAAACAACGTTTAACAGCTATGCAGTGGCGGTTCGTAGTCACGTTACGAGTACGCTTCAATGCAGGTGTAATAAAAATAATCTTAACACCTGTTTCCCTCTTCTTAGGGGGACTTACCTCCGGGTATAGTTCTATTCAATGAAATTGCACGGAGTATTCTAGCGCAAGTGTATTAAAAGTTTAATTTGATATAACTGGAAGCACGTGGCAGGTTGGTTCACTTCAGCTGTATTAAGTGGAAGTTGTTGTAGAATTTTGAATACGAATCAACCAGTATATGACGATATAAATTCCATGTGAAAGCGCGCACGACTTTGGGTAGTTCTGTCGCATCCTTGCGACGGCACACGCTGAGACGTTGTCCATTATCATCAATACTTATGTCTTATTTGTCCGTTTTTTTCTTTCTTTAACTGTATTTTTTTTCTATTTTAATGTGTTTCATATTATATTTGTAATGTATGATTGATAGTAACGAATGATACCAGGAAAGATGTCTGTGTATGCTTCGAGTGCCTTTATATTTGACTTACAATTTTGACATTTGAATTATTATTATTAAAATTTAAAAAAATAAAAGAAGTAAAGATATTTTATATCTTTACTTTACATATATGCCACTTCCGTTATAATTCCGATCAGCATGCAATGCTGTTCCGAAGTAAGATCTGTTCTGTCCAGTTAAAAATGAGCTGCTGTCACTCCATCGGATACGGTCTGCCGCTGGAAGCGGACGGACATTTTCGATGAAAACACAGATTCTCGTATACATGAATAATATGTCAGGAGGCAAATGCTGTGGAAAATTCCCAGCGCGCGTCTCACAATACGCCCATTCTCGCGCTGTGTCGGCGTTGCGGTTGCCGCCTTCTTAAGGTGTCGGCGGTGGTCCAAGTGACAAGCGGGTAGCTTCTTGAATAAAAGCAGCGTAGTGGGCGAAAGTTCGCGCATGTACAAATACACAACTAATCGGGAATGAATACTCGGGAGCATGGACGCGCGATTGGTTGTTCACTTGGCCCTTCGGGTCATCAACCGATCGTGCGATTTCAATGATGTTACCTCGTTCCCCGCGTCCCTCTGGGTACCCGCAGAGACCTAAAAAACGACTTCGCATCTAACGACTTGTCAAGTTAACTGCCTACAGTTATACAATAATTATGAACCCAAATGGCGGCCGGCGTTTCAGATAGGGTGTATAAGTTTCTCTTTTTGGATTTCTTACGTATGAAAAATTGCATACTAAAATTTGTGCCTGGTTTGTGATAAGTTCACCTCTCAAATATGGGACGTAGGCTTCAATTATATCTTCACTAAATTGATATGTGAAGTAGTTTTATCCTGTTTGTTCCGCTGAACCTTTGATAGTGGTTACTGCCTCCCCTGTGCCCTCGCAGTGCAAGGCGACACAGGTCAGCCGATGTCGCCTTCTTCGGGTCATCAACCAATCATGCGATTTCAATGATGTTACCTCGTTCCCCGCGCCCTCTCCGTACCCAGAGACCTGAAAAACGACTTCGCATCTAACGACTTGTTAACTGCCTAAAGTTATACAATAATTATGAACCCAAATGGCGACCGGCGTTTCAGATAGGGTGTATAAGTTTCTCTTTTTGGATTTCTTACGTATGAAAAATTGCATACTAAAATTTGTGCCTGGTTTGTGATAAGTTCACCTCTCAAATATGGGACGTAGGCTTCAATTATATCTTCACTAAATTTATATGTGAAGTAGTTTTGTCCTGTTTGTTCCACTGAACCTTTGATAGTGGTTACTCCCTCCCCTCCTGTGCCCTCGCAGTGCAAGGCGACACAGGTCAGCCGATGTCGCCTTCTTCGGGTCATCAACCAATCATGCGATTTCAATGATGTTACCTCGTTCCCCGCGCCCCTCTCGGTACCCAGAGAGACCTAAAAAACGACTTCGCATCTAACGACTTGTCAAGTTTGGCGGCCGGCGTTTCAGATAGGGTGTATAAGCTTCTCTTTTTGGATTTCTTACGTATGAAAAATTGCATACTAAAATTTGTGCCTGGTTTGTGATAATTTCACCTCTCAAATATGGGACATAGGCTTCAATTATATCTTCACTAAATTGATATGTGAAGTAGTTTTATCCTGTTTGTTCCGCTGAACCTTTGATAGTGGTTACTGCCTCCCCTCCTGTGCCCTCGCAGTGCAAGGCGACACTGGCTAGCCGATGTCGCCTTCTTCCCGGGTCCATCTTAGCGGACGACAATGCTTTGTCGCCCAGTGAACCCGAGGCCACTTTTAGTCGCCTTCTACGACAGACAGGGGATATCGTAGTCTTATTCTTGAGAGCCCAGAATTACAGGGCCGAAACTTAATCAGAACCTAACCCAACCTTTTATGAAAGTTTGAAACTCTTGAAGTACATGCTTTTCAATAAAAAATAAATCACCGAAATCAGTTGGCGTGATATTGAGTTATTTGTCCATTTGTAACGCACATAGTTGGAGAAAATTTACGACTTATTTGATTTTCTTACGGATCCCATTGTCCAAATTTAAATGGGACCATACGGGGCGCACCAGTATTCAAATAAAGAAAGCATTATCAAAATCCGTTACCCAGTCAAAAGTTATGCGGTAAAAATGTATAAAAAATACAGACAAATTGAGAACCTCGTCCTTTTGAAGTCGGTTGAATAGTATAACGCTTTTCAAGAGAGATTATGCTAGAAGTAGATTTCCACGTAAACTTTTACTGGAAGATATTCTAAGAACAATGCAATATAATATTCCAATACGGAAATTCCTCGATAAAAGTACATATTTAATAAATATAACTTTCGTATGCTTGTCTCTTCTTACTTGCGTTGCTGCATTTGGCTTTCCAACACAAAGCGCTTAAATCTCTGTGTCAATCCAGCTGTCCAAACGTGAGTTATATACCAGACATTGTATGCGCTGATTCGCTTTTAAAACTAGGCTATCTACATAATTTTTCATTACTAGTAATTTTTTTTGTAAAATCGCGTTGTATATGGCATACATGTGAGCAACAGACGTAAACAACTGTAATTGTTTCATTATCTTCCGCGAATAAATATAGAAGAAAACATATAAGCGTCAATAGCGTAATGGTTTACGGTACGGCCTGCGAATCGTAAGGTCGTGGGTTCGATTCTACCATTCGACTATTGACGTGAACCATGTCTTAGCACAAGCTTAAGCTTAGTTGGAGTTGCTAATAAGATTGTGAGTAATATTTCTGAAAAAAATAAACGATTTTTTTTAAATTGATTTTGGTACAAACAGTCTCCTAATACAGAATTAGTGAAATAAGTCAATATCCTAAGATACTCCTTATTAAATTAGCTATCTCATAACGAAAGTCCCGTCCAGATCGGTTTAGCTATTCCAGAGATTAGCCGAAATAAACAGACGAAAATTGTAAACAATATAATTTTGGTATATGTACCGTATATACATTGATATGCATATAGTAAAAAGCTGTTATTTTAATATTACAAACAGACCGTCTAATTGACAAGTGCAATTTCACAAGAATGTCTCTAGTGAAAACTGTAATATTTATGGCAACAAAAATTTCTATTAAAATTCCTACACGTTTTAATACATATAGGAATAGAATTTTAATAAGAAATGCATATCATTCCTTCCATGAACTCTTTAATAATTGTAAGGCATTTCACTAATACTTTTAATTTATAGTTATTTTTATAATTATCGTATGGCCGCAGGGTGGGACGTATGTTTACCATCTATGATACACGAAATCTGATTATAAACACGCTGTTTATAGACGTGAAGTGTCACATATATTTACACTCACAATATTATATAAACGCGTTTCACGGCTATTATCCGTGGAATAGCAACCGACCGAGTCGTGGTTCGGCCCTCTCATGACGCCCTCGGATCGGTATAGTTACGCGTAACATAGTAACCGTCCAAGGTTACTATGTTACGCGAGTTTACCACTCACCGGGGGGACTCTTGTGTCGAGTTACTAGCGATAGAGGTTCAGGCTAAGCGACCTAAGAGCTATGCCACCTCTCAATCCGGTGAAGCAATCAAGGCCAGCTTTTCTGGCCAATCTGTGTAGTTTGTCAATAAAAAAAATGGTTTCACGCGTTTGGTTTACGTGGTGCAAGCGAACCAACTCTATATAACAGGCAACGCCGTGTGCGTTTCCATAGCATTATGTTGATATTTTCAGTAGGAAGTAAAACACTCGTTTTTTTTTATTTTATGTTAATAAATGGTTCATATAGTATATGTTGGTATTGTTTTCCGCTCCTATCTGATCACTTGCAGAACTCAACGTATGTGCCGTGTACCGCGAGTAAACGGCACCTGGAGCCACACCGCTTATCGGTAGCAGCTGTTCAAACTCAGCCATCTCTACGTGCAAACATTACCGTATTAGTTCCATGTCTAGCTTTCGCCCCCACACACATTCAGCCTAGAAATACTATATGTTAGTATTGTCTCTAATATTTACAGACGATATTGATTTAATCTTTATTCCCACAAAATATAAGTGCACAAAATGAGGACTTATTGACAAAAGGCATTCTTTGCCAGTCTACACTAAGGTTGTACGGACAAACTAAAAGAGTGCAAGCAAAAAAGGAGAAACAGGGACGCAGCGGTCACGGAGAAACTAATAACAATACAACGGGGCGTCTACGACGTGTGAACTAGTGCATTCTCCAACACCACCTTCAAAAATCAGGTATATAAAAAAAAACTGTAGTAACTGTAGAGGTAGCACTCTTATTAACAAAATAAAGTAAACAATTAAATTACATAAGAAATGAGCACGGGCACAAGTCTGTGATTGCGCTTTATTGAAGAAAACAATAAATAATATATAAGTATACATATAACGGGGTATATAGATGTATGCGAGGTATATAGTGTACGACGGAATACACAAATAAATCTGAGCGGGTAATGAGGGTAAATGATAATAATTAACAGTACTGCATGTTGAATAGAATGAGGGTATATCGATATTTACAATTAATGTTAAATTAGTGACCCTCTTTTTTACCCGGGCGTGGTAACAAGAATAAATAACTTACGTAACTCCACGTATATCGACCAAAACATTAGTGAAGCCACAGACAAAGTCGGTTATTGATTACTGCCTTATAATTGTGCTCAGGAACTACATGACCATTCCACCATCCGACTCCAAGACGCACTGCAGGATTTCATTCTTTTGTTGTGAACATCCCACAAACTCGAACGAAGCGCTTTGCTTCGTCTTTCATTATTCGTACAGGAAGGGACTGGAATAGTTTGTCCGCATTTGTTTTTCCCTCTGATTATAATGTGGGTATTTTCAAGAGTAGAGTGAATAGGCATTTACTAAGCTAGTACGCCTTACCATCCAGGACTACATTTCCACTTAACATCAGGTGGGATCGTAGTCAAGCACTTGCTTAGAAAGTGCAAAAAAAAAGATGTCACTTATATTATTTTTGTACCCTAAATATGATACTTTTATTAAACTTTTTTTTTGTTAACGAGGAGGAAATCTTCAAAAAGATACCCCGCCTTCTGGGAGGAAGGCGGTGGTTATGTGGGGTTTTTACTCACTAAAACCTCCCCGGTGGCCCTTCCTCGTTGCATGGTGACGGGCTCCGGGATTTCCAGTGGAACGCCCCGGAGCCCCTCTGCACTGTGCTCAAGGAGAGCACTTCCGGGGGGGGGGAATGGTTTCTCCCAACAGGCCAGCCGATGTCGCCTTCTTCCCACATCCCACATGGGCATGGTTCGTTATTATTTTACTTCGTTACGGAAAGTTATGATTGGACATTTTGATGACATGCAAATCAATGAATGATTGATGTGAAAATAGATCGAAAATTATCATTTGAATTGGCGCCAGCATGAGCACGAAATAACAACAAATGCGATTATATTATGCAAATTAATTTAATTGTGTGGACACCGGGCGTTGTTGCGAGAGTTGGGCAAATATACGATTTAATTGGATTACACGTTATTTATTTGTATTTTGCATCGCGATATAACGAGAATAATGTCAACTCAGACATCTGCAATGTTCAATGAACCTTACAGTTACGGGGCTCGGGGTATTGACCTCATTACCCGGGTAATCAAGGCTGGGGGCAACTGCTCCCCTGGTCATAGGTACCGTTTAAAACGGATTTTTAGGACTAACTATTTTTACGTCGAGGCTAATCTAGCACAAATCTAGGTCTCAGTTGAGATGGAGGTCTCTCGACAGCCGAGGGGGAGGGGAGGAGGGTGAGAGAGAATATTAGCGCAAGAAAAACTGCGGAAACAAATGAATTAATATCCTTTATTGCACAACAATTAAAAAATACATCACAGAAACAATCAATTTTGACATATGTCGATATAATTGCATGCGCAATGGGCGGTCTAGTCGCTAAGAACGATCTCTTCCAACCTTTCGATGGACAGAAATTTGTTTCTGGAAAGATTTTAAGTGGTTCTTTGATTATGTTTTATCCATCAATGATTTGATTTTAAGTTAATTGGTTTTTAATCGTAAATATACTAGTTCTCCGTTATATATTATACTTTCTATACAAATAAATAAAATTTTAGTGTCTGTTTGTAATAATAAAATAACTTTTTACTACATGCACATGAATAACATACGGTACATAAACCGAAATATAATGTATACATTTTATGTCTGTTTTTCTGTTGCGGCTAGTCTCTGGAACGGCTGAACTGATTTTAACGGGACTGATTTTGATAGCTGATGTAATAAGGAATAACTTAGGCTTGTATTTTTAGAAATATTTTAATAAATAGTTTTCATCGCGGGTAACACGGGCCAGCCGATGTCGCCTTCTTCCCGGGTCCACTTTGGTGGACGACGCAGGCCCTAGTTGCGCAGTGAACCCGAGGCCCCTTTTAGTCGCCTTGTATTCAACTAGCCTTAAGTTATCTGAACTACCATTGTTCAGTGTAAACAGACAAGAGGTGATAGTGTATGTTCTCATTGTACGCCAGTGTCTTCTTGTAAACCTTTGCATGGAATAAAGTCAAGTCCGTTCGCTACACTCGTAGCGAGCGGTTTTCTGTTTAATTATTTTATAATTAATAAAGTCTTTTTTAAAAGCCACCACTTTGGGCTCTCAACGTAACTCGTGTTACTAATGAAAAGTTTGTGAGTGCGATACGAGATACGAATCAGATAGAGACGTCATGGGAGATCTGTAGAATGGTCGCACGTAAAACTCCCGCGCCGTCTTCAATGAATTTACACGAGCATATAAACTGAATGGGTTCCGTATCGACTGTGAAGTTACAGATCATTCATGCAATACTCTAACGTGCCACAGAGTGTGAAATAGCAGAGGTGTAAAAAGGAATAGACAATATTAACCGGCTTCAAAAAGGATGACGTTTTCAATTCATCTGTAGAATAATTTACTAAATGTTTTTAAACTTATAGCTCTGTCATTTGTGAAACGATGTTGATTTTTGCGTTTGTGAGGGTTTGCTTTTAATAAGTTGAGTATTAAGTTTGGCGGCACAGGACTTTTTCCGAAGGTATAGCGGAAACTCCTATAAATGAGATGTTGGTTGCTTTATGACAATCGAAGACTAAGTATGTAAAAATAATGACATTTATTTTCTTGTGTGAAAGCTCCTAAAAATAGTAACTGTAGAAGTGGCACTCTTTTAATAAATGCAGGGTGAATAATTTAAGTGTATTGGAAAAGAGCACAGACACAGGTCTGTGGTTGCGATCTAAAAACAATAAAAAAAAACCTCGATGAAAAGGGGACAGCGTTTTTGCCTCTGTCTACCTCGCTAATTAAAAGGGATGACATAGAGCTTCTTTGTATTTGATGCGCAATTGCTCGTCTGAGTTTTCTGTTCTATGTCTTAAATGATTAAATTTCTTCTACCAATGTTATTGTAAACACCGCGTCTCAATAATTCAAAGCGTTTGTTATAATTAATACGGGATTAGAGATGTCGGCACTGCATCAAAGTAAGCCTGATTAAGATGAAACTACAGATATTTCAACAGAAGAAAAATTGTAGCAGAGACACATAAGACTAATTGAACATTCGTATATTTTTATTGCTTCACATAATTTCGCGGTGGTCTCTAATTTATATGAAATACAGGTTCACAATGTTTCCATCACGAAATCACTGAATGAGTTTAACGTTAATCCGTTCACGTATGTAATAACTTGTAGGTTTTGTGGAATGAAACAGTCCAATAACTAATACACTCGCTTTATTGAAACAGCGCAACGTTGTACAAGGAATTATTTTAACGAATATAATATTATCCGTGAAATAGTTACCGACCGAGTCGTGGTGCGGACTCTCGGATCGGAATGCTTACGCGTAACATAGTAACCGTCCAAGCCGAGGTTACCCCCCACCGGGGAGACCCTTTTGTCGAGTTACTAGCGATAGAGGTTCAGGCTAAGCGAGAGAGCTATGCCACATCTCAATCCGGTGAAGCAGTCAAGGCCAGCTTCTCTGGCCAATCTGTGTAGTTCGTCATTGTATACGAATATAATTTTATATAAAATTAATTAGAAGTCAGATTACGAACTAATAAAGTTAAATTATTGTTTACAATGCCAAGTAATGTGATGATCAACTAAATTATTAATTATGAATTAAAGATACAATAAGGTTCAGGTAAATCACTAAGATATCATTGGAAGTAGTTATTATGCATAACAATTGCCGGGTGTCATTTGTTGCTAGCTAACACATAATAATTATGTCATAATTAGGTATATAAATTTTGTTAGTTGTGATACATTGTATTCAGATTATAAATGTAATTCATGAATATACGAGTATTGTACTCGTATGTATAGTGAATGATTTACACATGTCGTTGTACCTATATGTTAGTAATGTTGTAAAAATTTTATACGGTTCAATGGCATAAACGAGCTAGCTTAAAGAAATATACAAATATGAAGAAATATTTAAAAAAAAACGAATTATGCTTTAGTAAACATATTTTTTCCGTCCCATCATGAAGTGTGTACCATTGTCTGTCTTCGTTTTCGGAAGTGGTCTCCTAATACTTTGGATACACAAAATATATGTATACACGATTGTTCAAGAGAGAAAAAAAATGTGCGTGCGCACTGCTCTCTCTTGCTCCTACAGTGTGATACAGACAATAGGCCTGCACTGTATCTTAGTATATCCAAGAAGATCTCTCTCTTGCTATCTTCACTAACTTATATCTCCCTCTTAACTGTCATTATCTCGCCCTATCATACTTTTCGTAACGCACACCAACTTACTCCCCAAGTCAAGAGGGCGTAAAGAAGTTTTACTTCAAAAATATCCATGTGACTGTAACAGATGTACGTTGAGACGATGCGACTTTCACAATAGGCTGCTCGGATACCACAGACAGACTAATAATAGTACCGGAGACACTGACGCGTATAAATAAATCAATATTCATTCCCTATTCTACGTCAAAGTGGGCCGTTACTTTGACGTTAGAGAAGAACTATGATGTTGCAAAGGTTTTGATGTATTACGAAACAAACTACTTAGCGATTGTTTATTAGTGAGAACAAAGCACAAATAACATCAAAACGAAATCAAGCAGAAACGGATCATCATTGTCGAAATATTGAAGAGAAATGCGAGTAGATTTTTAGCTCATTGCCATGCCTGGAATAAACATTAACAATACTAAGACCACAATAAGAAAAGCGTCGTATCTCGGTCACGAACATAGGCACGAGAGATATGACCTTCTTCAACTTATTTTGACGGGCAGAGTCGCTGGCAAAGCAAGTGTTGGTCGTAGAAGGAAATCATGGCTGCGTAACATCAGAGAGTGGACCGGAACCATTAGTGCCGCTCATCTGTTTCCCCTCACAAGAGACAGAGAGAGATATGGTGAACTGACTGCCAATTTTCGCTAGTCGGAGAGGCACTTTAATTAGAAGAATAATTACTTTAATGTGCTTCTTAATTGTCAAAATTAAAAACCGACTTCTCATGGATCCAATAGTCAGAATTCAGTCAGTCCAATTTGGGAGCACCAGCTACCAAATAAAAAAAGAATTATCGAAATCAGTTCACCCATTCGAAAGTTATGCAGTAATAAATAAAAAAATCCTTCTCCTTTTGAAGTCGGTTGAAAAGGGTCTGAATGACTTACGAGCCCACTTATATATGCCTTTAGCCATAGTCGTGATCCCTTCTCCCGTCGAGTCGGTTATTTCACAGACAAAGTGAATCGATTAAACGCTAGAGACCTTTTCATGTCACAAATAGGTGAGCGTCGAAACAAGAGCGGCGCGGCGCGATGTCCGGGCCAGTTGTAATGGACGATTGCCGAGTATCGATCAGACGCCCGTTGTACCGAAATAGCTCCCACAATTAAAGCCAGGCGGCTCTATTTTTGCTACGATACTAACCAGACTTATATGCAGGGCGCGTATTACGAGAGCCAGCGATATTTCGAAACCAACCTGCCGCTAACTTGGGCTAAATCAAAAAATATATAAATAGAAATAAAAACCGACTTCAAATCGAATTAAACGTTAAATACTTTTACGCGAGTACGCTCTCTTTGTATTTCGGAATTATTTAATATTTTTAAATACCAAGAATTAATGGGAAGCTAAACTTTGATGAGAGTTTGGTAAGGTTCTGATTCATTCTATTCCATAATATTCCTACGATAATTCGGAAATACAATAAGTGTTTCTTTGATTACATTTAAAGTTGGTTATTGTTTTTTTCTAGTATACATACTTGTATGAGATAGCTTTGTATATTGCTGTGTCGATCAGCAATGTAAATTCTGTTCGATTGAGATATGAAGATTTTACTAAAAATGTTATTAAAATCGTTCCAGCAGTTTCGTACTAGCGAATATATACACTGCCATTAATATATTATGATCATGACTAAAGTAGTTATGTGGTAAATAGTAGACTGGTGGTGGTCATCAGAACAGTGACGATAAAACTGCAACTGTACGACAGCGTCCACCATGCTGTAGTGGCGATATCCCGACACACAGTCAGCTGTGTCTATTACACAGATAACTGTGACAACGCCACAGGAAGACTGGTGACAAGGGCATCGGCCGCATCAAAAGAAAAAATAGAATACAATTACAAATGGCCTTGAGAAACAGGGATACAGAGGTCGCGGAGAAACTGATAACAATGCAACGGGACTTCTACAACACGTAAACCAGAGCAGTCCCCAACGCCACCTTCCAAAATCAGGCATATGAAAAAATCCCAGTTGTCTGATCGCAGAGCGGTCGGACTTTAAATTTGTGACAACGTATCCTAGGTATTGTTGGAATCAACCCTGTAGTTCTGGGCTCTCAAGAATAAGACTACGGTATCCCCTGCCTGTCGTAGAAGGCGAGTAAAAGGGGCCTCGGGTTCATTGGGCGACAAGGGTGGGGGCCTTTGTCGTCCGCCAAGGTGGACCCGGGAAGAAGGCGACATCGGCTGGCCCGTGTCGCCTTGCACTGCGAGGGCACGCTCAGGCTCTCTATGAGCACAGTGCAGAGGGGCTCCGGTGCGTTCCACTGGAGATCCCGGAGCCCCTCACCATGCACCGAGGAAGGGCCACCGGGGAGGTTTTAGTGGGTAAAAACCCCACATAACCGCCGCCTTCCCCCCAGAAGGCGGGGTATCTTTCTGAATATTTCCTCCTCGTTAACAAAAAAAAAAAAGGTATTGTTGGAATAACGTGTGTATCGTTATTCGAAACAAAATTGCAGTATTTTTTTCTACTTCACTGAGCACAAATTTACGTTCTCTATCTCTCTCATACGGCGCTCTCGCTTACACACTTTGAACGATCGGATAGTGCACTACCGGCAATTCTCGGCTCGAGCGCAACGGGACATTTTGAATGACATTCAGTATTCGTCAATTTATATATATTATTATATATAAATAAAAAATTATATTTATATATATAAAAATAATAATAATAACATGAAGCAGTGTAGTATAGTAACTGTAGAGGTAGCACTCTTTTTACAAATGAAGTACATTAGAAAGGACGGACACAAGTCTGTGGTTGTGCTTTATTGAATATTAAAAAATAGTAGGAGACGCGTATTCTTTTAAATTATGGCAGCTGCCAATCGAATTCCCCACGAGAGAAGCTCGGCCTGCAGAAACGATGCCAACGATCGACCAGCCCCGGCTTACTCTTCCGGGTTCTGCTCCTATTCTTAGCAAACAATAGCCAAGTCAAGCTTCTCAATCATGACCACAGACTGTAAATGGTCTCACTAGAATATCAATTTTAACTACACTAGGAATAAGGTATAATATTTGGTTGTGATATGAAGGAAATTGTAAACAAGATTTTTTATAAAAGATTGCTAAGAATATTTTTTTTACAAATATTACTAACATTCTTAACTTAACTTATTCTTTACGCTCACTGACACATAATGTCATATAAACTGACAGCCACACATCATACATACTCATACACACACGATCAGATACACTACAAATCTATCTGATGGCTACAAATATTCAACCATGTTTATATATTTCTCTAAATTAATACTTTACCATGATGAAATATCTTAATATTTTGAGATACCCCGCCTTCTGGGGGGAAGGCGGCGGTTATGTGGGGCTTTTACCCATTAAAACCCCTCCGGTGGACCTTCCTCGGTGCATGGTGGAGGGCTCCAGGATCTCTAGAGGAACGCACCGGAGCCGCTCTGTACTGTGCTCCTAAGAGAGCACGTCCCGGGAGGGAGGTTACTTCCTCAACAATGGCATCCATGAAAAGACCATATAAGTCTTTAATTTGAATTTTTACACTTATTGTTCGTGCGCGACAAATAACTTAATATCACGCTAGCCGATTTCGATTATGTTTAATTTCAAAGGATGTTAAGTTAAAGTTACAGCCTTTTTATCTGTCCCGCTGCTACTGCTGGGCACAGGCCTTCTCTGTGAAGAGAGTATAAGGGCATAGTCCGCCACGCACACCTAGTGCGGCTTGGCAGACTTCACATGCCTTAGAAAAAATGTTCTAAGACATGTAGGTTTCCTCACAATGTTTTCCTTCACCGCCGAGCGCGTGGTAAATCAGCACATAAAATTGCAGCAACAAATTTATTGGTACCGGCACCGGGAATCGAACTCGGGTTGCTAGAGTACTATGCAACTTGAGCCAACCGCCCGGACACTGCGCTACCACGGCTCTTACTTACGATATACAAAGAGGTCGCGCGTAATAGCGTTTGATTCGATTTGACGTCGGTTTTCGTTTTACTCGTAAATATACTTGCAAATTAGTTATATAGTTGTATTATCGGTCAACCCAGCTACACGAGTTGCGAACGTCATCGTTTCAATCCAGATCGTCGTACCGTTTCAAGTACCATTGAGAGTAACGTGCGGCACTTCAAAGCAACCCGCTATTCGAGTAACGGGAGGAGGGCTCACTCTGCGCCCTCTCCAGGAGATTACTCTTCATATTGTCTGCCTTGGACGTAACGATGCCCGATACAAAGAGCGTAGGCATTAATGCATTAAGCTTAACTTTGATAAAAAGAGATCGTTTCAAGCTGCAATTTTATTTTGTATTCCACGTTGCGAGCAAATGTTATACCCGATTTTTGAAACGAGGTTCCTTATGGAGCGTTGTTTTAGGGTACCGTAGCCGGCATGAAACGTCCGTCACGTTAAATAAAAGCGTAAGATTTTTAGTGGCAACTGGCTTAGAGAGATGGCGCTAAAATTAAATATATTTTTTATAAAACGTTGTAAATAAAATAAAGGAAAATGTAAATTATATAATAATTATTTTCATAACACCTCGTATAGAACTGGACATTATAGTTTTTATAATAATCTACTTCGTTCTTATCTGGTAGCGCATGACCACACGGTTTTTTTATACTACGTGATACTACGCTGATTGTCCAGAGAAGCTGTCTGTACCATTTTACCGGACTTGAGAGATGTGTCGTGGGAGATCTTAGGTCGTTTAGCATGAATCTCTGTTGGGAGCAACACGGCGGGAGGACCCCGAAAGGGCGCAGCTTCGATGGTTCTTTAATCGCGTTGCATTCTGTACCGAGGGCCGAACCATGACTCCGATCGGTAGCTTTAACCATAGGTTAATCAGCAGTGGACTATTACAGGCTGATGATGATGAAGGTGATGAACTTTTAAATACCACTTTGGAAAGCGTTGGAGCTAGGAGAAGAAAACTCCTGCAACGCTTCTAATTACTAACGGGTACAGATGTTTAACCGATTACAAAAAACGAGGAGTTTCTCCACTCGCGTGTACTTTGTCACATTTAAAGAAATACAATATCAGAAAGCCGGAACTAGTAATAAATGTCGAGGCGTCGAGCGTTTCGCCTGAAATTGAATGCGGAACCGGATATTGGATTCATACGAGGAAAATATATGGGCGTGCAAAAGAATATATTATTGTTAACATAATTGAATGTGACTGTCGTATGGCCCAATGGTTGAGAGTGTGTGGACTTTGAACCGAGGGCTGTATGCTCTATTCTGGGTGCTATTTTTAACAGACAAAAAAAGGGGTGATGTCTAATTCCTCTCTATTTTTTATATTTGTGGACCCCATCCATAATTATTTTTATAGACCGAACCAAAGTAATAGTAACCAAATTCCCATCAAATGACTCCTGAAGTACATTCTCTCCAATGAAAAAATGAATCATCGAAATCGGTTGGATTGTTATTGAGTTATTCGTCCATATGTCGCGCACATACTTAATGCAAATTAAGACTTATATGGGTTTTTCATAGATGCTTTCAAGTTAAAAAGAACCATCAAAAACGGTTTACCCAGTCGAAAGTTATAAGGTAACAAACATAAAAAAATACAGACAAATTTAGAATGATTATAATACTAATTATTCTATTATATATTAGCATATACTTTTCTTCTTTGCCGTATTACATCCTGTTTGTTTTGGACTCCTTGGGCCGTGTGGATTACTTGTTAATAATTGATAGGGACCTACTTCCTCTGTGCCTCGGTACGGCGTGGCGCTAGATTGTAAATACGAATAATACATTTGTACGGGTGTTGTCTTATTACGTAAAGCGGAGCGGGGAACGCATAGATATTTAGAGATATTTTTGTTCACTTCTCTAATGCAGTGAATTGTTCAGAAGAAGAAAGAGAAGAAGAAAGGACTTCCCGTGACTTAGAAAAGTTTTCCTTGGTAAAATTTCAATAAACAATTTCATTGGCGCCGGCATCGGGGATCGAATTAGAATTGTTAGAGAAGTATGCAACAATTAGCATATTTTGTATATTTATCGATCGACTTAAAAAAGGAGACGGTTCTCAATTCGTCTATGTTTTTTTCTATGTTAGTTACGTCATAACTTTCGACTGGGTGAACCGATTTTGATGGTTCCTTTTCATTTAAAAGCTGGTGCTTCTAGATTCTTCTTAGTAGCACCAATTTGGTTAAATTCTGACAATGGTAACCATGAGAAAACGATATAAGTCTTAAATTTGCTTTAAGTATGTGCGCGACAAATTGACGAATAACTCAATATCACGCCAACAGATTTTGATGATTAATTTTATTTGGAAAGGATTTACTTCAAAGGTAGTTTGATGAGAGTTTGGTTAGGTTCTGATTAATTCTGTTTCGTAATGTTGCTACATTAATTCGGAAATACAAAGACTGATTCCGCGTGTAATAACGTTTAATTCGATTTGAAGTCGGTTTTTGTTTTTACTCGTAAATATTATTGTTAATAATGTGTTTGCTAATAAAGAAAATGTCTACGTGTATTGTGAAGGTTAGAACTGTGGACCGTTTCATTCCGCTGTATAATGGTTACTGTATACACTCCCGTAGATCCACTTGGCAAGGCTTTATTTTTGTTCATGCTCGTTTACTATTGAACGCGTATTGCCCTTTCACGGACCGTCATTTGTTTCATTGATTATGTTACACACTGCCTACCCCACCTGGCGCGACAAAGGCACATGTAAAGCTTTCAACAGCTTCCGGTTGTATTGCTCATTTGAATATACTCTTTTAAGGGTTGTTCTTTTCTTGGCTATGCGGCATTCAAGCAGTCAGGTCAAAACGCACGAAGTCTGCTGTTGTCAATGAATTGTTATGGCAACACAACATCTACACAATTCAACTGTGGCTAGAAACGTGATGTACAATTTTCATAATTGATTTGTTTAATGTGTTGTTGTATTCAAAATTACCTGCGCCCGCGGTGTTACTCGCGATTTCACACTATTTATTTTTTCTAAAGTTAAAGTACTCTAAGTTACTCCTTATTACATCAGCTACGGGGTGCGTTTTAAGTTCGCGGAATGAGAGGGATGGAGGGGGTGATTATGCTCATTAGGACCGTAACGTGTTCAGTGACTCATAATTAGTATACATACGAGCTTTCTCTCGTATCTCCTAAAAATGTGTAAAATGTTATTTTGTCATACATATCGTATAAATATTCATATGAATGTGATAAAAATAGATTATTTTAATACTATCTACAAATAGACACTCCAATTGTATTTATTTGTATAGATCATACAAATAAATACAATACACAACCGAATGGTGTCCGCCTTACCGTCCGTCCGTCCGGTTTTTTGGCTGAAAACCAGCGCTGTGCTACATGTGTGAGCACAGCACACGCTGAGCCAACCCCTTTTCGGCACAATTTCTTTTTTGTTCTTTTTTTTATGTGTTTCTGTTTACTTTTGTTTATGTTGTTTTTTGTCTTGTTTTACCTGTTGTTTCTGTGTTCTTGTGCCGCATAAATGTTTTTTTCAATTTCAATTTCAATCATGAAATTTTTGTGTCATTGAAATTTGGATGATGTTCTTGTGTATGACATTACTAAATACATTTGAAACAATATTGGAGTGTCACTGGTATGCCATCGGTAGATAACTATGATGTCACTGGACGTACATTTTCATATTAAAATAGATCAATTATAATTAAAGACTTGCACCTAAACGATGCTGTGTAGTGTTCGAAACGTCTGCAAGTTGAAAATAAAACTGTCATAAAATCCGTTATAGTAACATATTTTTTTAACTTAAATGAAAATGCGATTTTAATAAAAAAATCCACGAAAGGATTGACCGTAATCAGGAAGGAATGACTTGATAAGCCGATAATAAATTAGGGTCCCTAACAATTCCGCAGATAAACATTTAATTAATTAACACGGCGGAGGTCAAAGGGTTGCAAGTCAACATTTAATTTTGCAAAGTGTCGTTTTTGTGTTTCCATCACGTAGCCGTGTTGTAAGCGGTAGGTGGTCTTTGTTGAAAATGATTATTTCTGAATACACAATACGCACGAGTTTAATTAATTCCGTCCACTTACTCGTGTGTCAATTTGCTCTTAGTATCTCAAAGCGCTTTTCCTTTTGATTTTAATCGAATCCCATTGCCACAAATTTTTCGTAAATGTACACACAGTTGAAAACGCGTACCCAACTTATCAAAAATGGTTCTAAAACGAGGGAAACAAGTACACAGAATGAGATCTTATTTTTTTGCTTTTGATGACAGGTACGAAATGTTCAATAAGATATATTATATATTAGTTGTGGATAGGAGTGTGCTCGGGAACTACATGATCTAATTCCCCCTTCCCCTTCCACTATCGGACTTCTAGACGCACTGCGGGATTTCATCCTTTTGTTGTGAACATCCCTCAAACCCGAACGAAGCGATTTGCTTCGTCTTTCATTCTTCGTACAGCAAAGGACTGGAATAGTTTGCCCGCGTCTGTCTTTCCTTCCGATTACAATGTAGGTATTTTCAAGAGAAGAGTGAATAGGCATTTACTAAGCTAGTGCGCCTTATCATCCATGACTGCATTTCCGCTTAACATCAGGTGGGATCGTAGTCAAGCACTTGCTCAGAAATTTAAAAAAAAAATAGTTCTTATATATATAAAAGAGAATGTGTGTGTGTTTGATTCGTTTAGACTTCAAAACGGCTGCACCGATTTCAATGAAACTTTCAGGGAATCTTCAGATTGACCTGAGGAGTAATCGTGTACGTGGTGACGATTGGGGCACTTCTCTTTTTGAACCGTCAACACAGCTTTTATTTACTATGATGATATTCTATTGTTTTATAACCCAAAGTTGTATTGACACATGCGTTGTGTATATTTATGTCATTATGAACCATATTGAAGTAAACATATTGGAGTATATTAAATTATTAAAAATAGATACGGTAGATTAAAAATATATTTTTGTAATTGATTAATTTATCAATGTTTAAATAAAGCAAAATCTATCCAGGCGAAGCGGGGTGGGTGCACTAGTTATATATAATTTCTTACTAAAATTCTACGAGCCCAGGACTACAGGGGCTGATAGCTGATAGTATGAGGTGGAAGAAACTGTTAGAGCGGTGCAGTGTGAGTTGCCCTTTCACGGATCGTCATTTATTTCATTGATTATGTTACACACTGCCTACCCCACCTGGCGCGACAAAGCCAGTTGTAAAGCTTTCAACAGCTTCCGGTTGTATTGTTCATTTGAATATACCCTTTTACGGTTTTCTTTTATTAACTCTACAGCAGAAAGGTCAAAACGCACGAAGTCTGCTGTTGTCAATGAATTTTTATGGCAACCCAACATCTACACAATTCAACTGCCATTGTGGCTAGAATCGTGATGTACTATTTTCATGATTGATTTGTTTGTTTTTTAATTTTCTTTTTTTGCTATATTTTATGTAATGATTTTGTATATTGTGATGCCAATAAATAAAAAGTCTGTGTCAAAAAAAACAAAAATTTCCATTTGAACGACTCGCTGCATTTACGTACCCCAATCAAAAAGATGAACCACTCGACGCTAGAGGGCGGCGTATTTCGTTTTGAAATTAAAATCACGTAGGATCATGAAAGGTTTCGCAGAGGGCGATACAAGCCCGCAGGACTGGTGGTTATGAATATTAAAGCTCAGAGTAGCGCCATTGTCGAAACGAAAACTACGGCTCGAAAGCAAAAATAAAACCGCTTTTAATGAGTCTAGCCCAGTTTAATTCCATGTAGCTCTGTTGGATTTAAATTCAGGAAAGCTAAGCAAAATATAATTACACTAATTGTATCTTATTTGCTAGTCAGCGGACTTTTGTAGCGGGAGTTACTGGGGAGTATTCTGGGACCGGTATTGTAAAGTGTTTCTGATTGAGATAAATGATTTCATAGCTTAGTATATACCAAAAAATGATTTTTGTTGTTTGCAATATGACATTGAACTATCCAAACTAATATCCCGGTAGAAAGAACTGCTCAAGTATATTCACGAGCAAAAACAAAATGCGACTTCAAATGTTTTCGACCTCTTCGTCGAATTATTGTCGGAATACTATGAAATAGAATTAATCGGAACCTAACCACACCGTCATCAAAGTAATCTTGAAGTACATCCTTTCAGCCCTGTAGTTCTGGGCTCTCAAGAATAAGACTACGGTATCCCCTGTCGTACAAGGCGACTAAAAGGGGCCTCGGGTTCACTGGGCGACAAGGGTGGGGGCCTGCGTCGTCCACCAAAGTGGACCCGGGAAGAAGGCGACATCGGCTGGCCCGTGTCGCCTTTCGCTGCGAGGGCACAGGGGAGGAGGGAGTAATCTCCCCCCGGGACGTGCTCTCCTTGAGCACAGTGCAGAGGGGCTCCGGTGCATTCCACGTGAGATCCCGGAGCCCCTCGTCATGCACCGAGGAAAGGGCCACCGGGGAGGTTTTAGTGGGTAAGATCCCCACATAACCGCCGCCTTCCCCCCAGAAGGCGGGGTATCTTCGTGAAGATTTCCTCCCCGTCAAAAAAAAAAAACATCCTTTCCAATAAAAAATGAAACATCGAAATGCGTTGGCGTGTTATAAGTATTCGTCAATTTGTCTCAATTTAAGACTTACATGGGTTTGTCATGGATGTCATTGTGTCAGTAATGGACCATCCAATTGAACCAATTGATTTGGGACCACAGAAGCACTAGCTTTCAAATCATCAAAATCGGTTCACCCAATCGGTAGTTATAACGTAAGAACCATAAAATAACATACAGATGAATTAATAACCTCCTTTTTTAAGTAGGTTGAAAATAGAGACAAACAAAATTCAATTACTTAATGTCAAGCAACAGATTTGCCTTTCAATCGTCAAATTAAACTTTAAACATAATATGAAGTTGAAATCGTCTCAAAAGCGGTGAACAAATTGCTTATGCATGCAAAATAAACGCACGTCTGCACGTTTATGAAAGTTTGGGTTTAATTTGCGTTATGATATGAGAGGTTTATTTAAACGTCTCTAAGGTTGGATTGTATAGTATTACGAATTTACCCTTCAACTGCATGGCGCAAAATTGTTTAAACAATTGGGTCGAATGTAACCTTATTTAAAACTTGTCTCCAGTCCTAATTAAATTCTACCTGCAATATATTTTCTTCTTTATTATTTCAAAGAATGTTTGTAATTTCATTATTTATATATTACAATGTTTTTATCTTTACAGATTGTATGAATTGTTTACTTAAACGCATACGGCTAGGGATAGATTCTCTCAGTTATTAGTAGTGTAGTCACTACAACAATTTTTCAAAGCTTTAAAGTTTCATGTTCTCGGTTCAATAATCTCCTTTATGTCATCTTATCTTATCAATTTATAAGAATTGAAGACTATTTAACACAACGAAGATATCATAAAAATATTTTTGTCGACGGAAACATTTTAATTTTTTTTTTACATTCCAACGGTAAGTAATTTTTCCATAACAGTTGCTTCCTCATTTGATTCCACTCGCCTAAGCCGCTTGCGAAAGACAAGCTAATCTACTCGGAGGTAACTGATAGGATTAATCTGTAACGAGTTAATAAGCTGCCTTAAGCCGGGCTCAGCTCGGCTCTTAGTTTCCCTTCGAACTATATTTTTACCCTTCCTTCTGGACTTGATGTGAATCATTTTCGGTCCATTATTTCTATCGTATAACCGTGATACTGTAGTTTTATTAGAACGTGTTACTTTATCTATGAGACAATTATTCTCACGTCTTTCATTATTTGTACAGTGCTAAGGACTGGAATAGTTTTCCCGCGTCTGTCTTTCCCTCCGATTTCAATGTATGTCCTTTAAATGGTAGACATTAGAATTAAGAATTGGATGGTAATGAATTACTAAGTGCGCTTTACCATCCCGGATTGCCATTTCCACTTAACATCAGGTGAGATCGTAATCAAGCAGTTGCTATAAAAGTATATCAAAAAATTGACCAACACTTGACGGTAACATAATCAAGACCCGACAGTAACCTTTTTTTTTTTTTTTTTTGTTCACGGGGAGGAAATCTTCAAGAAGATACCCCGCCTTCTGGGGGGAAGGCGGCGGTTATGTGGGGTTCTTACCCACTAAAACCTCCCCGGTGGCCCTTTCCTCGGTGCATGACGAGGGGCTCAGGATCTCCAGTGGAACGCACCGGAGCCCCTCTGCACTGTGCTCAAGGAGAGCACGTCCCGGGGGAGGTTACTCCCTCCCCTGTGCCCTCGCAGCGCAAGGCGACACGGGCCAGCCGGTGTCGCCTTCTTCCCAGGTCCACTTTGGTGGACGACTCAAACCCCACCCTTGTCGCCCAGTGAACCCGAGGCCTTTTAGTCGCCTCCTACGACAGGCAGGGGATACCGTAGTCTTATTCTTGAGAGCCCAGAACTACAGGGCTGAACCCGACAGTAACCTATAACAAATATGAGAAGGTAGTTCAAACGCCTATAAACACACATAAATAGCAACCAACCGAGTCGTGGTGCGGCCCTCTCGGGCGCCCTCGGATCGGCATGCTTACGCGTAACATAGTAACCGTCCAAACCGAGGTTACCCCACACCGGGGGGACCCTTGTGTCGAGTTACTAGCAATAGAGGTTCAGGCTAAGCGACCTAAGAGCTATGCCACCTCTCAATAAGGTGAAGCAGTCAAGGCCAGCTTCTCTCGCCAATCTGTGTAGTTCGTCATTAAAAAAAAAACCAGCCATCTCGCGGTCTCCAATCCTATTTTTTATGACGAATCCATGCTGAAGGTAGGAGAACAGAACAAAGGAAACAATACAATCTTTAATCTTTTAAACATAATTATGTACTTCAGGGTTCTACACTTGGACTAGTTCTATGCAGTTTATACCAGCGGTAGCTGCTGTAAATGTAACGATGCAAGTTCTTACAAAAGCGCGGATGTTTCCCGTTTTCTTAATTAAATAAAGTTTTCTCAATAGAAATTATGCAAAGCGATTAATTTGCATCCGAGTTACGCTCCCACTTTAATCTCTTCGTCTTTTGATTTACGAATTTATTATTGTACAGCTAATTTAAAATGAAATTTTCTTGACAAGTGACTGGCGTGGATAATTATACAGCTTGTGATGAGATTATTTCGGAATTTTGTGTAAAGAAATTTTCGAGTGACGGAATTTTTACCCACTTTAATCTCTTCGTCTTTTGATTTACGAATTTATTATTGTACAGCTAATTTAAAATGAAATTTTCTTGACAAGTGACTGGCGTGGATAATTATACAGCTTGTGATGAGATTATTTTGGGATTTTGTGTAAAGAAATTTTCGAGTGAAGGAATTTTTACCCACTTTAATCTTCGACCTGCAAGTAATCTTGATTTTTCATCCTGAAAACCTTCATTGCTATCACAGTGGTGGATATTTGCTACTTAATTTGTATTATTTTAGTTCATTGGTGCCACTATGGTTTAACGTTTTTATAAACTAGCATGCTAATTTTGTGTGTAGTGTGTGATTTCTTTTTCTATATACAAATAGAAATGAAGATAATCACAGACCCACTTAAAAGAGAAGAAATTCCTGTCCATCCAAAGGCCGGAGAAAGGACAAAGAGGGAAGAGATCGCTCGTAGCGATAAGACTGCCCATTGCGCATGCAATTATATCGACATTCTCAAAATGTAAAATTGATTATTTGTGTGATGTATTTTTAATTTTTGCGCAATGTCCGCGATGATGACGATGTCCAGGCCGATGTCGGCCATGGCGACTGTGTCACTGGAAAGGCATTTTAATTAGGACGCTTCTTTCAAGTAGTAATTAGGTAGGGCTTTTTTTTTCTCCATCGTTCCCCCAACGTTTAGCACTTTGGGGACCTTTTCATTCCTTCTTTCTTGCATTCCTCCTTTCCACTCTTCTTCTTCCAATATACTCTCCTACTCTTTACATTTCTTACTCTTACTTTCTACATTTTTACAGTCTCTCTTTTTATTGCAATTAGGTAGCACTCTCCTGTGCTCTTTGGTGGCTCGCGTACCCGAGCTTGTTGCTAAAAGCACGGGAGCACTTCTCGCCCAAGGTCTTCTCGGTCAAGGATCCACCAACATAATTACAGTTTATGGACACTATAATTATGTTGACATTAGTTGACAAGACACAATGACCGCGATACACGACCTAATGCAAAGGAGACGTACAAATAAAATACAAGTATCAACATTTATAGCACCGACTAAAAGCTCTCTAATAACATTACTATGAAAGAGCGTCTCCTGGCATAAAAATACAATTTTCTTAATTTTATTTCATTTGCTACTCTCCTCGAATTTTTATCCAGCAACTGAAAGAGAAATAAAAGTACGCTAGTTTAAAAGGTTTTATTTCATCTACGAGTATATACTGAAATACATCAAGATTTTTTTGTGTAACTACGCTAGAGACCTCGACAGTTTCTCCGGATATTTTGAGAGGTAACACAACTCTTAGGTCGCTTAGCCTGAGCCTGTTTAGTAAGGAGTAACAGCAATCATCTCGCTTTGGATGGCCTCTTTTTAATGCTTCAGCGGTGGCTATTAACTCGACATAGGGGGCTCTGGTGGGGGGTAACCTCGTCTTGGACGGTTATATAACGCGTGAGCATTCCGATCCGAGGGCGCGGGCTTTTACATGGATTTTTCATTCAAAAGTGGCAATGAGGTTACGGCGCAACTGATCTTAAGTGATCACTGTCGCCCATGAACGTCCAGGCCGTTGAGTAGGGAGTAGGCTCGTTTCTTAAAGGATCTCAACGTAGTACAGCTTCGGAAACATGAGGACAGTTGGTTCCACAAGTCGATAGTATGTGGAAGAAATTTTCGCGAAAAACGTGCAGTCGTTGATCGCCAACCGTCAAAATGGTGTCGATGGAATTTGGAATTCAACCGTGACGTGCGGTAGTGGAGATCGGTAGCTGAGATGATTCCGAACAATTTCTCTAGCCTCGAATATAGGCTGGTCCTTATAAAATATTAGAAATCCTCCAAATATTTTAATAAATTATTATTATATTGATATAGACGTATATATGTATATATATATTTGTAAATGTATGTTTATTTAACTATGTAAGATTTTTAAAATGCCATTTTATGCGCCCTGCACCTGCTAATAATAATAATAATAATAATAATAATAATAAGCCATTTAATCGGTTAGACAGATTATAACATATATACAAATTAACACAAGTTAAGCGCACAGTTAAAAATGAAAAAATAAAATAAAAAATAAATATATATATCACTAAAGACCCAAAGGTTCGATACACAAGGCTATGCGTTGCAACGCCGAACCGACCGGGTTCACTGCTCAGCATAATGCTGATTATCCGAGGAGGGTAAATCAGCGCTGGTATTCTGCAGAAACCCATTTTAAGAAGCAAACAGATGTCAGTAGCAAAATTTTAACAAAGTACGAATAGCGTAAAAGCAAGTAAAACACCAGGGAAACATAAATTGTATATAAAATAGAACAAAATAAAATAAAATGGGGAATTAAACAAGACGGAAAAAGAACGCAGCCAACCAAAATGTTCAAATTAAATTAAATATCTTCATAAATGTATCCATTATAAGCGGGTTTTTAGTTACTCTTTTTTGTATATTCATTAAGAAGACTTTCATCTTATTTTTGAACAAGACCTTAGTGAATACGTTTTTAATGGGCGGTGGAATATTATTCCAGCATTTGGTTGCTGCATACCGAAAACTGCCCCGAAATGCCGCGGTATGGTGTCGCTGGGTACGTAATTCATGACGCCGCTGCCTCCTCTCGAATATGCCCTCATTAGCCCACTCCAATTTACGATACAAGTATTTAGGTGTCTGTAAATTTAGTACATCGAACAGTAGGCAAGCTAAATGGAGTCTTCTACGATGTGACATTTTAGGATGTTGCGTTGATTAAAGAAAGGTGTAACGTGACTTCGGGGTTGTATTGTAAAGCAAAACGAGCGCAAGCGTTTTGTATTCGCTGCACTACTTTGTCCGTTCTGGCATACAACCTCGGCCCGTAAACTGTATCGGAATAATTTAGTTTGGATAATACGAGAGACTCCACCAGTTGAACCCTAAGCTGCTCACTTAAATATTGTCGAACTTTATATAAAACTTTTAACCTGTAAAACAATTTTGGACTATTTTCAGAATATGATTTTCGTAACGTAAGTCACAATCTATCTCTAGACCTAAGTTTCGGGCTTGGGACACCCGTTCAATTCAGATCCTAATTTGACTTTACAGTCTAGAGGCAATTTTTAAATGGTGCTTAGTCCGAAAACCATATATTTAGTTTTCGTGGGATTGAGAACTAAGCAATTATTCTTTGACCAGTCTAAAATTCTGGAGAGATCTTCATTGAGGGATTGTACCGCAGAGACCCATGCGCTAGCTTTAAAGAGATATATATCTGTAAATCGTCGGCGTATATGTGATATCTACAATTTACTATACAGTTTGCGATGTCTGTTGTATACAAAATAAAATAAAATGGGGAATTAAACAAGACGGAAAAGGAACGCAGTCAACCAAAATGTTCAAATTAGAATTAAATATCTTAATAAATGTATCCATTATAAGCGGGTTTTTTTCTTACTCTTTTTTGTATTTTCATTAAGCAGACTTTCATCTTATTTTTGAAGAAGTGAATACGTTTTTAATGGGCGGTGGAATATTATTCCAGCATTTGGTTGCTGCATACCGAAAACTGCCCCGAAATGCCGCGGTATGGTGTCGCTGGGAACGTAATTCATGACGCCGCTGCCTCCTCTCGAATATGCCCTCATTAGCCCACTCCAATTTACGATATAGGTATTTAGGTAAGTCTGTAAACTTAGAACATCGAACAGTAGGCAAGCTAAATGGAGTCTTCTACGATGTGACATTTTAGGATGTTGCGTTGATTAAAGAAAGGTGTAACGTGACTTCGGGGTTGTATTGTAAAGCAAAACGAGCGCAAGCGTTTTGTATTCGCTGCACTACTTTGTCCGTTCTGGCATACAACCTCGGCCCGTAAACTGTATCGGAATAATTTAGTTTGGATAATACGAGAGACTCCACCAGTTGAACCCTAAGCTGCTCACTTAAATATTGTCGAACTTTATATAAAACTTTTAACCTGTAAAACAATTTTGGACTATTTTCAGAATATGATTTTCGTAACGTAAGTCACAATCTATCTCTAGACCTAAGTTTCGGGCTTGGGACACCCGTTCAATTCAGATCCTAATTTGACTTTACAGTCTAGAGGCAATTTTTAAATGGTGCTTAGTCCGAAAACCATATATTTAGTTTTCGTGGGATTGAGAACTAAGCAATTATTCTTTGACCAGTCTAAAATTCTGGAGAGATCTTCATTGAGGGATTGTACCGCAGAGACCCATGCGCTAGCTTTAAAGGAGATATATATCTGTAAATCGTCGGCGTATATGTGATATCTACAATTTACTATACAGTTTGCGATGTCTGTTGTATACAGAATAAATAAAAGAGGAGATAAGATTGTACCCTGTGGAGTACCTCTAGTGAGAGGACTGTAAGATGAACGCATTGGTTGAGCATTTCCTGCTTAATCTCCACAAATTGGCCACGATCAGTAAGATAGCTTTGAAACCATCTCACTGTGTCAGGATCAAAACCATAATACGACAGCTTAGAGAGTAGCAGTGTGATGTTTATACAGTCGAATGCTCTAGAAAAATCTAGAAGTACCAATAAAGTACACATCCCGCATCCTGTGCACTAATAATATTATCAGTGACGTCTAGCAGGGCTGTGGTTGTACTATGATTCTGTCTAAAACCAGATTGAAATTCTGGAAGGATGTTATTTTTTTCCAAATACTCTACCATTTGTAAACAAACAACTTTCTCCATAATTTTTGATAGACAAGGTAACACGCTAATAGGTCTGAGATCCTTGACTTCCTGAGGGTTGGAGTGCTTAGGTAGAGGTCGAACTATGGCTGTCTTCCAGATTTTCGGAAATGTTGATGTCGATAACGAGCAGTTTACAATTGCAGTTATAGCATCAATCGTCTGGGGTAAAGTCAATAATAACATTTTAAGTGAAATACCGTCTACGCCCTCAGCGTTAGATTTTATATGACTTATAATTTTAAATATAGTACTTTCATTAACAGTCTGAAGGGAAAACATATGTCACTCGCGTGTCGATGAGTACCAAAATAATTTACAATTGTAGGACAGACAGATGAGGCTCCAGGAACATCGAGAAAATTTTTATTAATTATGTCTGGGTCCATCAAGTGAGGTGGTAAGTCACTATCCTGTTTAACAGGCAACACGGTCGACTTTAAATTGCGCCAAAGAAGTTTGGGCTTCTTTAAATTGATATTTATGTTTTGGTTAAAATATGCCTTCTTTTCGTAAAATATCGACTGTGTAACTAAGGCTTTTAAATTTTTGTAGTATATTTTGTGTGACTCCAATTTAGTCTTTAAATATCGAGAATGAGCACCATTTCTCAGTCGCATCATAAGCCTCACAGTGTCCGTTAACCAAGGTAGTTTATGTATTTTACGCACACCAGTTTTCACCGGCGCAAATATGTCAAATAAATTTGTAATGTACGCATTAAATGTGTATGTCATCTGATCGACATCCCTATATTTACCATATCTGCCCAGTTAACCGACTCTAAGCATGAATTAAATGATTCTAATGGAATATTTTGGAGATTTCTGTATGTTATCGTTTTTGAGAGATTTTTTCGCTTATTATGTAATGTGCATGTTAGCATACTATGATTACTAAGTGGAGCTACCGGTTCTATTCAATGTCCCGCATCTTTGAGTTTGTGCAGATTACATCAATAAGAGATTGGCTATGGTCTGTAAAGTGCGTAGGGCTAAAAACGTGCTAAAACCATCGAAGGTTTTCTGGAAGAAAATGCTTAATAACATTAAGTTCGCCTTTGTACGTGTATTTTGGTGCATAAAGGATTTATTTCTCTCTCTATCTACTCATGAAATTGATTAATAGAATGGAATAAAAAATTGTCTGTGTTTAGAACACAGTTATTCAAATGTTCCCATTATCAACTGAAGTCATAGGAACTTGTTTACTGTTTGACCGAAGGTGAGACTGGTGAGATTCATAATGGATGAAGTACGGCGGGGGAGCATGTATCATTAAATACGGTGAGCAGAGAATTTACTGGGCGGTTTCTACTATATCGTTCTCGCTTAAGGTCCAAAATATAATATTCATTTTGCAAGCATAAATAGGTCCGTACAAATTTACAAGTATATTTACGAGTAGAAACAAACACAGACTGTATTTTTAATTCGAGACGTAAATCCGTTGGGAGGTGATAGAGGTAATTTTGTGAGCTCTTTGCGATTATTTTAACCTGTATTTGCATTATGCAAAAGTGAACCATTATAAAGAAACCATGTTTTTTAGCGTTTTTTCCGAAAAAGTAAAAAATTCAGTAATATTTTTTTAAAAAAAAAAGGTGAGCACTGCTAACTGATTTATTAAAACGACTAAATATTTAAACATTGATATATATTTTAGATTTGTATTTTTGGTTTTGATTTTAATTATTTCGATGTATGCGAACTATTTTTTATTTGTGTTTTGTTTTGTTAAAAATTAGATTCTTGAAAATTTGTTTTATCTGTGCGTATTTTTTTCACACACACACAGACATCTTATTTCGAAGTCGGTTAATAGACGACTTTTGTGGACAACTTTTCATATAAATTTAATTTTCATACAAAGCGCTGCTTAAAATACATAAAATTCAGACTCGTGGCTGTGCATGTGAAACGTTTTCGCAAACGTGCTACTAGGAAACTTTCATTTCTACGGTTAAATTTAGGAAGTTTATTTAGACATCGCCGCCAAGGCGAGCCAGCCCTCGGGGCATTAAGTATTTAGCCCTCGTGTTTCCAAATCGTCTATTTGGTACACGGTATATCGCCGGACCGTGGCCTGATTGTTCTTAAATTTTAATTCACTGTCTTGTCCCCATCTACTTCTTCTTCTGTTACCGGCATTTAAATGTCTTCATTAAGAGCCTCCGATATTTGTAACTTTTATCGGTAGGTTGTATCTTTTAGAGACAAATCCGTTTCCTCAAGATGATTTCCGCAAAGTGCATTGTAAATCATCACTTAAAATTGCAACAAACAAATTCATTGGTGATCGAACTCGGGTTGAATGTTATAATTGTAGGTTTTGTGGAATTAAATAGTCCAAAAACACGCGCTTTATTGAGACAGCGTAACGTTGTACAAGGGATTATTTTAACGAATACCGTCAATACTGCGCGTCCTCACAATCTTTATACAAAATTAATTAGAAGTCAGATTACAAACCAATAAAGTTAAATTATTGTTTATAATGCCAAGTTAATATGATGATCAACTAAATTATTAATTATGAATTGAAGATACAATAAGGTTCAGGTAAATCACTAAGATATCATTGGAAGTAGTTATTATGCATAACAATCGCTGGGTGCCATGTGTTGCTAGGTAACACAAGCGTACTTCTGTGAGACGGTCATGTCCCAGAAGGAGGCTGACGAGCGGGTCAGGGAGGGGAGCGCAGAGGCTCCCCCCCTCCGCAGGCGACGTATCGGGGTGCGCAGGAGGCGTTACGGACGCCTCCTCTTGCCGCCCCCGTAATCCGAAGCGGGGCCAGGATGGGTACCTGGCCCCAGCATACTTCGGCGTCGTCGAGACTTCTCTGAGTGCCGGAGAAGTCCCCTTTGAGGATGAAGTTCGGTCTTTGCCGGGACCGGCCGGTCGTTGGGGCACCCCGCTCATAACGGCTGATGGCATTCGCGGAAGGTTTAGTGGGTAGGGGCTGCCCAGGCCGAGTCCCACACATCCCTCCGGGCCCACCCAGGGTACCGGTGGATGATCTATAAAAAGATTCCCCCGCATGAACAAAAAAAAGCGTACTATGGAAGTTAAAGCGACCGCGCCTGGTTACAAAGGTACTAATGCTTTAGTACTAACTGAAACCGACATAAATAATGCAAAGAGTTGATTTGCATCACAGCTAAACTGTCCGTTTGGAATATTCTCAAAATGGTTTGGAAGTTAATTTATTCTACTTTTTTCCCATTGGTGTTTTATTATTATAATTCAAAGCTTACAACGTATATGACATTAAAATAGATTTATACCTTTTTTGGATTGTCACATGCAAGTATATTAGTAGATATATTATTGATTAAGTGTAATGATAAAATGATTTTCTTGTTAAAAAATATATGTATGGCAATTTAAGAAAAACTGCACTTAATATGTATGAAGAACGAAGGACGTTACGCAAGGAACTACTTTGGGGAACGGAAGCGTACCGCGGATATACAATGAGTATGAACTTACTGAAGACTACGTGCAAAGGGACAACAATAAGAAAAAATTTAAAACGCTATTAAGTACTTACGCTGCGGAACATTGTAAATAAATTAGATGTTATATGTATAGGATTAATTATTATGTAGCAGTAGTATATATTAGTATTTATTGTATATTATGTAGATTTATCTATGTACGGGTGCAGTTTTCGCCAATAAACTGGTCTGGCAGTTTGGGGAGACAATTTATGTAAATGTATGTAGTAAATATTTTTGTCAATAGCCTAATGGTTTAGGGTAGGGCCTGCGAATCGTAAGGTCGTGGGTTCGAATCCACCATTCGACTATTGCCGTGAACCATGTCCTAGCACTAGTTTAAGCTTAGTTGGAATGGTTAACAGCAATGTTAGTAATATTTCTGAAAAAACAAATATTGCAAGCTTTCATTTAAAAAAAAATCGCTTTTTTATATATATATATAAAAACCGATTTGAAATCAAATCTAACTTTAAACGCTATTTCGCGGGCGATGTTTTTAAATTCCGGAATATTATGTAATTTAATGAATGCTCGTCGATTTGTCCAACACGTTGCATCTTCGTAAGATTTGAAATATTCTTTATTAACTGTTTTCTTCTTTTGTTACAAGTATGTACGAATAAGGGTGCCAATTGTGTCACATCTAAAAATGTGACACAATTGGTTTTGACCAACACAATGAACATTTTTAACATACAATATATAAAAACAGTGAAAAAGTTGTAAGGTTAATGTCATCGCAGTTATAGGTGAAGACTGCATGCAATTTAATGGCGAGTGACAATTTTAAATTATAACTAAAAAAGACACAAAAAGTAAAATTTTAAGTTAAAGTTAACTAATTAAAAACAAAACTATTTATAGGTTAGTGACTTTTTAAACATACCAAAACTTTGACAAAAGATGTGAATATCATTAGTTTTGGAATATGAATTAATTACGAGTACTATAGCGAGTCTATTTAAAGGCGCATTCTTACCTAGGTTCGAGCTGAATAATCTACTTCTTAACAATTGGTAACGTGAAGGTCTAGGTAACCGCGACAGTATATAAAAAGCAAGGCGAAGAGAAACTTCAATTTAGAGATTTAAAAAGAGAAGCCTCTTTTGAAGTTTCAAAGCCAAATGTCGTATGTTTAAATCGAACGTTCAACTTTCGACGTAAATCATCTCCTAGTAAGCTTAATTGCAATGGTTAACAAAAATGTTAGAAATGTTATTTAAGAAATATATTCCTAACATTCCTTTTAAATATAAAAAAATCATCTTCTCTTTTTGTGCAAAATAGGATTTGAATAGAGACGATATCTAAATATTTCCACGTTCTCAAAATATCATGGTCAGAGTGGATGTCAGAAAGAAGTCCAATCGCAGTTTCTACTGTTGTCTAAATAGGTTACAACGGACCGACTAATAATTTGTTAAACCAATAACAATCAGATTCGCAAATCCGCAAACATGAGTTAAGAATCCGCTAATACCCCGGCGCGCGTGATGCGTGTCACTTTAGATCCGCCACTCGAGGCGTGACGTGGGCTTTTTTCTGTCACGTCAACCTTGCCCGTTATTAGATACAATTGTATTTTTAAAAATAGAAGGATTTTTGATTATATGTAAAATAACGTACGTTAAACAAAGCAAATATTCTTCGTAGAATTGTACTCTATTAAATAAAATTGGATTGTCTGTTTTTAATATTAAAATCACCGCTTTTTACTATCGTATATGCATTCCACATACACTTAAATACAATTTTTTTACAATTTTTGTCTGTATTTTCCGGCGAATGTATGGAACGGCTGCACCGATTTTGACGGGACTTTCACTGGCAGATAGTTGATGTAATATGAAGTAGCTTTCTTAGGAATTAGTCTATTTTTGTATGGTAATAGTTTTTAATCGCGGGTAACACCGTGGGGCGCAGACATAAACAAAAATTACAAAAGTTTTGTTGCCATACACCGAACAAGGAAAGTACTTTCCCCCTGCTCTGACTTTCGCAATGTTGCCATATAATAAAGTGGGAGTAAAGTCATTAACAAAGCGTCCGTTCAGAGGAAAGTTTAAAAGAAAATTTCTTAATTATGGCTTTTATTTTTCCCCTCTTCGCGTTTGCTTTGTGTCTACTTACTCTGTTTGTGGTGCAAAGGATTCGCTTTTACGCTGCGAATTACATTGTTTTGTTTTAATTAGAACGTATGATCTTTGGCCTTATGAACTAGGGATGCTCATGCAAAAAATAATAAAATATATCGATGTTTTCAATATATGTATGTCCTTCTGTAACATAGTTAAATTACAATAAGAAAGAATTTTTTATTTATACATATAAAAACACGATCAAAATATAGATAAGAATAACATATCGATTTAAAATAAATACAATTGAAATGCGACACAGGGTCACTCTTATCACTAACTTTAGCCGCCGTGCTAGTTCTGTGTTATGGATAGCTAAGAACTTCCTGCAATCACTTGTAACCTCACACTACACGCCAATACTAATACAATAATTAAATACAATTATTTGTAAGACTAATTACACTAGTTTTTGATTTAATTGAACAATGTGGGCAGGCATTTACTAAGCTAGTGCGCCTTACCATCCAGGATTGCATTTCACTTACTTAGGAAGTATAAAAATTACGAAGGTGGCTAAATATTCTTTATGTTTCATATTCGCTAGTTGTAAGTAATTAAATACCAAGCCTTGGACTGTCCTACCTAATATCACAATCGACAAACTTTTTTCTAAGCGTATCTGACTTCTTAATGACCGCATCAAGGGAGAGGATAGTGGACTACAACCTAAAAATAGCCATGAGAAGCAGGAACACAGCGGTCGCGGAGTAGCTAAGAGCAATGAAGCGGGGCGTCGGCGACGCGTGAAACGGAGCGATCTCTGGCCACCTCCTAATTCAGGCATTATTTATATAAAAAAAGGAAAATAGTAACTGTAGAGGTGGCACTCTATTAATAAATGCTGAGTGAACAATTTAAGTGTATTGGAAAAAAGCACGGACACAGGTCTGTGGTTGCGATCTAACAATAATAAAAAAAAAGTATGACTTCTTATATCTTCGGAACCACATGTCCAATGCTATCATAATTTACATGGGACATAATTTGAAAGTAAACCATTTGTACAAAAACAATGAGTGTACAAACATTAAACCAAAACCTTTATTAAAGTCGGTTAAATATTTTTAGTTAAAGCCCTTAGTATATAAAGCAATTATAAGTGTGCAAGCTCGGCTAGGTGATCCGAAGCAGGGCGATGCTGCAAAAAGATAATCCGTCCAATCCACTTTTATCTCCGACGGCGACTCAAATCGACGGCTCTCTCTGAATATTTAATTTTCAGATTTCTCGAAGGCTCAATATTAGTAAAGATTTTCCGGTACTTGAATAAATGTTCTAGATTTTTGCAGAGAAAATTTCCTTATTTTCTGATATCAATTTTACAAAAATATCACTTGCTTAAATTTGTCTACGGTGTTTGACGGTGAGCTTCTGATTAGCAATTGCTTACTCTGTCTACCGTTAAAAGCGATAAAAGGGAGTGAATAAGAGGGCGTGCTCTGCTTAACATCAGGTTCTGGTAATGAACTAGCTTCCCAACCATCAAAAGGGGAGGTTCTCAATTTTTTTTTTGTTTGTTACCTTATAACTTTAACGAAAACCATATAGCATCTCTATTATACAAAGAAAAAACAGTCTATTAAACAAATTACAGATGTACATACATTAATAAATAAAAATATAGAAAATTAAACATGTAAGATTTATATAATATATTGAAATATAAGATGAGATTTAGGTATTTGAATTTATGTCGTATATAAAAATCACGTCACAGTGTGTGTAACGAAACTGACTGAACTGATTTTTTTGAAATTTTGTAATTTTCAATAGTCAAGTACTTGCTTACAGGTTATAAGCTTTAGCTAAGTTATTTGAAATATAATATGTATTAGAGCAAGTAGACAACACGACCACGACTAAGTAAAGTTGACGCGCGGACGTAGACCGGAACAAAGTAAGTCACGCGGAACAAGTTCAGGCGGTGATTAAACAAAAGTCAAACGGCTCACATCCTGCGCCGCGGGCAACAGTGTCAAGGTTTTGTGTTCCGCTTGAACTCCGCTTGTTATTCATAACAGTTCCTTTTGTTTACGTTTTCTATATACGAGTATATTTCTTTCGCCTTTTCCATAACCATTACACACCATGCGTATTGCATCCACTTTTTCAACCGACTTCAAAAGGAGGAGAAATTTACTACTGTGAATCGATTTTGATGATTCTTTTTTTATTTGAAAGTAGTTCCAATTCTGACAATGACATTCATGAGAAAACATTTCTGTTAAGTTTGCATCAAGTTTGAGCGTCACAAATGGACGAATAACTCAATATCACGCCAACCGATGTCGATGATTCATTTTTTTTTAAAAGGATGTACTTCAAGGGTAGTTTGATGAGAGTTTGGTTGGGTTCTGATTAAATTTATATCGTAATGCATCGTAATGTAACAATGGTAGCTTACTCCTCAAGTCAAGAGTGCATTAAGATTTTCTTTATTTTTATTTATGATTATTCATATATATGTCGTAACCGAGGCGATACTAGCGCTACCAATGCAACACTAGCGACAATTGCGGCATTCGAAAAAGACGGAACGCTAGCGCCGTCTGTTGGCGTTCGATGGAGTCAACGTTTTACCATCCGGTCGGGCGGGGTGACACACTTCTACGGTGGCGGTCGGATAGAAGGGTTGAACCATCGCGCGTAATCTGTCATCTGTAAAAATCATCATGGACGCCAGTGACATCGGTAGCTCATTTCATCACAATTATGGCGACGTGCCGACATATACGAGTATATAATTATGTTAATTATTTGCATTTTAATATATATATAAAAGAAGTAGTTAACAGAAAGTCATTGGCGATGGCGCAAAGGTCGTTTGTGTTGAAAATGGTCGAGAACAGGCAATAACGAGCCCTCGCCAACTTTACGCCTGCAGCTTAGGCATTTAAAAAGAAACATTCTCGACAGATGCCGCTTAAATTGAGTTTCTTTTATATTTACTGATTACATTTAATTTGGGAGATTGGATATACAATACAATTAATTCACCTTAAACTCAATAAGGCTCTGTAATGCGCTGCCACTAGAGGTACTTTGACGAACAGCTGGAACTATGGCTAAACAAGTAATTGTTTTACATTTACCTCTTTCTGTCAATCATCTATATCAGTTATACAGGGTATCAGGAGACCGCTTCCGAAAACGAAGGTTGATAGTAAAAGTAAGATTGATAAAAATAAATGCTTCAGTTGGTTGGGCACGTGGAAAGGATGGATAAGAAAGTGAAACGATAAGTGGCAGTCGACAAAGCGAATGTATATTGACCGGATTGTTGACGTGCTAAAGTAGGATAATATATTAATAATTAATTAATATCAGCCCTGTAGCTACGGTATCCCCTGCCTGTCGCCGTACAAGGCGACTAAAAGGGGCCTCGGGTTCACGGGGCGACAAGGATGGGGGCCTGCGTCGTCCACCAAAGTGGACCCGGGAAGAAGGCGACATCGGCTGCCCCTTGCAATAGCGTTTACCGTTTGATTCGGTTTAATGTCGGTTTTTACTCTTATATATACTAGTAGTTCTTTCGACCTCTGACAGCAACGTTGGTATACAATAGTTTAAGCTGGTTTAATGTTGAATAGTTAGACCTAAATCAAAAGGCCGTGTTCACAATTGCGCCCCCCGGCGAGGGAAATTGCGGCGTGGAGTAGTGTCGGATGGGGCGCCTACAATACGTGTCTCCTTGATGAATTGTCCGAATGTCCCCGGCCATTGTTTGCCGACATCGATACGCTCTCGCAGGAAATTAATACTTCGCAATTGTTACACATTAACAGATGAACGCGGCCTTAATACTAGTAAGGGAAGAAAATGAATGGTGTGAAGAAAATTTATTTTCGATATCTAATATCTCTACACCAGCAATTCATGTACATACATGTAAGCACGGCTTTAACGATTTTCATTTTGCATTCATTGGGTTTCGGGGGCGATGAATCTATCTAGCTATATAAGTATCTCAGCCCTGTACTTCTGAGCTTGTAGAATAACGGCTACTGTATTCCCTGCCTGTCGTAAAAGGCGATTAAAAAGGGACTCGGGTTCACTGAGCTACAAGGGCCCGCTGAAGTGGACCCGGGAAGAAGGCGACATCGGCTGGCCCGTGTCAGTATATCCAGCCACTTCGGGCTATCCCTATAAAGTCGTCGGTCCATCTGGAGAGGACGGCCTGCACTTTCCGACTTGCGCGGCCACCATTCCAAGACTTTCCTCTCCCATCTACAGGTACTGACTCGACAGATGTGGCTGTCCCCCTGCCATTTGAAACAATAAAGTGAATTTGAAAATCGGTTTATAATGACATCCCCAATAATGCACAAACATGAGAAAAATTCAAATTGAGAACTTCGTTTTTTCAAGTCGGTATTTTTTTTAATGAATTTGTATGAAAATTAAAAGTTAAGCCATGTAAGTACCCTATTGTTCCTAAAGCTTGTTTCTTTTTTGAAGTCAGTTAAATCAATATCCAATTCCCAACACAAGCATTCACAGGCCCTCTACTGTGTAGAATGCCGTAGACGGAAAGCGTAGATAGTTGTAGAGGCGACTCATTCGTGCTACGATAGTAGTTGACTAAAGTTATTTATTTTCGCCTTTCGGTTCAAAACTTTTCGAAATCAGTTTGTCCAACATACAACATCGATATCTAGAGGTACATACACACATTTTCATCCCAACAGTCGGCTTGCTGTGTATTCCCACGGGAGGACGTTGCCTCCGAATTGCTAGGATTCAATTTAAATCTGTTTCCAGCGGAATTCGTGGAAGAATATACGCTACGTTTAACCAAATATATTTACAAGTAAATACAAATACAGACTTCAAATCAAATCAAACGTTAGAGGCTATTACGCGTGGATGCCCTCTTTGAATTATCGTAGGAATATTACGAAATAGATTTAATCAAAAACTAAACAAATCCTCATCATAGTTTGATGAGAGTTTGGTAACACCTTCAAGAAGATGCGCAAAATCTATTGCTGCCGTAACATTAAAATATGTTTCCGTGTTCGTCTTCTAAAATGTTACATCTGGCCCATCCTTCTTTACGGATGCGAGGCGTGGACTTTAAAGAACGACCTTGGGAAACGTATTGAAGCGTTCGAGATGTGGTCTTATAGGCGCGTGTTGGGTATTGGATGGACTTCAAAAGTAACAAATGTGGAGGTTCTACGACGAGTTAACGAGAAGCGTAAACTATTGCAGACCATCAAGTTAAGAAAAGTGTCGCATCTAGGTCACGTGCTGAGGCACGATAGATACAACCTTTTTTTTTTGTTCACGCGGGGAATCTTTTTATAGACCATCCTCCGCTACCCTGGGTGGGCCCGGAGGGATGTGAGGGACTCGGCCTGGCCAGCCCCTACCCACTAAACCTTCCGCGAATGCCATCAGCCGTTATAAGCGGGGTGCCCCGGATCTGTCAGCGACGGGACAACGATAGATACGACCTTATTGAACTTATTTTGATGGGCAAAGTCGCTGGCAAAAGAAGTGTTGGTCGTAGAAAGAAGTCATGGCTGCGGAACATTAGAGAGTGGACCGGAATTTCGAGTGCCGCCTAACTGTTTCGCCTCGCAAGAGACAGAAAGTGATATGGTGAACTGACTGCTAACCTTCGCTAGTCGGAGAGGCACTTTAAGAAGAAGAAGAATCATTATTGTTCGATATTGAGTTATTCGTCCATTTGTCGATACAACTTAATGCAAATTTAAGACTTAATATAGTTTTCTCATGGATGCCATTGTCAGATTTAGATCAAATTGGGATCACACTTGAAGCACCAGCTTTAAAATAAAAAAGAATCATCAAAGTCAGTTCACCTAGTCAAAAGTTATGACAAAAACAAAAAAAATTACAGTCGAATTGAGAACCTCCTCTTTTTTTGAAGTCGGGTGGAAACACACAGAACCTATCGTGGTCTATAATCAAACCAATCCGTAAATATTTTCGCTATAAATTCAGTTTTACTCTCCTTGATGACTTATTAAATGGAGAGACTATTTCGTAATACGATCTGGCATTTAATAATAATAATAATAAGCCATTTAATCGGTTAGGCAGATTACAACACATATACAACAACAAGTTAAGCGCACAGTTAAAAATGAAAATATATATAAATAAATATATATATCACTAAAGATCCAAAAGGTCCGATACATAAGGCTATGCGTTGCAACGCCGAACCGACCGGGTTCACTGCTCAGCATAATGCTGATTATCCGAGGAGGGTAAATCAGCGCTGGTATTCTGCAGAAACCCATTTTAAGAAACAAACAAATGTCAGTAGCAGAATTTTAACAAAGTACGAATAACGTAAAAGCAAGTAAAACACGAGGGAAAAATAAATTGTATATAAAATAAAACAAAATAAAATGGGAAATTAAGCAATTTCATCTCAGCGTCTCACCTTCCTATCATTTAACAATTAAAAAAAATAATATTGTTAGACATTCCAAGTAAGTTAAGGCTTGTGTTAGGTGGAACGTCAATATTCTAACCTACGACCTTACGATTCGCAGACCGTACCCTAAACCAATAGGCTATTGACGCTATTATCGTAGTAATATCTGAAGACCCTCGTACAAAGTGCACGAAACTTCGGATACCTTAAACGTTCAGTCACATCCGTCGGTAAAGTGAAATATGTCCTTAATTAGCAAGGCAATAAGAGACGGGTAGCAAGTTAGAAGACACTTGTGTAGCCGTCCCACTAGACCACTCAGTTAGTGCTCCCATTAGAGTTTAGAACTTAAGTGACTAACTTCACCGTACACTTGTAGGTTAACCATGAACCGTAACCGGGCAAGGAGACAAATAAAATTAACATAATGATGAAATGTGGAATATGATATTTATTATCATTTTGGATTTATTAAGTAAAATTAGTGGGTTTCATAGGGGCATAGTTCGCCACTACACAAAATTTTAAAAATTTTTAAAAAGACATTTGGCAAAAGAAGAAAGTTGCAACAAACAAATTACATCAACACCGGGGATCCAACTGACTAACGTACTATGCAACCCGAGGCGACTGCCCGGACAGTGAGCTACCACGGAATATTTAGATATATGTTATGGACATTTTTTATTTTTACATTTAACATTATATGCCAAACATCGCCGGTTCAACGCACCCTATCCACCCCCTTTTCATTTAAACGATTCAATTATTTAGAGGCGCGTGTACATAGCTAAGGCGTTCAAACGTGCCGCGTACTAGGTAAGGTTTCAATTATTCAAAGTGTAATTTGGGTACCGGCGCCCGGTATCGCGCGCGGCTTCGGATGGGGGCCGTTTAATTAACGCACGCGCAGCATTTGTTGCGTGCGGACAATAGCATCGGGTGAAGGGTTTCAATTTTTTATCATTTTCACCCGGCGATAAGATCTGTTCATAGTTTTATTGTTGTTGGTACATTATAGACATTTATTTATTGGCATCACAAAACAAAAACACATCACAGACAGAATATAACACACATTAAAAAAGAATAAAAAATAGACAAAACACAGTTAAAGTTATACGGACAAATAATAAAAACATATGATGCCAATATCGGACACCGTCTCAGCATATGCTGTCGCAAGGATGCGACAGCGCTGAATTTCAGCGGTGCCCGGGACTACCAAAAGACGTGCGCGCGCAATACTACTTTTATATGGAATTTATACAGACAGTAAGAGTATAATAAATATGATACATAAATAAAACAGTTATGAAATTAAAATATATTTTATACAATAAAATAATAGATGAAAAAAATGTCATAAATAAATATATGATTGAGTCAAAAATAGAATAAAATAAATAATATGATAATTAAACGTATAAACTTTATATTATATAATAAAATATTGAAAATTTTGGAAACAACAAGCCACTGATATCAAGGGGATATTATCTTTTTGTAACTTTTTTAACTTTACATTAAAAGTATATCTATGAGTTAAACCGACTTCAAATCTTTATAATCAGATCATAACCAAATTCTAATCAAGGTAACCTTGAAATAGATCCTTTCCAATAAAAAAAATGAATCATCGAAATCGGTTGGCGTCTTATTGAGCTATTATGTGGCGCACATACTTAATGTAAATTTAACACTTATATGTTTTTTCATGGACGCCATCGGACCACATGGGCAGCGGTTTGCCTCCACCTTCCTTATGCGGACGTCTAAGGAATGGAACTCTCTGCAGAGATCAGTCTTTCCGTACGGGTACAAACTGAACACCTTTAAGTCCAATGTGAACAGACACCTTATAAGCTCACGTGCTCCATCCCTTCATCTTCGCCTTCCATCAAGCGAGATAGAAGGCAAACGTGAGCCTATATAGTATAAAAAAAGCACCTAGCTTTGAAATGAAAAAAATTATCCAGTCTTATATTAAACTACAAACTTAAATAAAAACATACAGACGAATTGAGAACCTACTTCTTTTTTTTAAGTCGGTTGATAAATGGGTGTCCCATTTTCTTTGTGAAAAATAACTCAAAATATACGACACTCGTCCAAAATGATTTTATTCCTTCATCGTTATTTCCGTACGGGCGCAACCTCCCCTACCCTCACTTGGCGTACAGCGCCATCTGCAGTCTATTTCCGACAATAAGCAGGCCGCTACGCCGCTGCGGCGACAATAAATTCCTCAGTTTATGGGACACAAGATTTCTTTCGTTCCTCGACAAATTCTATTTATTTCCGTTTGTGTAAATTTCGGCGACTCCGATATGGAAATGGAGTGGAACCCTCGCTCCTCTATATCATCTATTATTATTTGATCGGTTATATAAGCAATAAATTTATTTGAAAAAAAGGCGTTATCATATTTTGGAGAGTGTGCTCAGGAATTACATGATCTAATTCCATCATTGGACTTCGAGACACACTGCTGGATTTCATCCTTTTCTTGTGAACATCCCTCAAATTAATTAACATCTCGGCAAGTATAGAAAGAATAAAATAATCAATTGAATTCTATTGTATAATATATACATATAAACTCCCACATACTTTCATAGTGGGGTAAACGAGGCCCATAGTCTGCTATTCGCCAGTGACGTTTCATAATGATACCGATCTATCACAGTCACACATACAACCATTAACCCCCTTAGATGTTAGGAACGTTGCTGGAGTTTCTCCGGCTTCTTCTTCTCCCAGCGCCAACGCTTCTTTAGTTAGAATGTTTCTAGCTTTTTATGGTAAAACTACGGTTAGAATCTTAGATCGACCGCTCTCTCTCTCCAGTGTCGGTCCCTCATGTCTGATCGTGGTCACCATTAGTGTTGCATCTGGAGCGGATGATCAGCCTCTACCGGCTTTTGTCCAGCTCGTCTCTTACAGCAGAGACAAATTTGGAGGACGAGTCTTTTACCTGACCGGACTAACTTGTTGGTGACGGCCTCAAGATCTTTTAACTACGGTATTCCCAACTACAATCAGTTTTTCTAGACTATTGTATGTGCCACTTGTCAAATCCGGTGAAATTGCGGTCACTTTCTATAGCCAATCAGCTTGGGTTCGTCACAAAAAAGCAAAGGCCATGACTTCCAATAATCAAATCGAAGAGGATGCCCTCGCAAACTTTAGCAGGTGATCACAGAAATACGACCCTGGCTCTGGTTAAGATTCAGCTAGGAAAATATAGCTTCTTATACATATGTTCGACCCAATGTCATATAGTTGAACTACCATCTATATATTTAAAAATGAATGTTTGTATGTATATCCCTTATGGAATCGTAAACTACTTTTTGTATGTAAAATAAAATAAAAGATTTTTTATTAAAATCTCATTTTATAAAACCTCTGTTGACCGGAATTACGTCCATTCAGCAATCGAATGACAACTGCAAACCCGCCATACGTCATATCATAAATGTCAATCATATTCAATAACTGCTTCTTTCGACAACAGAAAAACGGTTTTTCAAATAGTGTTTGTGTTAAGTATATTGTGTATGTAAGTTATTGATTCTTGTTATTATATTGTTAGAAATGTACATGGCAAAATAACGCTTGTGGGGTCAGCTAGTTTTATTATATTTATTAACAGACGCGTTTCGCAGATCGAAACAAACATCAAATCGTGTTGTAAAGTGAGGCTTCATTACTGAACGGTTAATATAATTTCCATGTCAACCGGGCCGGGTTCTGGAAATTTCAAACTGTCTCGTTTGTTGGTACGCGAATAAACCGCTTCTGTGTAGATTCGAAATAGGTTTTCGGGGAAATGTCCAAATGTATGTTGCGGTACTGCACTGCAAGGAAAATGTCATGGAAGTCATAATACTGGATATGCGTTGTTTATAGTACTTTAAAACTAATTTTTCTGTTTTTTTTTAGCCGTCGTTTATTTACCAATTTTGATTTTTTGTTGTTGTATGAAATGGAACAGTTTCAAATCGGTTCGTTATTTGCGTTGGCAAAAGATCTTGGGTGTCGAAATTATAATATACTAGCGTACCCAGCCCGCTTCGTCGGTCTAGATTTAGCTTTATTTTATTTAAACAATAAACTTACATCATTAAATATTTAATTTAACTCTCACAATATATTAAATTATTAATTTCTCTCCGTATTTTCATTCTGTTCTATTCTCTTCTCGAGCGGGTGAAGATCATTACCTACACCCACTATATATCAACAGCATCAGTAAACGGATGCATTCCCGGCGCTATAACTTACCTTGAATACTTCAAAATACTTAATTATTTTCTTCAATATACTTCAGTATACTTTATTACACATGGTTCATAATGACATAAATATACACAACGCACGTGTCAATACAAATTTGAGTTACAATACAATATAATAATAGTAAATAAAAGCTGCATTTGACAGTTCAAAAAGAAGAGTGCTCCGATCATCACCAAACTTTACAGGATTACTCGGCAGGTCAATCTGAAGATTCCTTGAAAGTTTTATTGAAATCGGTCCAGCCGTTTCGGAGCCTATATGACACATACCCACACACTATCTTTTTTATGTATTTAGAAAAATAAAAGAGTTAATTTTCTAGCCTATATATATATTTATATATATAGGCTAGAAAATTAACTACTTCTTTGTTAAGACATAATTAGTAACAAGCGATTTTGATTCGAAACCCGAGCGTCAGTAAGTCGAAAGCGTACTTGCATTTCTTTACCAAGGGCATGTTTCGTATTCGAGCCGTTTGTTGCATTCACGAGACGAATGCGCTAAGCAATTGTCGTCTCAAATGTGCAAGGTGTGATACTTTCCCGTACAGAAGTAACATTTGGAAGGGAAGTTTGAGATTCAATTTACCGGGAGCAACGTGCCCCAGTGGCTGCGATTGTCGGAGACGTCTCGTGGAATGAACATGAATTTAAAATCTCTTGGGTGCATTTCGCACTGTTTTATCATCTGACTTTGAAAAACGGTTTCTATTAATGTATATTTTTTATGTATGTATCCACATAAGTTTAAAATTTACTTAAAGTACGTGCCAAACGATTTCTATGATTCCCGACGCTTGATTTCTATACTCCTCGCGCGGCTCCGCTATTTTATGAACAAGCCCCACCCCTCAGATGTTAGGAGCGTTGCTGGAGTTTCTTCCGCCACTTCTTCTCCCAGCGCCAACGCTTCCCGAAGTGGCACTCAAAGTTAGTTTAACTTTTGAATGTCCCTTAGATTATCCGAGTAACAGCAACCGACCGAGTCGTGGTTCGGCCCTCTCGGGCGCCTTCGGATCGGAATGCGTACGCGTAACATAGTAACCGTACCCTTGTGTCGAGTTACTAGCAATACAGGTTCAGGCTAAGCGATCTAAGAGCTATGCCATTTCTCAATCCGGTGAAATAGTCAAGGCCAGCTTCTCTGGCCAATCTGTGTTGTAAGTCATTAAAATAAATCTATGATTCTTGATGATTTTATTGAGTTTAGTTAGGTTCTACGATAACGTTATTACGATAACGATACGTTTTTGTTTTTACTCGTTAATATATTAGCGTTTATTGTGGTAACTCGTTACAGTGAATTAATTATATTACGATTAAAAATAAAGCAAATATCTTTGAGAGAATGTAAAAGGTCGTTTCAAGCATACGGGCGGGGTGCAGTAAAGTTTTATTAAAAACTTACCAACTTGGAATGCTAATGTTATTGGAGGCACGGAGATCGGGCGATCCAATTCCAACAAGTGGTTTTGTTCGATATTGCCTCGCGTTCGGGAATGTACACTGCGGGACAGGGAAAAGTATGCAATTCATTTTTAACTCGTACAATATATAACTATCGCGTCTTTATGATCCTAACGGGGTACAAAGAAAGCTAACGTTGGCCACTTTTCACCGAGCTTATATGATAAGTGGTGAGCCCATGGCCTTACTAGTACTACATTATGTTGACATTATTAATTTAACTGTTATGAAATTAATCAATGTCATAACAGTTCTTATTCTTCTTCTTCTTCCATGCCTTCTCCTCGTATTGCGGCGCCAAGACAGACGGTCTTGGGTTGTGCGTACCTCTATTTTAGCTCGCTGGATATCTTTGGCAACGGTTGTCCACCACGTGGCCTGCGGTCGTCCTCTACTTTTCTTGGTATCTTGTATAGCAAGGGCCCTCTGCACAACGTGCTCCTGATCCCGCCTCATCACATGCCCGTGCCACCACAAACGACTTTCCACCATCTCTACAATGGGTGCAACTTTGAAGGAGCCTCCGATGTACTCATTTCGTATTTTATAGAGTCTCGTAATCCCCGCAGCCCACCGTAGCATTTTCAATTCGTTTGTTGTTTTTATAATTTACTAGCGGACCCAGCAGTTATTGTTTTGCTATATAAATTATTCTAGTGTATTCACTAGAATAATAGTAGTAGTATACGTAGTTTAGTATAAAAAATATATAAAAATAACTAACTTATCGTGTTACCGCATGGGCTAAGATCATGTTTGTTGAGACAATATTTAGCAGTCATCAGTTGATTGGTTAACGAACAATCGAACAAGAAATTTTTTGTACTTTTTTATATATTTTTTTTAAAAAGAATTCTTACAATATGTTATTTGGCATATTATAAATATGGCTATTAAAATTGATGGATTGGTGGTAGAATGGTTAAAATTTGAGGTTGTATGAAATTTAAATTTATTTATATTAAATAAAAGAAAAATAGATTTTTTTGGGGTGGTCCCTTATCACTTAGAGATAAGAAAAATAGTAGTCGATCCTCGGAGCTACTGAATATAACATTTCATAAAAAACTGTCAAGTCAAGATGAGTATGTCAGTTACATTGTGACACGAAAATTTTATATATAATCTTATATAATAGAGACGTGAAATCAATCTGAATGCAGCGGTTTTCTATAGATAATAGTTTATTTATTTATTTAAATCAACAAAAATTATAACACCGTTACAGATAATACCAATATGATGTTATAAAAACTTAGTTAAATATATATTATTAAAATTAAAACAAATAAAAAGCTGCTTTATGTATTGACAATAATATATAAATATAATACAGTCAAACACCTTCTACGTATTTGTAGGCAGCTTCGATAAACAGAGACTCTGTGCAACAAAATATATCAATGTGCAATGAGATGGTATTAACAAACCCAACCGTGCGCGACAGCAGAGAGTTCCTGGACAAGTTAGTTCTGGATACAGGTAGTAGGAACATTGGCGGACGACGGCGCATGTACACATAACTGTCAGGCGTCCGCAACTGTAGCGCGGCCAGCACTTCTGGGTAATGAATATCTATCTATACAAATAAATACAATTGAAGTGTGTCTTTGTAACAGTAAAAAAACTGACACTCTTGCACATGAACATCTGCATGGTACATATGCCAATATCACATTCTTTGACTGTCTGTTTGTTCCGGCTAATCTCTGGAACGGCTGGACCGATTTCGACATGAAAATTAATTAAAAGGAAAAATTAACCGCGGGTAAAACCGCAACCGTTTTCTCCGTCACGTTCAATCGTTTGAAGTCGGTTTGTGGATTGTTCCCTTAAATAAATTTGTGTCCCCACTGTACAGATCTCCAGCGCTTAATACTAAACGCCGTCATTTGCATATGCGACCCCCGCTCGTGCTTACGTTTTTTAAGCAGAGCAAAAACATGCCGACATTTAAGATGAAAAGTGCTCAGATGCGGGGAAACTGTTATCCCAGGTGACTTGTTTAATTTAAATTTCTCTGCACGAGACCGGTCTTTGGACAGTTTAATTTAACCTTAATTTTGTGTTTATTATTTCAAACTCTGTAAACTGCTAACGTCCTTGTGTTTTCGAATTATTGTAAGATTAATACGAAATAGAATTAATCAGAACCTAACCAAACTTTTATAATACACCCTTGAAGTGTATCCTTTCCAATAAAAAATTAATCACCGAAATCGGTTGGCGTTATATTGAGTTATTCGTCCATTTGTGGCGCACATAATTAATTCAAATTTAAAAGGTTTTCGCATGGACCCCACTGTCAAAAATTGGACCAAATTTAAATGGGACCACATGGGAAGCACTAGCTTTCAAATAAATGAAATTGATTCACCCAGTCGAAAGTTATAGGGTCATAAATATAACAAAAAATCGCGCTAAAAATCAGTGTTATGGGATTCTATAACAACACGCTGAGCGCCGTTTGTTTGCGTCACATTAAGGTATTGTTACTTTTATTTTGTAATTTTGTATCTGTTTTTTCTCTCTTTTATGCGTTTGTTTTGTTTCATATGTGACCAAATAAACCAACCAATTCTAAAATACAGACGTTTTTTTATTGTTAAATCGCAACCACAGACACGTGTCATTGCATTTTTAATAGAGTGCCACCTCTATAGTTACTATTTTTTATATATATAATGCCTGAATTTGGAGGTGGCCAGAGATCGCTCCGGTTCACGCGTCGCAAACACCCGCTGCATTGCTATTAGCCTCTCCGCGACCGCTGCGTCCTGCTTCTCATGGCCATTTTTAGGTTGTAGTCCACTATCCTCTCCCTTGATGCGGCCATTACTCTTGTCACTGGTCTTCCTGTGGCGTCGTCACAGTCATCTGTAAACACAGCTGACGGTGTGTCGGGATATCGCCACTACAGACGAATACAGACGAATTGAGAACCTCTTCCTTTTTTTGATATCCTTCGCTGAACGAATGGTGTAAGACGGAGTAGAGCGCTCCCTTTGGGCCAGAGGCTAATTAAGTAATTACGGTTAACAGTTATCATGGTACTTTGAAATAAAATAGATCGTGTTTAGTACGAAAGCGTAGTTCATAGACGGTAAGACAGTTAAAAAGTGAAATGAAATATTTATTTATTTACTTTTTACACACACACACACACATTTTATATACCGACATGCACATACACAAAAATATTAGATAATTATTATCATATAATATCATCATACATATTATATATCATATTCCATAAACATTTTCTTTCTTCGTTTTCGTCCTTCGGCACACATCTCCCTGCTACACTAATACATAGCCTGTATTAGGGAGATGTTGTACCTAACTCCGAGTTTATTATGAACTAAAGTACGTACTATATTATTTCTACTTATTAGTTGACTTTTTGCGCTTGTTTGATCGGGTTAGTTTTTGTTTTACTTCAAAATATACGTGTTTTAAATCACGTGTAGTAGAAAATTGTTTAACCATGCCAAACTTTAACTCCAACAGTAATATTAGTGAATTTATCAGTGTTGGCAAGTTATTAATTTAATTAGATTTTAAGCCACACTTCATAGCATGTTAAGTTACTGTAACAGCACGGCAGGGGGCAAAGTTTAATTAGTTAACGTAAGATGAAAATTTAACCGTGCAATCTAACTGCTCTTTGTATGGCTCCTTTCTCTTTTAAACTAGTTCGTTAGTCTTCACTTTTAGTTTTAAACGGACTCTAAAGTCTTGATTAGTCTTGAATTTTGATGATCTAGATCGCATTGTAGGGGGTGAATAGCGTTTGGTGATAACTAATGAAAGTTTCGATACGTTTTGTAATGGGCAAAGTTTTACAAGGATTTTTAGTTTGTAGACAGATTTATGATGAGTTTTTTAGAATTTGACTAGATAGGTGTTGAAGGATAGAACTTTCGTAGGTATTGCTAGAAACTGACTCTTGGATATTGATATAGCAGTAGCATTTTCAAGTTAATAAACATAATATATTAATTTTTATTTATATAATTACTTATATAATTATATATAAATATATGTTATGTTGTGTTTGTTGATGGAACAGTGGAACTCTACCCGCTCAACAGAGGTTCTTGCAGAAAACTGAAAGTCGCACAAAATTTTTATTTTTTTGAACTATATATGCAGGTTTTTTTTTGGACGAACTAACAAAGTGGGCACAGAGAAGCTGGCCTTTACTGCTTCACCGGATTGAGAGGTGGCATAGCTCTTAGATCGCTTAGCCTGAACCTCTATTAGGTGGTAACTCGACACAAGGGTCCTCCTGGTGAGGGGTAAGCTCGGCTTGGACGGTTACCATTAATACGCGTTAGCAGTCCGATCCGAGGGCGCCCGAGAGGGCCGAACCACGACTCGGTCGGTAGCTATTTTAATAACAAATCTATTGGGACAATCTAAGCTAAACTAACTTATATGCCACCTAGGAATAAATATGCAGGAAATAAAAGTCATTTTTATTTTATTTACTTATATGTTATGTTATACCTAGAAGTTTATCGACGGGAGTTGGGATCATATAATTTATTTTCTTTAGACTCCTGTCGTTCCTGCCGTTCATAACTTTCGATTGGGTGAAACGATTTGGATGTTTTTTTTATTGCTGCTGGTACTTCCAGTGTGGTTCCATTTATTTCAATTGTTTTCACTCCAATGGTTCAATTCTGACAATGGCATCCATTAGAAAACCATACAAGTCTTCAATTTGCATTATGTGCGCGAAAAATGGACGAAGAACTCAATACGTCACCCGATTTCAATCATTCATTTTTTATTGGAAAGAATTATCTTCAAGGGTAGTTTGATACATTTTGTTCAATTCTACAATAATTCCAAAATATAAGGGGTCCGTCTGTAATACCGTTTCATTCGATTTGTAGTCGCTTTTTATTTTTAGACGTAAATATATATGTAACTTGTCTAATATTCTTCTCTGACGTTTATTTATTTTCTTTGTTACAGGACGTTATACACACAATCAGCTCGCCACACGGACAGGTGCAGAGGATTGTCGTATTTAAGAAGAATGGAGTACAGGCGATGGTTGAATATCCTTTTTAATAGATTTTTGTTTTCTTTAGCCCATGAACTGGCTGGTAAGGTGATGTTTTTTTAATCTTTCAGTTTGACTATGAAAGAGTTTATATTTGTTAAATATCGATTAATAAAAGTGTATAGACTGAATTACTAAGTATATAACTATATTTTATTTCTATAATTAATTCGCGTACATATATCAATCAAAATTATTTGTTTTATTATTTTTTATGCGTGTAAACTAGCCCATGACCATGATCCCACCTAGTGTTAAGTTGTGATATAGTCGAAAGATAGTAGGCACTAGTTTAGTAAGTGCCTATTCACTCTACTCTTGAAGGCTTCCACGAAGTACTTGGATGGAAAGACTGAGGCCGGCAACTTATTTCACTCCTTTGCTGTACGCACGATGAACGATGACTCAAATCGTTCGGAGGCGCGGAACATCGACTATAAAAGGGTGGAGACCCGCCGAGTGCCTAAACGTCCGAAGGTAGAATGGGGATGGGGGAATTAACTCGTGATAACAGAAAGGTCTAATCGCCTTTAAAAACCTAGCAGTTATTTTAAATTATTTTATACTAACTTTTTTTTTAAGATTGCCAGTTTTTCACAATAATATTCTTGTTAATCATTCCAACTAAAGCGTAATCTTGTGCAAGGAGATGGATCACGCCACTAGTGGAATGGTGTACCTTAAGTTTCGCAGACCGTACCATCAACTATTACTGTATTAACACTTGACCTATGCGTTTGAAATCTATTAATAAAACAGAAACGAAGAGTTTGACTTTGTGATCTTTTGGTATCGGACTTTTTTTAAATGTGTGCCCCATGGGTATGGGCTAACCTCCTTCACATTCGGAACGATTGATGTGTCTGTCGACTCATAAAAAAGGTTAAAGGACAAACTTATAACTAAATTCTTTCCGGTACTACGATTCCGCAAAAATGTTTCGAGTATGGTTTCAGAACTGAACTGAAGTTGCCAGCCAAAAATTCAAACGTTTAACTTTAAGTGTTACCGACCTCTAAGGATTTTAGAGTAGTGAAGACGGGTAATAAACGTTACGGACCCCGGAGATTTCTCTCCACAATGCAACCTACATATTCGAGCTGTTAATTGTATAAACCTCTTACTGGAAATAGGGCGCCCAGTAATACTAAAGGTGTATATTTTTCAACGGCTTCGTTACGTACGTTGGCAGATATAGCGGGAAGCGATAAGCGGACTGGAATTTAATTACTAAATAAAATTCAATTTTGATTAGAAGCGATATCGTAGATTTAACATCTACGAGTACGTCAAGTCTTTATTTATTCCAGCAAATACGCCAAACGGAAGATTTTTTTTTGAGGTTAACGTTAAAACCTGATATTGACTGCTTCACCGGATTGTAAAATGGAATAGCTCTTAGGTCGCTTAGCCTAAACCTCTCTCGACACAAGGGTTTCCCCGGTGAGGGGTAACTTTGGCTTGGTAACTATTCCGATACGAGGGCGCATAGTTAAATGAACAAATGGGTAACGTAAGTGTACGCTAAGTCACCACAACAAAATACAAAGAGTGACAATAATAAATAACTTACGTAACTTGTAGTTCAGCATTACGGTTCCAAAAAGTAATTCGAGTAGAGCTTCGAGACGTTGCCTTCTTGTCAGCCCAAAGAAGTTCTACACAGTTGAACTGTCAAACACGACTAAACGTTTGAATACCGTCTTCGCGTCGACATATACACTGAAATACACACATAAGTAAATTCAATAGTTATTAAACATTACGCCGCAACTGTGGCGCCGCCTTTATACAAGTACGTTGAGTGCATACCATTAATCTTGAAAAACTAAAATATAAATAAACACGTTTCAACCTTAATAAATGTGGCCGGTCGGTAGTGTTGCCCTATTTCGAGTAATATTTTCGGTCTATTTATATATTTACTATATGACTTAATATACTTCATGTGAGATTACTCTCGCTTCAATGCATATATCTATCAGGCTAAGCGACCTAAGAAATATGCCACCTCTCAATCCGAAGCATTCAAAGCTGTATAATCTGTCTTGTTCGTCTCAAAAAGAAAAAAAAAAGCATTATCTAAAAAAATACGTTAAAATGGAGTGTTTGAAGTATTAAAATAACTGCTTTTAACTATATTTATTATAAATTCAGAAATCAGTCTGTCTGTCTGTTGTCTGGTAGTTGTTGTAACAAGGAGTAACTAAGACTACTTTTATTTAAAAAAAAATTAAATAAACATTTTTAATCGTGGGTTAACACCTCTTAGCGGCGCAACTAGTAAAAATATAATTGTTAACTCTTTTTCTTACCGGGTAATTTTTTATTATAAATTTTATAAAGCGTGATTTTTTTTTAATAACAGACATCTTTTGAGTAGAAATTATTTGCTTGAATCTCGTCAAATGTTACATGAACATTATTTGGTATTTTTTTTATTGTTGTTGTCATTTATCAATAAGTCTGGAAGTGGCATTAAATAAACAAATAGTATATTTACGAGTAAGAACATAAACCGACTTTAAATAGAATTAATCAGAACCTTTAAAGTGTAACCTTTCCAATGAGCCGTGGTAGCTCAGTGTCCGGGCGGTCTGCTCAAGTTGCATAGTATGCTTTTTTTGTTGACGGGGAGGAAATCTTCACAAAGATACCCCGCCTTCTGGGGAAGGCGGCAGTTATGTGGGGATCTTACCCACTAAAACCTCCCCGGTGGCCCTCTGCACTGTGCTCAAGGAGAGCACGTCCCGGGGAGGTTACTCCCTCCTCCCTGTGCCCTCGCAGCGAAAGGGGCGACACGGGCCAGCCGATTTCGCCTTCTTCCCGGCTCCACTTTGGTGGACGACGTAGGCCGCCACCCTTGTTGCCCAGTGAACCCGAGGACCCTTTTAATCGCCTTCTACAGGCAGGGGATACCGTAGTCTTGAGAGCCCAGGTCTACAGGTACTACAGGTCTGCGGGCCGCTCTGCCACCGCCCCGCCTGCGCAATCTCCGAACGGGATCGGCCCTCTCCCGATCCCGTTCTGCGGTCTCCTTCTGGGCCATTACTGACTCGCAGAAGGAGACCAGCGCCTTCCATTTAGATCTCCCCGCCAGCGCAGCCTGCATAGTATGCTATAGCAACCCGAGTTCGATCCCCGGTGCCGGCACCAATAAATTTGTTGTTACAATTTTATGTGCTGATTTACCACTCGCTCGGCGGTGAAGAAAACATCGTGAGGAAACCTACATGTCTTATAAAATTTTTGTACGGCATGTGAAGTCTGCCAATCTGAACTAAGGCCGCATGGTGGACTACGCCCTTATACTCTCTTCACAGAGAAGGCCTGTGCCTAATAGTGGGACATGTATATTATATATATAAAGGCTGTTACTTTAACTAACTTCCTATAACAAATGAATCGTTGAAATCGTTGAAATTTAAGACTTGTATGGTTTTCTCATGAATGCCATTATCTGAACTGGGCCACGCGGGAAGCTTTCAAAGGAAAATAAACGTCAAAATCGGTTCACCCAGTCAAAAGTAACAAACATAAAAAAATATACAGATGAATTGAGAACCTATATTTGAAAGTCGGTTGATAAAACTAGGAGGAGGCAACACTGAAAATAGATTAAAGCTTTTTAGTTGCTAGCAATCTAATGTCTTCTATCAAGGCCAACCGCCCTTAAAGGACTCAATATCATGTAAATATATTCGGAACATTTTTATGTTAATATGTACGTATTGTACTGTACGCGGCGAAAATATAACCCTTTGTACGAGGAGAGCTTCGTATGGGGAAAGGGAACGTGTAATCTATTGAAGAATACACATATGTGTATTATTTTTTGTTATAAAATATTATCTTTACGTTGCACAGTGAAATATCATGTCTTATATTTTATTAGTATTAGGTAGTACAAAATTTTTGCTTCACATATTTTTTTAAAGAATGCTGAAAGTAAGATAATTCTGTACAAAGAAGAATGGTGGATTCGAACCCGTATTCGCAGAACGTATTCTTGTTAATCAGGATGTATTTTACATACTCCTGGAGGTTAGGGACCAGGAGTAACGGAGGACGACTAGACTTCTGCATTAGAATAATCTTAGGAATGACATGACTCGTTAAAAGGTCCTGAAAATTGGTTGTTTCCTGAATGAACGAATTAGAATCAAAACAATGTGAGTGTAATTGCAATAGTGTGGCAACGCCCTACCTACGCCGTAATTATAGATGATGACTTGTAGTGGAGTTTACTACACTGCGATATTTATAGAGGTTGTAAGAGTGCCGTCACTAATGGATAAAGGAATGAAATGGAATGTTATTCTTAGTCATGTATAAATATGAATAACGAAATATATATTATAGCGTAACATTTTGTTTAGATAATGAGAATAGTAAAAAATAACATGTAGGTTTCCTCACGATGTTTTCCTTCACCGCCGAGCACGTGGCAAGAAAGCATCTCGATCAGGGATCGAACTAGCGTTACGAAGTTAATAGACATATTATGTATTAGTATAATAATATACAAATAAAGAAGGAACAGGCTGATAGGACATGATGCCAACACTGGACACCATCTCAGCATTTGCTGTCGCAAGACTGCCATAGCATTGATTTTCAGCGGGGCTCAGAACTACACAATGTCGTGTGCACGCAATACAACATTTACATGACATTTATACAGAGCCTCATAACCGCTTCAGTGTTTAAAAGCTTCACATTGGAGATGGGCTAAGAAACCAAAGTGTGCAAAGAAGACATGCAACCATAAATCCCAATTAACGTCTCCTACAGCGGCGGTGTCCGAGATAAATTGCCACCGAATAAATCACACCGTCGTGAATCAATGAGCGGCAATTTAATTGGAGCGTGACGGGAAAATGTATTTACACTTTTCGTTACAGAATTAGCACTAAACAATTGGATGTTCCTTATAGCGTCTTAGTTTCCACTGCAATAATTTCTAGACAAAGCAAAGCTTTTCTGCCAACCCTAAATGTGTTCGTAGCGAACAGTTGTCTCTGTCTACACTCTGGATGATGGGCTTGAGTATGAAAGTTAAAATAAAGCAATGGATCGAGTCTTTGGCTTCTCAGGAATTACACGAGTTAATCCCATCCCCACACCACTTTCGGACGTTTAGACATTCGGCGGGTTGTCCACTTACTAGTCGATATTCCGCGCGTCCAAATGAAGCGATTTGAGTCATCGTTCATCGTGCGTACAGCAAAGGAGTGGAACAAGTTGCTGGCTTCAGTCTTACCGTCCGAGTACGACGTGGGAGCCTTCAAGAGTAGAGTGACTATATCACCACTTAGCATCACGTGGGATCGTGGTCAAGCACTAGTTTATAAACCATAAAATAAAACATACTGCCTCTAGTCGCAGCCCTGCGGATATTATATCGATATTTTCCCCTCACTATTGGGCCGTCATAGGTCGACGCTCGTCCGACCTTGTGGCCCGACACTTTTAGTTGACCGCATTCACACCGTGCCGTAATAAAACTGCACGAAGCGCAGGTCAACGTTCGCTCTCAGAAGGTGATTTCACATATTATAATACTTCGAATAGTTTGCGATCTTTACTCAAAGTGAATGTAATAAAAGTGAACAAAGTTATCTAGTTTTATAAAGCAAAGTAATAATTATGAAAGTTGCCCGGACTTTAAATTAATTATTTAAATAGCTTGATGTCAACCACGTTAAGAAAATGACTATATTTATGAAGACTGATCCAAACCAGACTTCAATTTAAAAAATACTAGCAGTTACAAAAGTATATTTACGAGTAAAAATAAAACCCGATTTCAAATCAAATCAAACGTTAAACGTTACTCCGCTGTGACGCCCTCTTGGTATTTCCGAATTATATTAAATAGAATCAATCAGAACTTAAACAAACTTCCATCAAACTACCCTTGAAGGATATCCTTTCCAATCAAATATGAATCATTGAAATCGGTTGGCGTGATATTGAGTTAATAATGCAAATTTGGTTATATATGAATGTTTAGTTTTGGGTGCCATTGACAGAATTGGCCCAAATTGGGCCAAAAGCAATGGAAATGGGGCCATACGAGAAGCACCAGCTTTCAAGTGAAAAAAAGCATCATCTTCAATCTTTACCGACCGAGTACAACTGGTCGCATATATTTATAAATTATTTATCTTACTTGTTCGATCATTTTATTTCTCCGCGCTTCTCACTCGCTGACTGAACAAATTCCTTGCTCGCCTAACGATAGTTTCAATAAATACTGAACACTGATCGTTGATATTGATTTAAATGTTCTGGAGGATGGACCTTCGGACCCCACTTCGCACAGTTGGGGCCGAAGGTCCTGAGGACGGCAGCCGCGCTGGGAAGACTCCTCCCGAACCTCGGAGGACCCAGCGCGGTGTGCAGGAGGCTGTACTCTGGGGTCTGTCGGAGTATGGCCACGTACGGTGCCCCCATCTGGGCGGGTGACCTGAGCCGCGGCAACCTGTCTCAGCTGCGCAGGGCGCAGCGGGTTGTCGCGGTCAGAATCATTCGGGGGTACCGTACGGTCTCGTGGGCGGCAGCTACCTCGCTAGCCGGCGATCCGCCGTGGGAGCTCGTGGCAGGGGTTCTCGCCGAGGTGTCCGACTATGTCTCGGATAGGAGGGCCCTCGGAGAGAACCCTTTGCCAGAGGAGGTCCGGCGGATCCGTCGGCTAGGAGAGGTGGCACTTTGCCGAAGGTGGGAGGAGGACCTGGCGCATCACTCGTACGGTATCCGTACGACGAGTGCTCTGCGCCCGGTCCTAGAGCGTTGGATGCGCAGAAAGCGCAAACCTCTCACCTTCCGTCTGACGCAGGTGTGCACGGGGCATGGGTGCTTCGGGGACTACCTGTGTCGGACGGTCCATCGGGAGGCCGATGAGCGGTGCCATGATTGTGGTGCTGCGGTGGACTCTGCCCAGCACACCCTTGAGGTGTGCCCGAGATGGGCAGCGCAGCGCCATGACATGGTATCTGCCATCGGTGGTGTAGACCTGTCGCTTCCGAGCCTCGCTCTTGCGATGGTCTCGAGCGACAGGTCTTGGACGGCGGTCGCCTCCTTCTGTGAGACGGTCATGTCCCAGAAGGAGGCTGACGAGCGGGTCAGGGAGGGAGCGCAGAGGCTCCCCCCCTCCGCAGGCGACGTATCGGGGTGCGCAGGAGGCGTTATGAACGCCTCCTCTTGCCGCCCCGTAATCCGAAGCTGGGCCAGGATGGGTACCTGGCCCCAGCATGCTTCGGCGTCGTCGGGACTTCTCTGAGTGCCGGAGAAGTCCCCTTGAGGATGAAGTCCGGTCTTTGCCGGGACCGGCCGGTCGTTGGGGTGTCCTGTTGCTGACAGATCCGGGGCACCCCGCTCATAACGGCTGATGGCATTCGCGGAAGGTTTAGTGGGTAGGGGCTGCCCAGGCCGAGTCCCACACATCCCTCCGGGCCCACCCAGGGTACCGGAGGATGGTCTGTAAAAGATTCCCCGCGTGAACAAAAAAAAAAAAATGTTCTGAGATATTTTTTTTTGACGATCTAACACAGTTGGCCAGAGAAGCTAACCTTTACTGCCTCACCAGATTGAGAGGTGGCATAGCTCTTAGGTCGCTTAGCCTGAACCTCACTCTCAGAGAAATGTTACAGCGAAGTTCTTATACTACGGTGCTAATATTAATTTAATGTTTTACATATTAATACAGCGACATCTGTTATCGAATGGTTAAATTTAACTATTTCAACAAATGTTGAGGTCATCACGTCAAACACTTACTCACACACACATAGATCGTCAAAGATCGGTAACACTTGTCTCAAGCGCAGCGGGACACAAACGTAACGCTACATTTACGCTACATCAAAAGCTCTCATGTCGGTGTCGAATGGGGTACAGAAAGACCCCAGTTTAACGTTTCTTAAATCTTACATTACGCGTCGGTGTGACAGACGCCATACGAGAAACACGCACAAGCGTTAACTCATCGGCGGATGCTTTTTTTTTTAAACTAAAAACAAAACACTAGATCATAGAGGATTTAGCAACGGGCGTTTGTTTGGACAGAGCAGTCGGTGTGACGGCGTCTGGCGTTCTTTAACCTTTAACGTTTGGCAGCCGCCGATAATACATTTTATATTCGACTTGCTGTGCCCCACGGTGTTACCCGCGATTTTAAACTATTTATTTATTTTTTTCTTAAATAATATGTTACACACTATTGGAATCGATGTGTCATCACAGACAAGACTATTTTTTTAAAGAAGACAAAGTATTTTTTGGTTTAAAGAAAGCTAGCAATATTTTATTTTCATTTTCATAAATATTACTTACATTCTTGTTAACTATTCCACCTAAACTTAAGCTTGTGCTAGTCGATGGTTGACGTCAATACTACTATGGATAAATTTGAACTTACGACCTTACGATTCGCAGACCGTATTTTAAACCATAAAGCTATTGACGCTTCATAGGACTATTATCACCAATAAACCTGATTTAGTGCTGACAGGCGGTGCTCGTCGATATTACCATTTCACATGATAAGGACCTCGTGAAGGTCGAAACGGAAAAACCTTGACTCGGCTCACGAGGTGACCGCCATGTGGGATGTGGATTCGACGATCATTGTCCCGATAGTCACTGCGAATGATCTTGTAGCGAAAAGTCTCAATGAAAACCTAAAGAGACTTTGGATAGATGGCTGGGTCAAGGGTCAGATACTGAAGGTGGTACTTCTGGACACGTCACGCATCGTCAGGAGGTTTCTCTCTATGTAACCCTAACCACCGTTTGCTCAGGCCGTGCTTCGCCGCCGGTGGTACCGTGGGCCTTTTATGTAGTTTCAAGTTAATTTATTTTACACATTTTGAAAAACTAACAGCTAGAAATGACACAAGATAAATAGAATAAACAAGGAAGGGAGATGGCCATTTAACAGTTTTCATAAATGGATATTTTTGTAATAAAATTGTAGTTACCACGCGCTCGGCGGTGAAGGAAAACATCGCGAGGAAACCTACATGTCTTGGAAAATGTTTTCTAAAGCATGTGAAGTCTGCCAATCCGCACTAGGCGTGCGTGGCGGACTATACCCTTATATTCTCTTCACAGAGATTTATATAATGTATAAAGGCTGTAACTTTAACTATATTGTAAAAACCTTTTTTTTTGTTGACGGGGAGGAAATCTTCAGAAAGATACCCCGCCCTCTGGGGGGAAGGCGGCGGTTATGTGGGGTTCTTACCCACTAAAACCTCCCCGGTTGCCCTTTCCTCGGTGCATGACGAGGGGCTCCAGGATCTCAACGTGGAACGCACCGGAGCTGCGCGCCGATTTTATACCCTTCTAGTAGAATTTCCTTACTATATATATTATATAAGTCAATCAGAACGTAACCAACCTTTATCAATCTGCTCTTAAAATACTTCCTTTCCAAAAAAAAATAATCATCGAAATCGCTTGCGTAATATTGAGCTATTCGTCTACTTAACCCAAGTTTATCACTTATATTGTTTTCTCATAGATGTCAGAATAAGACTTAATTTGAATGGGCATAGGAAGCACCAGCTTTGAAATTAAAAAAAGAATCATCAAAATCGAACCTCCTTTTTTGATGTCGGTGGAATAAATGAAACAAGGGTCTATTAAAGCGAATGCGAATCGCTAGTAAAAGTTTAAAATTAAAAAGCGAATGCTTCTGACACAAAGCTTGTAAGTTGTGGCGCAACCTCTCTGCTAATTTCGGCGGCAAAAGTCGTGTAATTTGAGTAAAATCGCTCGAGGGGTGCGATATGGAGGGAAAATAATTAAAAAGAGGGGTGTCGCTCGTGGGGGTTGTTATTTCTGTCGCTTTATAACAAAATACTTCGACCCACATTTGGAAACCAGTTGAATGTGTGTCCCTATTTAAAATGTTTCATGGTCTCAGTATCAAGAAATTGGCTTTACCAAAAATCTAGGTTCCTATCGAATCAACAATAGACATAGACATTTTATGGTATCATATACACATTACAAAGGGCTCCGTGATCTCCAGTGGAACGCACCGGAGCTGCGCGCCGATTTTATACCCTTCTAGTAGAATTTCCTTACTATATATATTATATATATTATTTACCTCGCCGTGTGATTTATATCAATCGCTGGCCATTTTTCTCCGCTAATCTGTTGTGTGTTCACGCATCCCGCTTGAAAAATTAATGGTTTTCACAGTTTGATTAATAGTCGTTGTTTTATTCAAGAACCAATTTGTATTCACTGCTTCACCTTGGAACTATATTATTTCGTTTGAATCATCGTCTCTCTGTGCCTAAAAGAGTGAGAAAAAATATTTACTACATCAATCTTGTATGATGTCATTCTACGACTCAACAGGTAGTTACTAGAATATATACTCGGGCAACATACGACCGCATTTATTAGATAGTATCATCAGCCTGTCTGTCCACTGCTGTGAATATTCCTTCCCCAATACCTGTTACCATATAAGATCTTCCGCATTCAGCTACTACTCGCTATCCTTATAAGGTGTTTAGTCCATCTGGAGGGTATTAGCGTAGATGGTATTTATTGTGAAAAAATAGGTACGTGTACTTATGTACGCGCGTAAGAAGTTACACTTTTTTGGCATAATCATGTTAATTAATTACAATACATATATTTACGAGTAAAAACAAAAACAGACTTCAATTCGCAACAAACGTTAAACGTTATTACCCGCAGACGCCTTATATTGTATATTATGTAATTATCTTTGGAATATTATATATTTAGGAAATTGAATAAAGATCACATAAAAAAATAAATAAGGAAATTAGACTAAGTAACAATCACAATTGTCTCCACCCACTTAAAACACTAACACTTAAGAGTCCTTGAATGTCACCACAAGAATGACAACCGACAAATGCGCACGCACCGGAGCTGCGCGCCGATTTTATACCCTTCTAGTAGAATTTCCTTACTATATATATTATATAAGTCAATCAGAACGTAACCAACCTTTATCAATCTGCTCTTAAAATACTTCCTTTCCAATAAAAAAATTAATCATCGAAATCGCTTGCGTGATATTGAGCTATTCGTCCTTTTGTGGCGGACATACTTAACGCAAGTTTATCACGTATATTGTTTTCTCATAGATGTCAGAATTAGACTTAATTTGAATGGGCATAGGAAGCACCAGCTTTGAAATTAAAAAAAGAATCATCAAAATCGAACCTCCTTATTTGATGTCGGTCGAAAAAATGAAACAAGGGTCTATTAAAGCGAATGCGAATCGCTAGTAAAAGTTTAAAATTAAAATGCTTCTGACACAAAGCTTCTAAGTTGTGGTGCAACCTCTTTGCTAATTTCGGCGGCAACAGTCGTGTAATTTGAATAAAATCGCTCGAGGGGTGCGATATGGAGGGAAAATAATTAAAAAGAGGGGTGTCGCTCGTGGGGGTTGTTATTTCTGTCGCTTTATAACAAAATACTTCGACCCACATTTAGAAACCAGTTGAATGTGTATCCCTATTTAAAATGTTTCATGGCCTCAGTATCAAGAAATTGGCTTCTATCTATTATTAATATTCTAAAATCTAGGTTCCTATCGAATCAACAATAGACATAGACATTTTATGGTATCATATACACATTACAAAGGGCTCCGTGATCTCCAGTGGAACGCACCGGAGAGGGGCACTAAGCCCCTGGGAGGTTAATCCCTCCCCCAGCGCCCTCGCAGTGCATGACGACACGGACCAGCCGATGTCGCCTTCTTCCCGGGTCCACTTCGGCGAACGACAAAGGCCCATACCCTTATCGCCCGTGAACCCGAGCCCTCTACATCGGGCAGGGGATACTGTAGCCTGATTCTACGTGCCCAGAACTACAGACATTGACATCTAACATTATTAAGTCTGTAAAATTTAGTAGAGGAATTTTATCCTTAGAGAAATCTCTACATAAAATTTATAGTCTAAAGGATACAAACACGAAATTAGATTAGTATCACATAGCGCATTAAATTTTACGACCCTAGAGATAATCTTTGCAGTAAGTTTTGTCTTGTATCGTAAATTTTTATACGCTCACATCCAACGAATATAACCGCATCCTTGTACAATTACAATCCGTGTAACTCCGATCGTTACTATCCTATATTATATAATCCGCTTGTGCTATGTAAATATTATATAGATTTTAGAATACAGTATCAAATATCGTTTGACTTTAAGAACTTGTGTTCGCCAGTTCGAATCCCAATTAAATGTTAAACGTTATTACGCGCGGACGCTCTCTTTGTATTTCCGAAATGTCCTAGGAATTTTACGATAGCTATACTAGCTGTTTAATTAGAGCTAAAAACTGCATTTTACAAATTCCGCTTTACCGATCTGCTGCGTTTCGCGGCAGTTTCTAATACTTGGCCACCAAGTGTTGGAATAATTTGCCAGTAAGAGACAGTAAATCTGTAAACGCATTTCAAAATACATTAAAATACCTGATGTTAAAGATACAAAAAGATAATATCCCCGCGATATCGGTGGCTTGTTGTTTCCAATATTTTATTATATAATTTAAACTTTATACGTTTAATTATCATATTTATTTATTTTAGTTTATTTTTGACTCAATAATATACTTATTTATGACATTTTTTCATCTATTATTTTATTGTATAAAATATATTTTAATCTCATGACTGTTTTATTCATGTATCATATTTATTATACTCTTATTGTCTGTATAAATTCCATATAAAAGTAGTATTGCGCGCGCACGTCTTTAGGTAAACCCAGGCAGCGCTGAAAATCAGCGCTGTCGGATCCTAGCGACAGCATATGCTGAGACGGTGTCCGATATTGGCGTCATATGCTTTGTATTATCTGTCCGTGTAACTTTAACTGTGTTTTGTCGATTTTTCATTATTTTTTAATGTGTCTTATATTCTGTCTGTGATGTGTTCTTGTATTGTGATGGCAATAAATAAATGTCTATGTCTATATATAATTAATTCATCCTTTTTAATAAAATATGAATCATCGAAATCGGTTGTCTTTATATTAAGTTATTCGTCCATTTGTCGCGCACGTACTTAATGTAATTTTAACACTTATACGGTTTTCTCATGGGATGCCTTTGTCAGAATTGAACCAGATGATATGGGTCCATATTGGAAGCTATAAAAAATAAGCGTCAAAATCGGTTTACTTAGTTGTTAGTTAGAGGTAATGAACATAAAAAAACAGACGGATTGGAAACCTCCTTTTTTAAAGTCGGTTGAAAATCGGTGCAGTGGAAAGTATGTTATAAACATGAAAAAAGTAATTACAGTTGATTCGGCAATATCCTCGTTTTTTGAAGTCGGTTAAAGCCTTCTGTTTAATGTTAATTCTATATTTTATCGGCTTATCGTTTCCAATATCAGACGTCAACAAACAGATAAAATCCAACCCGATGAGATGTTCAAAGTTGCGTACTAAAAATAAACATTTCACATTTCGACCGCAATCGACCGGGTAATGGTCAATTTTATAGCCCCAGCGTCATTGGGTCGCTGTGTTTCAGCTCGTGGTGACATTTAGCGAGATGCTGGCGTGATATTATAGCGGGTCACCTTCGGGTGGTTCTAATTTCTAAATGGGTTTGTTATATAAAGGTAACTTTCTTAAGTTTTAAAGGGAACGCTTGTGTTTTGAGGATTAAAATAAATATATACTAGCTACGCCCCGCGGTGTTACTCGCGATTATACTAACTACGTAAGTAAATTATCTTTAGTCCTACCTACCCTACTTTAATTTGGAAATACATTGAGGGCGTCCGCGCGTTTTTGTTTGTATATATACTTGTTTTATCATCACGTTATGTGTTAGTACAAAATGGCTTTGATATTTCGTAGCTTTTAAAACACAGATAATATTATATTAAAAACTCGATTGGTCCGTACGTCATGGACGCAGTTTCATTTTCCGAACCGTTGACTCCTTTGAAGTTTACACAAGCCATTTGTAAAACCTCATCCGAAAGAAAGTCACTCCGTTTTGAGTTTAAAGTTTTCACGTGAAGATGCAGTTATTTTACCAATTCTACTATATTAAGCAATCACGTCTTATCAACCATAACGGGGTAGATAGAATTACTGTTCGCTTCTAACCGATTGTGTTGGAACAAATTATTCTTTTCTTTCTTTCAATCGCTCCCCCATTCCTGAGAATCGTGACTCCTTTTTTGCCGATCAATCACTTGTCTCCAGGCACTTCGATCTATGGTCCGATTGCGTTGCTGGTAGATCACTAGAATTCTTCGGAGATCTGGTCCGACCATCTTTTCGGACTGTGATTCTATTTCATTCGACCTTTACTGTATACGTCGCACTACACATTTCTGGACGTGAAAATAGTTATTCAGTCTATAATACTTCAATAAAACCATTGCTTAAATAATATAATTTCTCTTATGATATTTTTTTATTAACAAGTATATCAGTTTTGTAACTCTGGTTCTTGGACTTTTTTTGGTCACAGATCGTCGATTAAATATAATTAGAAAAATTACCTTTTTCAAAATTTTCGGAAATTTATTAACTAAAAAGAGCCTATGGTTAACAATATTTTCATATGGATAAAAGACACTTTCTTGCGACATCTAGTGAGTCTTCACGTTTAATTTCTTTTTAATCGACGAATTGTATAGTTCTAGGTGTGAAGGTCTGTTATTGGCTGTCAGTCATTAATCATCATTTATACCCAATGTTAAAATTTGCTGTTGATCTACCTATTAATAAATAAATATTCCTTATAGTTTATACTGAGTACTAGCTGCGCCCGCGGTGTTACCCGCGATTAAAAACAATGTAAGCTTTTCTAAAATTACAGTCAAAAGACTAAGTTATGACTTCAGCTATCTGACAGTGAAAGTCCCGTTTATTAGTTGTTTATTGTTGGTTTATCCGTTCCAAAGATTAGTCGTAACAAACAGAGACAGACAATAATTGTAAAAAATGTTATTTTGGTATATATACCGTATTTTAATATTACAAACAGACGCTACAATTTTATTGTACTATTATTAATTTATTATAAAAGAATATATAGCATTGAAGACAGTTGAGATCAACCGTTTTGTTTTGTCGACAAAACGATAACATTCCAATTTATTTCAATGCTTCGTGAAATGTTATTTTCCAATATTACTTTCAATAGAAATGTTGTGTACACCTGATTTTGTATTGTCCGTGCATCTGTCATTGCAATATGATCCTTAACCCAATGGCAACACGTTTGAAAGTATCGAGTCTGCGACCCGTGCCAAGGAAGCGCTACACGGCTGCGACATATACTCCGGATGCTGCACACTGAAAATCGAATTTGCCAAGGTGAGTGGGATTTTCATATTTCCTGTGTATTGTTATGATAATGGAAGCGTCACTACAATGATATTGGTAAGACGTGCGGTTTTAAAATTGTCTTAAGACATAGTACACTCATGAGGGTAAAGGGTCGGTTAAGAAAGTTTGAATATCTCGGAAGATAAAGATGCTAGCTAACTGAAATAAACTGTGCATGATAGACAGTTGAATATCCTTAAAATAAAATAAAGTATTTTTATTAATTCATTTATGTTTTTGTTTACAATTAAGCATTTAGAATCAGGCAATATATCTAATTAGTTTTCAATAGCAACATATATGTATATATATGGTTCTTACTTATTTTTCATAACATCAATTTGGTTTATCTGTAACGGTGTCATAATTTTTGTTGTTTTAAATAAATAAACTTGATTAAGATGTCCACAGCTTTCGCTATCCGCTTATCACCAAGCTTTTAGGTGCCATAGAAGATTATCTGTCGTATTCTTTTTTTTTGTATCTACTACACTGGTCATTCGGCCTTTATAGCATAATGAGATTTCGCGTAGCCTGAACCTGTAGGGAGAAACTAGACGCAAGGGCCCCCGGGTAGATTTATTTATTTATTATACCAACACAATGAACATTTTTAACAAACAATACATAAAACAGTGAAAAGTTGTGAAGTTAATGCCATCGCAGTTATAGGCGTAGACGTGCGTTGTAGACTGCAAGCAATTAATTGGCGAGTGACAATGTTAAGATAAAAATAAAAAGAACACAAAAGTAAAAATAAAACTAAATTTGAAATTAAAATTAACTAATAAAAAACTAGTTGCAGATTAGTGATTGTTTATACATACTTATACTAGGAAAAAGAGGTCGATATCGTCCGTTTTGAAAAGAGTTATATTCTATACTAATTCTATTTAAGGGCGCATTCTTACCTAGGTTCGATCTGAATAAACTGCTTCTCAACAATTGGTATCGTGGAGGTCTAGGTAACCGCGACGGTACAGTAAAAGCTACGGCGGAGAGAAACTCAGGGGTCAAGCTAGATTGGATTTGAAGTCTGTTTAATTTATATATTATATTATATGTTATGTTATTTACTGATAAATAAACTTGTTTCTTTAAACTATACTTAATAGTGTATTTAGAAGCAGAAACCAAAAACCGATTTCAAATCTAATCAAACGTTAAACGCGGGGACACTCTCTTTGTATTTCCGTATTATCGTTGTAATATTATGAAATAGAATTGATCAGAATCTTTTTTTTTTTGTTGACGGGGAGGAAATCTTCAGAAAGATACCCCGCCCTCTGGGGGGAAGGCAGTGGTTATGTGGGGTTCTTACCCACTAAAACCTCCCCGGTGGCCCTTTCCTCGGTGCATGACGATGGGATCTCCAGTGGAACGCACCGGAGCCCCTCTGCACTGTGCTCAAGGAGAGCACGTCCCGGGGGGGAGGTTACTCCCTCCCCCCTGTGCCCTCGCAGCGCAAGGCGACACGGGCCAGCCGATGTCGCCTTCTTCCCGGGTCCACTTCGGTGGACGACTCAGGCGCCCACCCTTGTCGCCCAGTGAACCCGAGGCCCCTTTTAGTCGAATTGTACGACAGGCAGGGGATACCGTAGTCTTATTCTTGAGAGCCCAGAACTACAGGGCTGAACTGAATTGATCACAACCTAACCTAAACCTACCAAAGTACCCTTAAAGTGTATGCTTTACAATGAAAAAATAATCATCGAAATCGGTTCAACTAGTGGAAAGTTATTGGGTAACAAACATAACAAAATGATATAGACGAATTGATAACGTTCTCCTTTTTTGAACTCGGTTGATAAGTGATTTCATCATTCAAATGGGTAACTCGTCATCATTTCCAACCCGAACGTGTTTCGTTTAAAAGTTGTATTGTTTCGTGTACGCTTGACATGAAAGGACCTCGCTTCCATTTTGTCAAATACAAAAAAGCTGTTATTTTTTGGCCCAACTCGAATATATGTTTGTTGCTTTTCACTCCGGACTTTTTGTAATTCACACATTCCGCACGTTGAACGGAAGTGACGTTAATTCAATGGTTTTTGTTCTGTCGATATTTGACAATGTCACATGGCTATTTATATATTGTTAGGGAGCTCTAGCGCTGGCAAAGAAAGAAACAACACGTATGACAAATTCACGTCTTATAATGATATATGATTTACATAACCGCTGAAAATCAGCGCTGTCGCATCCTTGTGACAGCATATGCTGAGACGGTGTCCGATATTGGCATCATATTTTTTGTATTATTTGTCCATGTAACTTTAACTGTGTTTTGTCTATTTTTCATTCTTTTTTAATGTGTGTTATATTCTGTCTGTGATGTGTTTTTGTATTGTGATGCCAATAAATAAATGTCTATGTCTATAACAAACATTTCAATTAAACTAATCTAAGTTATCGTTAATTACTCGAGAAACGAAGTAACAATCACTAAGTTAGGTTTTTTTTTTGTTCACGCGGGGGAATCTTTTTATAGACCACCCTCCGGTACCCTGGGTGGGCCCGAAGGGATGTGTGGGACTCGGCCTGGGCAGCCCCTACCCACTAAACCTTCCGCGAATGCCATCAGCCGTTATGAGCAGGGTGCCCCGGATCTGTCAGCGACAGGACACCCCAACGACCGGACGGTCCCGGCAAAGACCGGACTTCATATTATATTTTTCGCACTGATTGTACAGAGAAGCTGACAACAGTTTCACAGGGTTTGCAATGTAGCAGAGCTCTTAGGTCACTTAGTCTGAATCTCTATTCTGAGCAATACGGCGTAAGGGCCAAGGGTAGGAACACTGGCTAACTGTTACTCTAAAGGCGATAATATTCCCATAACGGGGGCGCCAGTGAGGGCCGAACCACGACTCGGTCAACACACGACTTCTAAATTACATCCTTTCCAATAAAAAATGAGTAATCGATGGCGTGATACTGAGTTATTCGTCCACTTCTGGCACACATACTTGATGCAAGTTCAACACTTATTTGGTTTTCTCATGAATGTCAGAATTCTGTCTGAATAGAAAATCATCAATATCGGTTCACTCAGTCGAAAGTTATGAGGCAACAAAAAAAATCATATAGACGAATTGAAAACCTCGTCCTTTTTTGAAGTCGGTTGAAAATTTGCAGGTGCACCGCTCTCTCTTGGTCGTACAGTGATACAGATAATAGGCCTGCACTGCGTCTTAGATATACGAAACGTTACTGACTTTCAGAGATACAGAGAAAGAAAATGTGTGCTCGCTCCTCTCTCTTGCCATTACCGTAATATTACGAAACGCAACTCTCTCTCTTTTTATCTTCACTAACTTATATCTCCCTCTTAACTTCCCTTCGCCTCACCCGATCAGACTTAACGCATTCACCGGCTTAGTCCCTTAATAAATTGAGCATAATATTAAAAAAAAAGGAAGCTGGCGTTATTTTTTTTCCAGAAAACATTACTAACATTCTTGTTAACCATTCCAACTAAGCTTAAGCTTGTGCTAGAAGATGGTTCACGTCAATAATCGAGTGGTGGATTCGAACCCACGACCTTACGATTCGCAGGCCGTACCTTAAACCATTAGGCTATTGACACTTTACTTCAAAAAATAAACTTAAAACATAGAACGGAAAGTCGGTATGTATGCGGCCGGAGATCAATGTTTATCCTGAGTTTTAAGTAACTTTAACGTGACACCCGCAATGAACAGAAAACAAAATGACACAGCCCGACGTAGCTGCATAAAAACGTAGCCCAGTGGCCCGCGGTTACAAGTTTCGCGATAGTGGAGCCAAGCCATGTCATTGTTTTATGATACGAGAATCGCTGTTACAGCTAAACTGCCCGTTCGTATAGGGTTACCATGTTCGTAATAAAAAATACCGGATAAAATTTAAACTAAGCATTGATTTTCAATGTAAACTTTTACGATTCACTCGTCACCTAGGAGAGTATGTACAACGGTCCTTATATCTGGCGGATGGGACCTTTTTTTTATAGTAATTAGGCTCACGTGTGGCTTCTATCTTTCTTGATGGAAGCCTAAGATAAAGCCTAGGATGGAGCACGTGAGCCTATAAGGTGTCTGTTCACGTTGGACTTAAAGGTGTCCAGATTGTACCCGTGAGGAAAGACTGAACGCGGCATAGAACTCCATTCCTTAGCCGTCCGCATAAGGAAGGTGGAGGCAAACCGCTTCGTGCGTATTGATGGAATGTCTACGACGTAAGGGTGGACGGTCAATAGTGCCATTTTATAGCGCTTTGTCTTTTGGTTTAGATGAATATATATATATATATATTCATCATTGGGTCCAGTTCCTTTATCGGCTCTTAGTTAAACCGATGTCTCGGGTAGCAGCTGACATATGGTTGCCCTATCGCCATGGCAACAAAAATAGACAACACATAACCGCGCACGTTGTAAATGGCGCGTCTGTGAATGCAAGGGATTTAAAAATAGCTCTATAAAATAATTGATACTGACGGTTATAAAGAGCTTATATTAAAACTAGTATATTTACGAGTAAAGACAAAAACGCGACTTCAAATCGAATGTTAAACGCTACTATAAATATAGTGAGAAAGATTTTCCTTCGTAATTTTTGGAAAAGTTCTGCTCTTGTGCTCTCTCAAATAGCTCCATATTAATGGATTTGTAAATGTCGCTCATTTGATACAATCATTGACAGTTCGGGTGTCATCGTATTGGAATAAAATTGCTTGTGGTCCCATTTTAATTTGGTCAAGTCATGAGAAAACCATACAAGTCTGAAATTAACATCACATGTACTAATGTGCGCCACGTAATTCCGTTTAACGTTTGATTCGATTTGAAGTCGGTTTTGGTTTTGCTCATAATTGTATTTCAGAATTATCGTAGGAATATAATTAATTAATCAGGACCTTATTACCTCATCAAAAAAAAATTGAATATGTACAAGAATACATATATTTAGGACAGCTAGTATCTTTTGAGAATAATACGGGAAAAGAAATACAACGACGAACAACTCTAGTTTGGAATAAATTTTGGGGAATGAAGGAAATAATGAAAAATAAGACTATCAGTATAAATATAAAAAGGAAATTGTATGAGACAACCATACTGCCATGTCTAACATATGGATGCCAGACGTGGTCTGTGAAAAGAGAAGACAAAGACAAAGTAGCATAATGCCAACGAAAAATGGAAAGAAGAACGATCGGAGTAAGACTATCAGACAAGGTTAGAAACGATATCATCAGAAAGAAAACGAAAATAGTAGATGCAGGAAAAAGAGCGAGACTTCTCAAGTGGCACTGGGCAGGACACATGTAGAATGAATAACAACCGATGGGCAAAACGAATAACAGAGTGGATACCAATAGACAAAAAAAGAGAAAAAGGAAGACCGAATAAGAGATGGAAAGATATTTTCAAAGAGAAATGTGCATCTTCTTGGATGCGAGTAGCACGGCAAAGAAATATTTGGAAAGATTTAGGAGAGGCCTACGCCGCAGACTACTACAAACGCAATTAGGATTTAATAAAAAAAAATAGAACTATAATCGAATTACAGAACTATTTATACTTAAGTTTTGTTGTAGTAGGATAATAAAGGCTAATTTTATTTTTATTTAAAAAAAAATGATTCGTCCATTTGTCGCGCACATACTGAATGCAAACAAAAATTATATGGATGGTGTCAGAACTGGACCACTGAAATGGGAGCATAAGAACCATTAGCTTTCAAATAAAAAGACTCATCAAAATCGGTTTACTCAGTCAAAAGTTCTGAGGTACTAGAGTTTTTTTTTTGTTCACGCGGGGGAATCTTTTCATAGACCATCCTCCGGTACCCTGGGTGGGCCCGGAGGCATGTGTGGGACTCGGCCTGGGCAGCCCCTACCCACTAAACCTTCCGCGAATGCCATCAGCCGTTATGAGCGGGGTGCCCCGGATCTGCCAGCGACAGGACACTAGGTACTAGAGTTGAGCTAAGGTAATAGAGAACCTCATTTTAAGATGTCGGTTAAGAGTACGCCGGTTCGTGTTCATCGTTAATCAGCTGACCTTTCCACCAATGGATGGGAACAACGTCAGCTGTTCGCGTTGTGTTGCTTCAATTTATCAATATCGAGCGGAGAGCGTGGGTCCGTGTCCTTTGTCACTAAATTCAATTGTCGTAGACTGTACACGCACCTTTGTATTGTGATACAATGTACATGTACATATCACAACGGATTCTTCATTGTTGTTCATAGATTATCTATATAATCGACCCTGGTTATATAAAGGATATTTTCTTGAATCACTTTTTTAAATCGTGAGAAGGAGACATTATTCTTTTACATTTAAGCTCCTAGTCAAGGACTTACTTAGACTCCATTGACATAATAACAGACTTGCGGGTGGACGTCTGGCTAGAAGGAACAAATTAGTTTACACCAGAATGCGATGTATTATTCAATTTTACACTATTTTTTTCATGGTTTCTATAATACAATTTTTTTTAAAAATTGTCTCCCATTGTTTTGCCAATGTTTTAAAACGATCAGTCTATTGATTTAAAATTAAGTGTGGTAATTGTAATTTTTTTCTTAATTTTCTTTTGTATAAATTTTAAAACAAAATTCACGCATAGTTGTGTTACAATTTTTAAACTGGGAACAGGGAGGCAAATATTTAAAAACTTTTTCCAAATAACGTCTTACGACTTACTCAACTGTTAAAGCGGTGCGTTGTCCATCCAGGTCAGGTCTCCTCAAGCTAGAATAACACCGCTATCGAAAAAAACGAGTGTGCTTTAGACCATACGACTGAAACAAAACATCTTTAGCTTCATCCATATGTATAAATATATGTATAATATATATACGATTGTCAGAACGAGAAAGCAGCGTGCATACTGCTCTCTCTTGCTCCTACAGTGTGATGCAGACAATAGACCTGCACTGTGTCTTAGATATACGAAACGTAACACCCTTTCACTCCACACTAACTTATATCTCCCTTTCAACTTCTATTCGCCCGATCACACTTTTCGTAACAATATCACTAGCTTACTCCCCAAGTCAAGCGTGCGTTAAGTTTTACTTTAAAACAATATCACAATTGTCTATTAGAAAATAATAATAATCATTTATATTTTTGGTTCAAGTCTCAATCTTACGCAGCCGAGTCGGAACCTGTTAAACCGCACAAGCACCCTCCGGTCAAAAGGTTGGAATACTTCCGAATATAACCGGCCGCGTGTGCCCGGGTGGGGTGATCAATTTTCGGTATCGGATGTAGTATAATGGACTTTTTGTGACCCGCTTAGTCGCGCTTGTGTAACCGCCATTTTGGATTTTTCCTTTCCCCGCTTCGGTGATTTGTTGTCGAGTAGTCGAGTCGATTATGTTCCAAATTTGTTGAGTTAAATAACAAATCAGGGGTTCGAAATATTTGTCATAATAAGGTAGTTTTTTTTTGACGCCACCACTGGAGAACTTTACTACACGGGTTTGAGAGTTTGCATAGCTCTTAGGACGCTTAGCCTGAACGTCTATAGCTAGTATATCGACACAAGGTACGACTACCGTACCCCTACCACTAACGTAACATAGTTTGGCTGTTTAACTTAAATATAGCACGCCTTAATAAAAATAAAGCAAGCCTTCAAGTGAATGTTGTTATACTGAGGCCGTCGGAGGCCGGCCCCAAATCCAGACTCCCCTGGGAAATCCAGGAGATGCGCCGGCTCACCATCAACGTACTGCGATTTAATACATACATTTTATTGCCGTTGACGTTGAATGGTGTGCGAAAGAATTTATTATTCCAACCGCGCTACTCTCTGGAGAAATTTTCACTGTAACAAATCCATGTCTAATTTTTGTTACACATCTTAAATGGTAGAAGGTGATTTAATGTTAGAAACCCCAATAACGTGCCAGTGGTTGGTGGCATTAAAATATTAGGTAGTGTATTCGAATCAGTTATTCGACTTTAGCACATTTGTGAGCAAAAATAAAGGGGTCGGTTAAGAAAGTGTGAATATCTCGGAAGATAAAGACGCTAGCTAACTGAAATAAATTGTGCACGATAGACAATTAAATATCATTAAAATAAAATATTTTTATTAATTTATTTATATATCATTAAATAAAACGCGGAGGCAACACTAAATATTAAAATTGAAATAAAAATAAAATTTTACGAAAAATACTGTATTATCCAAGTTTACTTAAGATATCCTTTTTCGGTTAAGTTTATGTTTTTTAGTATAAATAAATTAATAAAAATATTTTATTTTATTTTAAGGATATTTAACTGTCTATCGTGCACAATTTATTTCAGTTAGCTGGCGTCTTTATCTTCCGAGACATTCAAACTTTCTTAACCGACCCTTTATTTTTGCTCTCGTCTATATTATGCAGTACTCAGATAATGCGTCATTAATATCATCAGCTGATTTATGTTATTTAAGGTTAAATGAAAGATAAATCTATGTTACTATTTATATTAAAGTATCAAGTTGTGTTTGTTCCACTGTCGGCCACCGGCTTTCTCTCTCAAGAAAGGCAAGTCTACCACACGATCTTAGTCCAAATTGGCAGACATCACAAATCTCTACAAACAATCTTCATCACTGCCATACTGGGGTTCGAACTCGGGATGCTCGCGTAGCTGCTTAAAGCGACCGCTTGGACACTGAGTTCTTCTTTATAATCGTTTCCTCAGAGCTGAGGGTCGCGACCACCAAGAGAGCTGCTTTGAACGAGCATTCCCCACTCTTTCCTATCTTGGGCCAGGTGGATAGCCGCCTGGAGTTTTAATTTGGTAGCTCCTCCAATAGATTCCGTCCATCTAGTGGGCGCCCGGCCTCTGCTTCTTCTTCCTTCGACGCAGCCAACCTGCAGTAATTTTTCAAGGCTGTCTGACTGGCGGCGAGCTATGTGGCCGAAGAATTTAAGAAGACGGCGAAAGCAAGTCGTGGAAAGGCGAGTCTTGATGTTTAGCTCATTAAGAATAGACTCATTGGTGTGGCGCTCAGTCCATGAGACTCCTAACATTGGTGCGGCGCTCAGTCCATGAGACTCCTAACATTGGTGCGGCGCTCAGTCCATGAGACTACTAACTTTTGCGCCAACACCACATTTCAAATGCGCCTGTCTTTTCTCTCACACGAGACCTCCATGTCCAGGTTTCTGAAGCCTACGAAAAATGGAAAAGATCAGGGTTTGCATTAATTTGATTTTTGTTTTAAGGAATATATAGGACACTGAGTTACCACATCTCAAAAATGATACTGTTCGTATAAAATCGTATAAAAAAGGCAACAACGGCAGTTCGATGGGACGTAATCAAAAGCTTGATCAAAAGCGGACAGCGTCAGCTGCCGACTCCTCTAAAATGTTTAAGCTGTTTACTTTTTAATCGACTTCAAAAAGGAGGAGTTTCTCAATTCAACTGTATGTTTATGTTTGTTAGCTCATAACTTTCGACTGGGTGACCCGAATTTGATGATTCTTTTTTTATTTAAAAAAAATTAGTCTAGTTCTGACAAAGGCATACATGAGAAAACCATTTAAGTAATATGCATTAACTATGTGCGCGACAAACGGACGAATAACTCAATATCACGACAATCGTTTTTTATGGTACATTTTTTTATTAGAAAGGAGGTAGTTTTATTAGATGATTAATTCTATTACGTAATATTCTTACTACAATTCGGAGAAACAAAGAGGTCATCCGCATGTAATAGCGGTTAACGTTTGAATTTAAATCACTATTTGTTTTTGCTCGTTTAATGAATTATTCACATCTACAATTTAGCCTGCACGCTTGTGCTGAAGAAAACATCGCGCAATCGGAATGCAAAAGCTAGAAGCGTGTAAGTGTTCCATTTGAATATCTCAGCAAACAGTCGCCACGTAACTGTCTGGAGGAGGAATTATGCAAATGGCGGCAGTTGTGGTCGCGCGCAGCAACGTTGCAGCATCTCCAGCTCTCGGTAACCGCGACCGGAATGTCTCCGGATGTCGCGTACCAAATTAATGAGACATAATAAATTTCGCGCGATGCAGTACTTTAATTGTGTGTACCATTGTTTTATTACAGTTAAAGTTACAGCCTATATATTTAACTTTTGTTATTATCTATACAATTTTACAATAAAGAATAAATAAATAACAATAAATAATATACATAGTTTTAACGCTATATAATCCGTAATGGTTTGTCAGTGGTGGTTATGAGACCGTCTTGCGTATAAGTTTTTAACTATCACTTAATGTTATTTCGAGTTATACATTTTATCAAATCTGAGGGCTATTCAGTAATTATGAAAATTTATTATTTTCTTTTTGACTATTATTTTATTGTATAATATACAGCATTTTCGCCATTCCATTGCCGCACATCTCGGCAGAATTCCAAATTCCACCGCCACCATCTTGATGGTTGGCGTTCAACGACTGTACGTTTTTCGGTAACTTTCTCCCACGCACTGCCAACTTGTGGAATCAACTGTCGCCAGCGGTGTTTCCGATTTAGGGACCTTCAAGAAACGAGCCTATTCCTATCTCAAAGGTCGGCAACGCACCTACAGCTCCTGTGGTGCTGTGGATGTGCATGGGCGACGGTGATCACTTAAGATCAGGTGAGCCGTATGCTCGTTTGCCACTTTTCATATAAAAATATATATATCTATATCCATTTATACACGTATTATATTTATTGTACTCTTATTGCCTGTTGTCTGTATTAATTCCATGTAAATGTGGTATGGCATGGCCACGACTTTGGGTAGTCCTGGGCACTGCTGAAAATCAGCGCTGTCGGTGTCCAATATTGGCATCATATCTTATGTTCTATTTGTCCGTTTTTTTCATTTCTTTAACTGTAATTTTTTTTTAAAAATTTTTCTGTCTTTTTGATGTGTTTCATATTTTTTGCCAATAAAGAATTATGGCTATGTCTTTAATCTAGACACGATGTATCTAGCCGTGCTCTCGCCGTACATATTTTTTTATTATATATATGTCCCACTGTAGGGCACAGGCCTCTCATTCTATAGCATCGCATTATATGTGCACAAACTTTAAGCGATGTTATAGTTGGGAGGGTCATTAAACACAGCATGGGTCCACTGGCGCCCGGACGGTCGCTCCCTATGCCAGAAACATGGAGATATCGGTGATAAATGTTGCCTTTACTTGTCTTTTTTGCTTTATCTAATGTCGTTCCATGTCATAAATATACATACAAATTATAATAAAGACTATCTTTGCTCATTGTCATTGGGTTGTATAATCTATCGATCCATGGCTTCCCACCAGAGCACTTAAAGTTGTCGTGGTGACGTCAGATGTGCCACTAAGTATCACAGCTATATTACCAAGTTCTGGTGCCTATTATCGTTTTCTTAAATTAATGAATGAATGACAAATTTTACATATTGATGTGATATGATATAATTGCGTGCGTAATGGGCGGTCACAATTGCTAATATATACGAAAACTTAATTATATACTAAAATCTTCCTATCGCGAACAGACAGACAGCTGGAGGCGACTTTTTTATACTATGTAAGGATAATGTAATGAAATATATAATTTTTCAATTTTAAAATGAACTTATTTTAAATAATTATTTGCACGCAATTAAAAACTACACTCGTGAGCAAAAATAAAGGGTCGGTTAAGAAAGTTTGAATATCTCTGAAGATAAAGACGCTAGCTAACTGAAATACATTGTGCATGATAGACAGTTAAATATACTTAATAGTCAACACTCTCCTCCTCGTAAATGAAAAAAGGCAAGATAAACTGTCTTGGCGCCGCAACACGAGGAGTGCCGACCCCAAATAAAGGGAAAAGGCATAGAAGAAGAGAGAGAGAGAGACAATTAAATATCCTTATAATATATATATTTTTAATTATTTTATTTATATTTCATTAAAAACATAAACTTAAACGAAAAAAGATATCTTACGTAAACTTGGATAATACAGTCAATAAATTTTATTATTTCGCCACACGGAGGCAACACTAAGTACTAAAATTTAAACAAAAATAAAATTTAATGAAAAATCCAAGTTTACGTAAGATATCCTTTTTCGTTTAAGTTTATGTTTTTCAACCCTGTAGTTCTGGGCTCTCAAGAATAAGGCTACGGTACCCTTGCCTGTCGTAGAAGGCGACTAAAAGGTGCCTCGGGTTCACTGGGTAACAAGGGTGTCGTCCGCCAAGGTGGACTCGGGAAGAAGGCGACATCGGCTGGCCCGATTGCGTCGCGTTCCACTGGAGATCCCGGAGCCCCTCACCATGCCCCGAGGAAGGGCCATCGGGGAGGTTTTAGTGGGTAAAAAGCCCACATAACCGCCGCCTTCCCTCTAGAGGGCGGGGTATCTTTTTGAAGATTTCCTACCCTTTAACAAAAAAAGTTTATGTTTTTAATAAATTAATATTTTATTTTTTATTTTAAGTATATTTAATTATCTATCATGCACAATTTATTTAAATAAGCTAGCGTCTTCATATTCCGAGATATTCAAACTTTCTTAACCGACCCTTTATTTTTGCTCTCGGCTATATTCACATAATGGTACCAAAGGATAATAACTTCACACGCGCGTTTATAAGCACATGCACATTTTTTTCTCACTTATAAGTTTTTATATAATTATATGTTTTATTGTTACAGCCGGAGAGGTTGAACGTATTCAAAAACGACCAGGACAGCTGGGACTACACATGTGAGTATTGACCGTTGTGTTTTGTTGTCGGTAGTTGTACGGTCGTGTACGGAACGATTTCCACGCGCGATAACTTGTTTTGTTGCATGCAGTTACTATCGACGGTTAGAAGGCAAAGAGACTGAGTGAAGCAAGGATATTGGTATAATTTCTTCCCGTCTTGAGACAGGGTTGGCATTAGGTATTCTCCTCCATTTAACCCTCTTAAGTCTCTTTTGATCTCTCTTAAAATCTTTGGTATCCTGTTCAATTAAATTGTCAGTGCATTTTAGGACGACCGCGATAAATTGCTAAAATCGTCTTTTCATTTTGCTTCTGGTGGGTTTGGTCTCATTGAATTTAGAGTAATGTGAACACTCGGAAGACCACAAAAAGCTTGTATGTTCATTAAAAAAACAGCTTTTGAATATTGTATTGTACCATGCAGACACAGTCGTCTTGATTCATCAAAAAAAAAGCAGACTAAATGTTGCCAGCGTAAAGGCCTATCTCTATAAAAATCCAATATTATGGTTAATTTATTAGTGCTTCGATACTCACCGGGGGGACCCTTGTTGAGTTACTAGCGATAGAGGTTCAGGCTAAGCGACCAAAAGCTATGCCACCTCTCAATCCGGTAAAGCAGTCACGGTCAATTCAAAGTCTGGCCAATCTCGGTAGTTCGTCAAAAAAAAAGTTTAATTTATTATCAAAGATATACATTAGTCAAAACGAAACTGTTTTTGTTATCAGTATTAAGCGCCCAAGGTCGGCACGGATGCGGCACGACGAACACCAGAGGCCACTTTTTAAAACTTACCACTGCCATAATGCACCTGGCAGTCAGGACAAAGAAAATGGGAAATAAAAATAAATCCTGAATAATTTCAATATTGCTGCACGAGCAATGGCAGCAGAATATATATAGGAAAAAAGTAGAAAAATAAAAAAAAATCGACAAAGATCCGTTTTTTAAATCGCAAATGCTTTTTTTGTTGACGAACTACACAGATTGGCCAGAGAAGCTGGCCTTGACTGCTTCACCGGATTGAGAGGTGGCATAGCTCTTAGGTCGCTTAGCCTGAACCTCTATCGCTAGTAACTCGACACAAGGGTCCCCCCGGTGGGGGGTAACCTCGGCTTGGTCGGTTAAAAATAAATTTATTCTTTCACAAATGCAAGAAGCATTTCCTTTTAGTAAATGCCTATTCACTAAAAGGAAGTACCCACATTGTTATCGGAGGGAAAGACAGAGAAGAAGACGCGTGTAAACTATTCCAGTCTTTTTCTGTACGAATAATGAAAGACGAAGCGTTTAGTTCCATTATATTAAACTTTTAATGCTTCTTGCTTTTTGTAAAACATCCGACTGGTTTGTCAGTCACTTTGCCTTTAACCGTCAGTATGTAGAAGCGTAATTGTCACGGTTCTTCTGAGTGTAATGGAAGTCGTTAAGTATATGGCTGCTATTTTAGAAGTAGCACTACACTACACTGACTATTTCTGACTGTACACTTCACTCGTATTGAAATTATACTTGTAAAGTGTATATACCCTAAAACTTAATACAAAGATACCAAACTGTATTACATCCTTAATGTAACATGACTAACATTTAATAATTTTGTATTAAATAAATAGAGCCGTGGTAGCTCAGTGTCCAGCCGGTTGGCTCTTGTTGCATAGTACGCTAGCAACCCGAGTTCGATCCCCGGTGCCGGCACCAATAAATTTGCTGTTGCAATTTTATGTGCTGATTAACCACGCGCTCGGCGGTGAAGGAAAACATCGTGAGGAAACCTACATGTGTTAGAAAAAAATTCGAACACATGTGAAGCCTTCCAATCCGCATTAGTGCCTCTTTATGGCGAAGACCTGTGCCCAACAGTGGTACATAAATATATAGGCTGTAAGTTTAACTTACGAATAAAAAAAAGCGTCCTTGTGTAGTATATTTTTCTGTTTTTTTTTTAATATTGTGCGCTACCTTGCTCAACATCGTACACAATATATTTTATCATATTATTAACAGCAATACATCTAGAGTCTCATTAGAGGTAATTTATTAAAGACTTACTGACTTTGTTTCAGAGATTCACTTGTAAAGGGCTTTTCCTCCAGCATAACTCACTTGTTCTAAACTGTACACTAATCGTCTACAGAGAGAGTCTCTTTATCCTCCTCCTTTTATCCTAAATTTCTAGTATATGCATCTCTTTCAAAGACGGAAGCGGAAACGGCCTTGGTTGCCGACAACCAATAAAAGTAATTTAGTTGACTAAACTAAAATACTTTTATAGTCAGTCCATTAACTTTATAGATTATAATATTCAGTAGGACCAACTGTCGCTAACAATAATATTTAAAACTAATTTGGCATTCAGTAGGACCAACTGTCGCTAACAATAATATTTAAAACTAATTTGGCATTCAGTAGGACCAACTGTCGCTAACAATAATATTTAAAACTAATTTGGCATTCAGTAGGACCAACTGTCGCTAACAATAATATTTAAAACTAATTTGGCATTCAGTAGGACCAACTGTCGCTAACAATAATATTTAAAACTAATTTGGCATTCAGTAGGACCAACTGTCGCTAACAATAATATTTAAAACTAATTTGGCATTCAGTAGGACCAACTGTCGCTAACAATAATATTTAAAACTAATTTGGCATTCAGTAGGACCAACTGTCGCTAACAATAATATTTAAAACTAATTTGGCATTCAGTAGGACCAACTGTCGCTAACAATAATATTTAAAACTAATTTGGCATTCAGTAGGACCAACTGTCGCTAACAATAATATTTAAAACTAATTTGGCATTCAGTAGGACCAACTGTCGCTAACAATAATATTTAAAACTAATTTGGCATTCAGTAGGACCAACTGTCGCTAACAATAATATTTAAAACTAATTTGGCATTCAGTAGGACCAACTGTCGCTAACAATAATATTTAAAACTAATTTGGCATTCAGTAGGACCAACTGTCGCTAACAATAATATTTAAAACTAATTTGGCATTCAGTAGGACCAACTGTCGCTAACAATAATATTTAAAACTAATTTGGCATTCAGTAGGACCAACTGTCGCTAACAATAATATTTAAAACTAATTTGGCATTCAGTAGGACCAACTGTCGCTAACAATAATATTTAAAACTAATTTGGCATTCAGTAGGACCAACTGTCGCTAACAATAATATTTAAAACTAATTTGGCATTCAGTAGGACCAACTGTCGCTAACAATAATATTTAAAACTAATTTGGCATTCAGTAGGACCAACTGTCGCTAACAATAATATTTAAAACTAATTTGGCATTCAGTAGGACCAACTGTCGCTAACAATAATATTTAAAACTAATTTGGCATTCAGTAGGACCAACTGTCGCTAACAATAATATTTAAAACTAATTTGGCATTCAGTAGGACCAACTGTCGCTAACAATAATATTTAAAACTAATTTGGCATTCAGTAGGACCAACTGTCGCTAACAATAATATTTAAAACTAATTTGGCATTCAGTAGGACCAACTGTCGCTAACAATATAAAAATATTAAAAAACGCAGCGACGGACACGCTAGTTTTCTTGTCATACCGAAAGTTAGAACAAATTATGGTAAAAGATCTATTTGTTTTGAAGGAGCACAGCTGCACACATTACGAAGAGGGTAAACACATTTAGCATTAAAAATGCAACTTGCTAAATTCCTCAACGATAGCTAATCGTCTCCAAGCAAATGAATGCGTTAGGTGACTACTTTTCTCGTGTGACAGCGAAATTATTGTTTACAATGCCAAGTTTATTCGATGATCAACTAAATTATTAATAATGAATTAAAGATACAATAAGGTTCAGGTAAATCACTAAGATATCATTAGTAGTTATTATGCATAACAATCGCTGGGTGCTAGCTGTTGCTAGCTAACACTTGTTTAAAGGGTTTACTTAAATCCTATGTTATATAGGTTGCATTGTGCCTTAGTTTAGAAAAATGTTGGTTTGAGATTTTGGTTTATGACAATTTTAACGACAACGAGCACGAATGTAGAGGGTAGATTTAATATATGATACTTCAGATATGATCCGTGTCATGTTAGCAACCGGAGTTTGATCCCCGGTGCCGGCACTACTTGTTTGTTGAAATTTTTAAATAGATTTACCACGCACTCGGCGGTGAAGGTAAAACATCGTGAGGAAACCTACATGTGTTAAAAAAAATTCGAACACATGTGAAGTCTTCCAATCCGCACTAGTGCCTCTTTATAGCGAAGACCTGCGCCCAACAGTGGTACATAAATATATAGGCTGTAAGTTTAACTTACGAATAAAAAAAAGCGTCCTTGCGTAGTATATTTTTCTGTTTTTTTTTTTTAATATTGTGAGCTACCCTGCTCAACATCGTACACAACATATTTTATATTTTATCATATTATTAACAGCAATACATCAAGAGCCTTAGAGGTAATTTATTAAAGACTTACTGACTTTATTTTAGAGATTCACTTTTAAAGGGCTTTTCCTCCAGCATAACTCACTTGTTCTAAACTGTACACTAATTGTCTACAGAGAGAGTTCTCTCCTTTTTATCCTAAATTTCTAGTATATGCATCTCTTTCAAAGACGGAAGCGGAAACTGCCTTGGTTGCCGACAACCAATAAAAGTAATTTAGTTGACTAAACTAAAATACTTTTATAGTCAGTCCATTAACTTTATAGATTATAATATTCAGTAGGACCAACTGTCGCTAACAATAATATTTAAAACTAATTTGGCATTCAGTAGGACCAACTGTCGCTAACAATATAAAAATATTAAAAAACGCAGCGACGGACACCCTAGTTTTCTTGTCATACCGAAAGTTAGAACAAAATATGGTAAAAGATCTATTTGTTTTAAAGGAGCACAACTGCAGTTGTGCTCCTTCAAAACAACACATTACGAAGAGGGTTTACGCATTTAGCATTAAAAATGCAACTTGCTAAATTCCTCAACGATAGCTAATCGTCTCCAAGCAAATGAATGCGTTAGGTGACTACTTTTCTCGTGTGACAGCGAAATTATTATTTTATAATATTAGATACTTATTGTTCTTATGTTAGTGACCTGTAATGTCTGAAGTGAGAATAAAATTTCTTTTACCTAAACCTTTATGTATGTACTCGTTCAGCGTAGATTATTTTATATATACATAACTCTTTGATTTTAAGTCTATGTTGGTTTTTCCTCGTCTATATGTATAGTAATTCATATCCAAACTTACAGTACAATATTTTTTTATTTAAAAAATAATTTTCGCCATTCAACAGTTCTATGTTCTTTGGAAATATTATTCAAGCTGACAAGTAGTAGAACGAGTCAGTAAACTTACGTTAACTCGCCCGAATTGCCTTCTTAAAAGTTAAAATTTCAATCTCATTCGGTACGTTTCTTAACAGAGCTGGTACGGTTAAGAAATATTCAAGTCGGAGAGACTGTAAAGAGAGCGCGTTCAGCCGGAACACGTTGAATTTTCAACAGCTGCAAAAAGTGATTGCCATGTTTCTTTTATTTCAATTCTTTCCAGTGGCAACTTCGGTACAGCTTTTAATATCCGCTTTACCATCATTGTATAGAATCAGCTATATGAATGTTGAATAGTCTTTTTAAAATAATACTTCTTTACGCATGCTTGGCTTGGGAAGAAAGCTGGGTAATTACGAAAGGCGTGATCGAGTGAGGTCCCACCCCTTAGATGCTAGGAGCGTTGCTGGAGTTTCTTCGGCCACTTCTTCTCCCAGCGCCAATGCTTCCAGAAGTGGCACTCAAAGTTAGTTTAGCTTTTCAAATGTCCCTTAGATTATCCGTGAAATAGCTACCGACCGAGTCGTGGTTCGGCCCTCTCGGGCGCCCTCGGATCGGAATGCTTACGCGTAACATAGTCACCGTCCAAGCCGAGGTTACCCTCCACCGGGGGGACCCTTGTGTCGAGTTACTAGCGATAGAGGTTCAGGCTAAGCGACCTCTCAATCCGGTGAAGCAGTCAAGGCCAGCTTCTCTGGCCAATCTGTGTAGTTCGTCATAAAAAAAAAATCGACTGAGGCGAAGGGAAGTTGAGAGGGAGATATAAGTAAAGATAAAGATACAAGATATTATAGTTAAAGGTACGATCTGCGAATCGTAAGATCTTAGGTTCGAATCCACTATTCGACTATTGACGTGAACCATCTCCTAGCACAAGCTTAAGGTTAGTTGGAATGGTTAACAAGAATTTTAGTAACATTTTCTGTAAAAAACAACAAAAAAAAGAAATATTGCTAGCTTTCGTTTAATTAAAAAAAAAAACACAATTTAAAATTAATAAGTTAAAGTTTGACGAATAAAATCATGCAGCCGGTGCTTAAACAAAATAAATCCTTTACTACAAGCACCAGCTTCCTTCCAGTTACGCTAATATTTTATTTTCTGGGTTGTGAAAACAGTGTATAGTGTTTTTTGCGAATTGAGATTGTGTGGTTGTATGCTGTCGTGATGGTATGTGTGGCAATTAGTATAATTTTATAGCATAGTATTGGTTCAACTGTTTTTTTTTATTGTTTTTAGATCGCAACCACAGACCTGTGTCCGTGCTCTTTTCCAATACACATAAATTGTTCACTCTGCATTTATTAAAAGAGCGCCACTTCTACAGTTACTATGTTCCTTTTTTTTGGTAATGCCTGAATTTGAAGGTGCCAGAAATAGCTGCGGTTCACGCGTCGCAGACGCCCCGCTGCATTGCTATTAGTTTCTCCGCGACCGCTGTTGTCCTTGCTTCTCATGGCCATTTTTAGGTTGTAGTCCACTATCCTCTCCCTTGATGCGGCCATTGCCTTTGTCATCAGTCTTCCTGTGGCGTCGTCACAGTCATCTGTATAATAGACACAGCTGACGGTGTGTCGGGATATCGCCATCACTGCATGTTGGACGCTGTCGTGCAGTTGCAGTTTTTTCGTCACTGTTCTGACTGATCCGTACGTGAGGCCTTGGGCCTCGTGCACGGTTCAACTGTTATAATATTCGAATAACAGTCTTATTAATAAATAAACTACTTATAATAATCACAAGATGACAATATTATTTTATTATAATATTGTTTCAAATTCAGTTCACTTTCTTATCTCGAAGCCTCATGACCTCGCAATCTTGCGGAGTAATCTCAAGATTTGCAATTTCCGCAGCCCGGTTCAATATTAACCATTTTAAAGATGGCGTTTAATGGAAAAATCTTCTCCTCATTATAAAGTACATTTGAATTCACTTAAATGGGATGAATAAATGTTTGAGATTATATAAGAATTGAGGAAGCAGACAAAGCCGGGCGCTGGTGACCGAAATATCCGATGTCCTATCCATATAGTATCCATCTGTACCATAGATATTTCAGTGCTACAGACAATCATTTACTATAATTTGTTTTCATTGATATCGAGCGCTTGACGCGCGAACGATAAGTAAATAAAGCGCCTTTACAACCGACTTTAAAAAAGGAGGACGTTCTTAACCTCATAACTTTCGATTGGGTGAACCAATTTTGATGATTTTTTTTATTTTAAAGCTGGTGTTACCTATGCGGTCCACAATGGGATCCATGAGAAAACCATATAAGTATTAAATTTATATTAAATATGTGTGCGACAAATGGACAAATAACTCAATATCATGCCGACCGACTTCGATTTTATTTCATTTTCATTTTTTATTGGGAAGGTAGTTTGATGGAAGTTTGGGTAAGTTGTCACTAATTCTATTTCGTAATATTCCTATGTCAAATATGTGTGGAGGGTGGGTGCTGCGGAAGTACTGGCCGCGCTACAGCTGCGGACGCCTGGCAGTAACGTGTACATGCACCGTCGTCCGCACTGTTCCTACATTGTCTCCAGGACTAACTTGTCCAGGAACTCTATGCTGTCGCCCGCGGTTGGGTTTGTCAATATCATATCACTACACATTGATATATTTTGTTGCACTGCAGTCGGTCTTTAACGAAGCTGTCTACAAATGCGTGGAAGGAGCTTAACTCTAATCTATATATTTGTTGATAGTGCATCAAGCTGCTTCTTATCTGTTTTAATTTTAATTTTAGACATGGACATTTATTTATTGGCATCACAATAAAAAAACACATCACAGACAGAATATAACACACATTAAAAAATAATGAAAAATAGACAAAACACAGTTAAAGTTACACGGACACATAATACAAAACATATGATGCCAATATCGGACACTGTCTCAGCATATGCTGTCGCAAGGATGTGACAGCGCTGATTTTCAGCGGTGCCCGGGACTACCTAAAGACGTGCACGCGCAATACTACTTTTATATGGAATTTATACAGACAATAAGAGTATAATAAATATGATACATGAAAAAAACAGTTATGAGATTAAAATATATTTTATACAATAAAATAATAGATGAAAAAATTCATAAATAAATATATTATTAAGTCAAAAATAAACTAAAATAAATAATATGATAATTAAACGTATAAAGTTTAAATTATGTAATGAAATATTAAAAATGTTGGAAACAACAAGCCACCGATATCGAGTAATTTTAGTAACATCTATATACTTATCTTGGGTTTTATAACATCAATTTGGTTTATGTGTAACGGTGTTATAATTTTTTTTTGTTTTAAATAAATAAATATTCTATTTGAAGTCTGTTATTGCTCGCAAACATCCTTGTTAAACGGTGTTCAAAATAGCGAAACAATGAACTGTCATTTTATATTATCACGAATTCCTTACGTTAGACTTGTCGCATCAATTTTCCGTTCCGCCATCGATGCCCCTCGATCGTGTTGGAGAACGTGCAAAAAACCTCCGGCTAAGTGCCAAATGTTGATGCACTTTGCATAAATTTACACTTTTTAAAGCGGAGCGTTAAGCTATAAATCGTTTATAGCTCATCCAGTCTACTTAGAGCCTTGAATAATCCATTTAATAGACTTTAATTATGAATCACTTTGTATGTTTTGTGTTGTGTTCTTTATCACCTACGTTACAAAAGTTTATATGTTTGAAGCTTTCTAGAGTAAAGTGAATAGGCTTTAACTAAGCTAGTGAACCTTTTTGTTTTTTTTTTGTTGACGGGGAGGAAATCTTCAGAAAGATACCCCGCCTTCTGGGAGGATGGCGGCGGTTATGTGGGGTTCTTACCCACTAAAACCTCCTGGGTGCATGACGAGGGGCTCCGGGATCTCCAGTGGAACGCACCGGAGCCCCTCTGCACTGTGCTCAAGGAGAGCACGTCCCGGTGGGGGAGTTTACTCCCTCCCCCCCTGTGCCCTCGCAGCGGAAGGCAACACGGGCCAGCCGATGTCGCCTTCTTCATGGGACCACTTGGGTGGACGACTCAGGCACCCACCCTTGTCGCCCAGTTAACCCGAGGCCCCATATAGTCGCTTTCTACGACATACAGGGGATATTCCTGATTTCACACAGTCACAACGGTTACCCATTCGACAGCTGACATTGTTAGTCCGTGTGGACTATGTCGATAACTCTAATGTTTGTGCACCAGCCGTGCCATAAGTGTCTTCGTTTTGACTTCATCTATATATATATATATATATAGATGAAGTTATGATATTGTATTTACTAATATGTACAGGGGTGTAGGTAATGATCTTCATTCGGTCGATAAGAGAATGAATACCGAGGGGAATGAATAATTTAATATATTATGAGAGTTAAATTAAATATTTAATAATGTAAGTTTATTGTTTAAATAAAATAAAGCAAAATCTAGCCAGGCGAAGCGGGTTGGGTACGCTAGTATATCAGTAAAACGTCATGAAACTTGCTCCGAGAATTAATAATTTGTTCAAATTTGAAACAGTCGTCTATTTTTAAAGTAGATATCAAAATAAACTGTCAGGTTTTTTATTACTATTTCGTCTAACCGCCCGCCACTTCTATTCGAAACTCCGAGCTAAGTTCTATTTCAATAAAACCCACTTCAAGTTAACTGCCTCCGGTGATTTACCTGTCCGCTTTCACATTTAAATAAGGCCAGTGGAAACTCTGTCTAGAGAGGAGTGGATATTCCCGGGTTGTGACTGGTGTAATAATCTCAGTATTCGCTTAGAATATTCATGCATTCATTTTAAGTATCACCTATTTTAGAGTCGTATTTGCATTTGTGTACTTAATATCTGCTGTCACTTTATAAGCGTTATGAATGCGATGCCGTTTCCGTTTATTTAAAAACATTAGTAACAATACCAACTTTAGCAGTATCACAGCATCGGTTCTGCTGTTTCAAAAATGGCTTCGGCAATATTTGGAAAGGAAGGCACGAAAGATCTCGTTACACCGTGAACTCGAATCACGATTCAGTCGATTTTTATGACGAACTACACAGATTGGCCAGAGAAGCTGGCCTTTACTGCTTCACCGGATTTGAGAGGTGGCACAGCTCTTAGATCGCTTAGCCTGAACCTCTAAACCATATACTTGATGCCAATTTAAGACTTATATAGTTTTCGCATGTATGCCATTGTCAGAGTTGAACCAAATGGTAAGCACCAGCTTTGCAACATAAAAGAATCATCTAAATCGGTTGGCGTGATATTGAGTTATAGCCCATATACTTGATGCCAATTTGAGACTTATATAGTTTTCGCATGTATGCCATTGTCAGAGTTGAACCAAATGGTAAGCAGCAGCTTTCAAACATAAAAGAATCATCTAAATCGGTTGGCGTGATATTGAGTTATAGCCCATATACTTGATGCCAATTTGAGACTTATATAGTTTTCGCATGTATGCCATTGTCAGAGTTGAACCAAATGGTAAGCAGCAGCTTTCAAACATAAAAGAATCATCTAAATCGGTTGGCGTGATATTGAGTTATAGCCCATATACTTGATGCCAATTTAAGACTTATATAGTTTTCGCATGTATGCCATTGTCAGAATTGGACCAAATGGTAAGCAGCAGCTTTCAAACATAAAAGAATCATCTAAATCGGTTGGCGTGATATTGAGTTATAGCCCATATACTTGATGCCAATTTAAGACTTATATAGTTTTCGCATGTATGCCATTGTCAGAATTGGACCAAATGGTAAGCAGCAGCTTTCAAACATAAAAAGAATCATCTAAATCGGTTAATCCAGTCGAAAGTTATGTATGTAGGGTACACATAAAAAATATATATACAGAAGAATTGGGTTTAACGCTTAATCGAGTTCTGTTGTACCGACGGGCAGGTTTCGCTCTGTTGTTGTAATTCTCTGTTGTTCGATTGTGCTCGGAATTTTTGTATCGCTGTCCTGTTGTACAAATTTACGCAGTGTTTTTATTCGCTTTTCCCGTTCTAACGACTCTTTTGTATTGTTAGGCGAGGCGTCTCTTTTAGAGGCGTGTTTCACTGTGAATTTTATTGAATTTTTCGACGTTTTCTACTACACTCTATCATCTCTCTTCAGTGATCTCATATAACGCTGCAGTACCTGCATGATAGGGTATTTTGAAAATTATATTTAGATACGAATTACATAATGATGAAATACGAATTATAATTTTCGGTCTTACCGACAAGACACATCGTTTTATATATAATATAAGTAAACAATTGATTACCTATTTTTGTTGATTGGGGAATATTCAAGAAGATTGGGGTTATGTAGGGTTCTTACTCACTAAAACCCCCTGGTGGCCCTTCCTCGGTGCATGGTGAGGGGCTCCGGGATCTCCAGTGGAACGCACCGGAGCCCTTCTGCACTGTGCTCTCCAAGTGCACGTCCCGGGGGGAGTTTTATCCTTCCGCCCTGTGCCCTCGCAATGTATGGCGCGACACGGGACAGCCGATGTCGCCTTCTTCCCGGGTGCTTTTTAGCCTTGTCGCCCAGTGAACCCGAGGCCACATATAGTCGCTTTCTACGACATACAGGGGATATTCCTGATTTCACACAGTCACAACGGTTACCCATTCGACAGCTGACATTGTTAGTCCGTGTGGACTATGTCGATAACTCTAATGTTTGTGCACCAGCCGTGCCATGAGTGTCTTCGTTTTGACTTCATCTATATATATATATATATATAGATGAAGTTATGATATTGTATTTATAATATATAAAAAGAGGAAGTGTATGGGTTTTTTCCCTATAGGCTCCGAAACGGCTTGACCGTTTCCAATGAAACTTTCAGGGAATCTTCAGATTGACCTGGCGAGTAATTTTTTTGACTATCGGAACACTCCTCTTTTTGAACTGTCAAACAAGCCATACGTCCTACTTTTATTTCTGACATTAACTTTAGCTCGATATGTTTTTGTACAAATGATAAGAATGATATTGTATTTACTAATATGTACAGGGGTGTAGGTAATGATCTTCATTCGGTCGATAAGAGAATGAATACCGAGGGGAATTAATAATTTAATATATTATGAGAGTTAAATTAAATATTTAATAATGTAAGTTTATTGTTTAAATAAAATAAAGCAAAATCTAGCCAGGCGAAGCGGGTTGGGTACGCTAGTATATCAGTAAAACGTCATGAAACTTGCTCCGAGAATTAATAATTTGTTCAAATTTGAAACAGTCGTCTATTTTTAAAGTAGATATCAAAATAAACTGTCAGGTTTTTTATTACTATTTCGTCCAACCGCCCGCCACTTCTATTCGAAACTCCGAGCTAAGTTCTATTTCAATAAAACCCACTTCAAGTTAACTGCCTTCGGTGATTTACCTGTCCGCTTTCACATTTAAATAAGGCCAGTGGAAACTCTGTCTAGAGAGGAGTGGATATTCCCGGGTTGTGACTGGTGTAATAATCTCAGTATTCGCTTAGAATATTCATGCATTCATTTTAAGTATCAACTATTTTAGAGTCGTATTTGCATTTGTGTACTTAATATCTGCTGTCACTTTATAAGCGTTATGAATGCTATGCCGTTTCCGTTTATTTAAAAAACATTAGTAACAATACCAACTTTAGCAGTATCACAGCATCGGTTCTGCTGTTTCAAAAATGGCTTCGGCAATATTTGGAAAGGAAGGCACAAAAGATCTCGTTACACCGTGAACTCGAGTCGATTTTTTTTATGACGAACTACACAGATTGGCCAGAGAAGCTGGCCTTGACTGCTTCACCGGATTGAGAGGTAGCATAGCTCTTAGGTCGCTTAGCCTGAACGTCTATCGCTAGTAACTCGACACAAGGGTCACCTCGGTGAGGGGTAACCTCGACTTAGACGGTTACTATGGTACGCATAACCATTCCGATCCGAGAGAGGGACCGGACCCACGACTCGGTCGGTTGTTATTTCACGGATAAACTTCAGTCGATATCCTTTTAATTTATGCAGTAAGAGTAGTATATATGTATATTGTTGTTTTGTAAAATATTTTTAGACGAAAGTTTCTGTCCATAAAAAGGTTGTCTGGATGAGATTGCTTTTAGCGATAAGACCGGCCATTGCGCATGCCGGTTTAGTTACTATTTCTGTGATGTATTTTGTTTTTAATTGTTGCGCAATAAAGAATATTCATTCATTCATTCATTTATAAGAGGACAGATAAACGTCTCTCCATTATTTTAGTCTAGATTTGTGAAAGGTGGGATTAATTAACGTTAGGTTAACCACACTCCCTTTGATCGCCATGCTTTCTTAAATTCTTTTCTTCTTTACCCCATAAATAGTTGATTTAATAATAATTGGTAGTGAAGCAGTAAACATTCTATCCAGATAATTCTTTTTATACATTTCAAGTTACTATTTTAATTATAGGCATATTGTTTGTGTGTGCGTGAATGTATGAGAGCTTGTCAATTGACCACATTTAACTTATTCTCACAACCTTCATAGTTCAGTGTTTCAAGCCACTTTAAAATTTCATGCTTGGTTTTATATAATTTTTTTGTCTAATATCTAATAGTCTATTAATTTTATTATACATGTGAGGTTCAAGAAATCAGAAATGTTTATTAACAAAAGCTCATTTGAAATTACATGTTGGATTTAAAATGATATTTCTTTCTGCTACTATACTTATGGTCTTTTGTTTCTGTTGCAATTATTACGTATCTGAAACTAGGTTATATTCCTGTCGAGTTTAGTGCTTCTTTTTGTGCAGTGTGTTTTAGTACCATGTCAATATCGACGCTGTAAAACAAAAACGTAGTAACCCACAAAAATGAAATTGTTCACCGGAACCGAAAAACATGAAGCGTCAATAGCCTAATGGTTTAGGCTACGGCCTGCGAATCGTAAGGTCGTGGGTTCCAATCCAACATTCGACTATTGCCGTGAACCATGTCCTAGCACAAGCTTAATCTTAGTTGGAATGGTTAACAAGATTGTTAGTAATATTTCTGAAAAAAATAATCTTGCTAGCTTTATTTAAAAAAAAATTCAACTTTAAACTTTTTGGACACAATATTTATTATTTTTTGCTAAATAAGTATTGTACCACTGCATTAAGCTAGAGTTTTCCTAAAAGAAAATCGTTTTACGTTACCAAAAATAAAAGAGAATCAATCTTGAAAACCCGATTTTCGCTATTTTCCATCTAATTGTTACAAGTCATATATCATTTGACGCGTCTTTTTTTTCTGATTCCAACGACGTAAAAAAGTGAAAATGGCCATATGTGGCACTTACTACGTTTCTGCTTTCCAGTGTCGATATATACTTCATCCAATGTAAGTTACACTCCAGACTGTTACACGGGCTCGTATCAAATATTCATACGTACGCTCTGCCATTGTTAGGAATTCGGATGCGGGGCGGTCATTTATTTTGTACGAGGCAATTTTTGAAGCTCATATTTGGCGAATAGCTGTAATCATTTCGTTAACGCCCAATTTATATTTTATGTCGGCTACCTAACTGTATGTACGGAGCAATAAAATGCTGTTGAATTTGTCCATTTGGAATTTTTATATACTTAATTAAACGGGTCTTATTAATCCCCTTATTTATGTATTAGAAACGATTAATCCGTACTAATATGTATACGAAAGTTACTCTGTGTATTTATTACGTAATCACGCCTAAACTACTGAACCGAATCAATAGAAATTTGATACAGAAATAAATTTAGAGCCTGACAGAAAGGACATAGGCTTCTTTTAATGCGAAAAAATAGCCCTGTAATGGGTTGAATAAAGGGATGAATGTTTCCATGAGAATTACGTCATTTTTAAAGTTTCTTGTGTGAAGTGACATTTATTTAGGCTTTTGAATAGATGTAAAAAAATATGCCATTCAACGGTTGTAAAAATGTTATCTCAAAATTTTTCCAAAATTTTTTGTGTGATCACGTCGGCTGTGTTTACGGCTGAGGCTGATAAAAATATAGAAGAAATTATGGACTTACTTCAATAAGCCATTTGCAATAAAATACTGTAAATAGCTTTATTTAATTATTAGCCTGAAATATTAGAAATGCTGCCAAAATCACTATTCCATACTGACTAAGACGCGGGCACAGCTTTTAATAAAATAAATAAAGACTACCACACCTCTTACTCGGTGGAAGAGGTAGGCAGATAGAGATTTTCATTTCGCAAGTTCCCGATACATTTCTCATTTAAAATATTTATTTATTTTTTCAAGAGAGGCATTTACTAAGCTTACCTTTACCTTTGAATTTCCACTTAACGTTAGGTGGGATCGTAGTCAAGAAATGTCAATCAATACAAATTTTTGCAAATTAGCAAATATCGCTTAGCAGGTTATTACGTTGATTATAATCGTTAGCGAGTGTTGCTATCAAACTACCGTCATTTGACGTGAAAGAGCTCGGAGCATGTCTTTTTGGAAAGCGTCCAACGACAACGATCTACAAAGGCATTTTGCCCGGCTATCTCTCTAGTCGTGCAAGTTCCCGGATTTAGAGGATTTGAGCCGTTTTAAGCATATTTGACAAAGAGTTGTGTAGTGAAATTGCCGAGTTTTAGTGCTTTGGAGGCAAAATTTGGCATGAGGCGTCAAATGGGATTGTGTTAATGTTTGCACCAGTTTTCTAGTTTTAGTGGACATACAACTATTTCCTTTTCACCAAACTCATTAGGTCACATATGTGACAGGGGATGAAATCCATGATCCTAAAAAACATATATGTCAGCATATGATATTATTTTGTCCTGAAGAAACAAGCTGACATTACAATAAGAGGTGATTGAATAAAGATTTTTAAAAAATTCAATCATGCTGTTAAAGTTACAGCCTTTATATATATAATATATATGCACCACTGCATAGTACGCTAGCAACCCGAGTTCGATCCCCGGTGCCGGCAACAATAAATATACAGTAGCAATTTTATGCTCTAATTTACCACGCGCTCGGCGGTGAAGGAAAACATCGTGAGGAAACCTACATGTCTTAGAAAATTTTTGTAATGCATGTGAAGTCTGCCAATCCGCACTAGGTGTGCGTGGCGGACTATGTCCTTATACTCTCTTTACGGAGAAGGCCTGCACCCAACAGTGGGACATGTATATTATATATATAAATGCTGTAACTTTCAGCAAGTGTTTCAACACGATCCCACCTGATGTTAAGTGGAAATGCAGTCCAGGATGTTACACTAGACTAGTTAATGCCTATTCACTCTACTCATCTGGAGACCCAAGTTGTGATTGGAGGGAAAGATAGACGCGGGCAAACTATTCCACTCCTTTGCTATACGAATAATGAAAGACGAAGCAAAGCGTTTCGTTCGGGTTTGGGGTTCACAACAAAAGGATGAAATCCAGCAGTACTTCTCTTGAAGTCCTGACTTCAAAAGATTATGACTGATTACAATATGGACCTGCATTGCCAGCATCGAACAACTGTTTTAGTTGGCACACGACAGGAATAAATTCTTTGAGCTGACTGCCAACCTCCAGTAGTGGAGAGAAATTTGAAGAAGAATCTTACCGTTAAGGGCTTTCAAGATCGATCTCGATATGTACCGGAAATGCGCAGTAGATAACAATTAATTATATCAAATTATCTGCTATACAGAACAAATTGGATATTAGATAAAACATTGTTTTTGACTATTACATCAATAGCGAGAGCGGGAAGTTGACCAGTAATCCCTGGCAATTTAAAATAACTTTAGATATAAACTCTTCATCCGGTTTTAAACCGCAGTCCGGTCACGTAAAACCAGTACAAACAGTTCGGGCCTAAACCAATAGAAATGCAACGCCGAGCGCAACGCAAATATATCGCTGGGGCGATTCGCGGCTTGTTTGCCGGTCTCATCGCCGGCGGTCTTTCGAAAGCTTCTCTTTTGTTTAATATCTTTCTACAGATCTATCTTGTTGATAATTTAAGTTAATTCAAGAGTTATATTGCAAGGTTCGCTACTTAGCTTAACTACTGGCCTTGTTATAATAAACGAAGATAGTAGAACTGAATCATAAATAAAAAAATATTCCCAAATGTTAGGTCGTTTACATGGAAAATGGTTACATCTTTACTATGAATATATTTGAGTTCAAGTTAATAAAATGGCTCGTTTAACTTTGAATTTATCTCGAGGGATATCTGCCAGTGAAAGTCCCGTCAAAATCGGTCCAGCCGTTTCAGCGATTATCCGGGACACATAGACAGACAAAAATTGGAAGAAAAGTTATTTCGGTCGCATTTGCATGTAGTAAAAAAGTTTTTTTTTAAAGAAAGCTAGGAATATTTTTTTTCAGAAATATTACTAACATTCTTATTAACCATTCCAACTAAGTTTATGCTTGTGCTAGGAGATGGTTCACGTCAAATAGTCGAATGGTGGATTCGAACCCACGACCTTACTATTCGCAGACCGTACCCTGCCATCACTTTCGCTAGAGTGACAATGGGCCGGCATTTTCCATACAATAAGTAGGTCAGATGCCGGTGAGCCTGGCAGAGTGTAATTTCCTCCCGCGACTCCCCCCGCCTCACGTTTCCGTCCGTCAGGCTTCACGTTGCGGGTAGTTCTGGAAAAATACTCCGTTCAAATTAAGTATCATTTTGTATTCATGTACCGCCGAGGTAAAGACGACTTCAAACCAAGACTACGCTAAAAATTGTGATGTAAGTCCTTACGTATTGTGGTGACTCAGTCTAGGGATGCAATGTCAGGTGAGGGACGCTATTTACTAATAAACAGCTAAATAGTTAATACTTCCACAGTTGCATTTGTATAAATGACCAGCGTACCCAGCCCGCTTCGCCGGTCTAGATTTTGCTTTATTTTATTTAAATAATAAACTTACATCATGAAATATTTAACTCAACTCTCACAATATATTAAATTATTAATTTCTCTCCTTATTCATTCTCTTCTCGACCGGGTGAAGATAATTACCTACACCCATGTACATATCAGTAAATACAATTTCATTCTTATCATTTATACAAAAACATATCGGGCTCGAGTTAATGTCAGAAATAAAAGTACGACGTATGGCTTGTTTGACAGTTCAAAAGAGGAATGCTCTGTCACCAAACTTTACAGGATTACTCGCCAGGCCAATGTGAAGATTCCTGAAAGTTTCATTGAAATCGGTCCAGCCGTTTCGGAGCCTATATGGAACATACCCACACTCTTTCTTTTATATATATAGATATACTGGAATCGTCTAAGATACAGGCTCGGTTTAGTTTAGACGTTATAAAATCTTTAGTAATATGTTTATTTTCATAAATATAAGTATATTGTGTTAAACAGTCATATGTTAGTATTTTGGGTCGATAAAATTATTTTTATTTTAATGTAAATATTTTACTGTGTGTAGTGTTCACCTGTGTTAGAACTGGACCCTGAAACTGCTAAACCAATTATGTATAAAATGATTTACTTTAGTACTCTTTTCTTATTATCCGTGAAATAGCAACCGAGTCGTGGTACGGCCCTCCCGGGCGCCCTCGGATCGGAATGCTTACGCGTAACATAGTACCCGTCCAGGCCGAGGTTACCCCTCTCCGGAGGTGTTTCGAGTTACTAGCGATGAGGTCAGGCTAAGCCGCCTAAGAGCTATTCCACCTCTCAATCTGGTGAAACAGTCTGCTTCTCTGATTAATCTGTGTAGGTCCGTCAAAAAGCTTCTCTATTTAATTAGTCTCTTATTCGGTTAAAAAGTAGTCTCTTATTTAGTTCAACTGTACCGAAGACTATATTTCCAACTAAAAGGATCATTTAAAATGTAATACGATTAAGTACTTTCTGACACGGAAATACCTTTGCAACCGTCGCTATTCGAAACTCAACTCTAGTACGTTAGTATTAAAACTCAATATACTATCAGACAATACGTGTAGCTCTCATAATGATAACAACGCAAATTCAACTTTAAATTCAATACGCTAAGTTCAGATTGACCTGATTTAACTTGACGTGCTTAAAGTTTACAATGCGCAGAACTTGGTCAGTTATGTAGTTGGAAATGAAGTTGGTTTTCGTTTGAACGTTACGTGGAAAGATCGGATGAATATTTTCAGAGTTTATACGAAGACGTTACGTGGAACTGAAATGTAGTCTACACTGTATGTTGTGAGTGCATTCGGCTTGGAATATATTAGCAAAGTAGAAATAGATTACGGGCCCGATTTCAGTCCTGTAGTTCTGGGCTCGCAGAATATGACTACGGAATCCACTGCCTGTCGTAGAAGGCAATAGACAAGGGAGTAACCTCCCCCCCCCCGTCAACAAAAAATAAATAAAACGGGCCCAGCGTGGTGTAATCACACAAAGTTGAAGAACGTAGGTTTGGTTCCACGCCGGAAGTACTACAATTAGGTGTCAATAGCCTAATGGCCTGCCAAACATAAGGTATTGACGTGAACCATCATAATATTTTCAAATGTTTAAAAATATCTCAATTAGAAGACTTGGTCGGAAAAACTATCAATTTATTAAAATATGGTCACCACTTATAAAGGGAACATAAACCATTTAATTTATAACATAAAGAAAACAAAAAGAGCCGAAGTGCCAGCAAATAATACAACAAAGGGTTCTGTACATATAATTGAATAAGATATCGAGGGTCCCTGTCAATACTGTCCCGCTGTTTACTGAGCAACGCTATGAATGCTAAACATTTCCAGTGTGCTTGTGACACATCGTCATGGTGAATGGCTTAAAAACACGTTGTGTTTTTCTTTAGAAGAAAAACACTACTGTTGCATAGATGGTGTACATCGAGGGTTCATCTCGCAGCCAACTGTGACAAATGGGCGTTTCGCTTTTCGGTTCGTTAAGTTCAAATAAAAACGTATTTTAATTTTTTTTTCTTTTTTTTTTAAAAAAGAAAGCTAGCAATATTTCTGTTTTTTTTCATAAATATTACTAACATTCTTGTTAACCATTCCAATTAAGTTTAAGCTTGTGCTAGGTAGGACATGGCTCACGTCAATAGTCGAATGGTGGATTCGAACCCACGACCTTACGATTCGCAGGCCGTGCCCTAAACCATTAGGCTATTGACGCTTAAATTAGTGCCCGGTATAGGGGTTTAATTCTTATCACTTAGCTAACATCGTTTGGTGCGTGGACGAGTGCAAGTCTATTCGTCTTCGATCCATTATTTATTTGTCAGTCTTTGTACCACTTGTTACCTTTTAACTTTCGACTGGGTGAACCGATTTTGTAGATTATTTTTTAATTCATAGCTGGTACTCCCATGTAGTCCCATTTCAATTTGGTCTGATTCTGACAATGGCATCCATGAGAAAACGATATAAGTCGTTAATTTGCGTTAAGTATGTGCGCGACAAATTAATCGATAACTCAATATCACGACAACCGATTTCTATGATTCATTTGTTTTGGAAAGTAGGCTGCATAGTGCTCGAAACGTCAGAAAACCAGCTATAAAATCCGTGAAATTGGCATTGTTTCAATTTTTAGTCAATTTCTTTTTGCCACCTAAACGGAAGCGCAAAAATCCGTTTCATAAACGCTTCTTTTCACTTCTCTCCACGGCTAATGCGGTATTTTCCTTCTATTCACAATTTAATAAGCAGGGACACCTCATTAAAAGTTTTAATGAAACAAAAACTTTATGAAACAAAGTCGCTCTGAAATATTTACTTCGTCTTTTGTCGGTCAGACTCTCTTTTGTGACAATTTTTCAAGTTCTCTCAACTGTTTGTAACTTTTTCAAAGGACTACCGTTGGAAGTATTTATTAATTTGTGGCACGGGGACAACTTAGAGCCTAACAATTAACTTTATAATTTCTTAAAAGTAAAATTACTAATTAGAAGTATCTCCTTGCATGGCTCGTTCACTGTTGTGTTTACTTTTCCCAAAAGGGAGTATTGTGCATTCATTACTAAATTGGCGTTTGGTGGTTATCGTGGACAGTGGTAGGTGACTTTTACTTAACGTGTAAATTAGTTAACCAGAATTATAACATGGTGGTGATTGACTTGAGAATCGTGTTCAGTCTCACCTGGACAGCAACGAGCGCATGTAACTGAGAACAGCAGAGAAATTTACTGAGATTAAGTCCAAATAAAATTCGTGGTTATCTGCATACATTTTATTCTTGATCTTCTATATTTAATAACAAAGTACTCACGTTAATATAAGCCATTTTATGTCAAACAATTTATACAAGTTCTGCATTCTGCATAATTCCATCTATTAAGTATGCATAGGGCATAGCTATCTGACTTTTGTTAGACACGATGACGCCTTTATCTATGAACTGAGAAATAAAATATGTCCCTCCATTATACTCCATAAAGTTTATCTAATCCACTTCAATTTACATACAGCATGTATGTATGAATGTACCAATCATTTATAATTTCGCAGGCTGCTCATGTATGAATCCAGTTACTGAAATGTTAAATAATGTGTCAGTGGATTGTCTTGTCTCTTTGTTTTTGGCAAGATGCTGTCTGAAAACTTTTCTTTTTTTGTCATAAATATTTTTAACAACATAACTTGTCTACAATTCCAACTAAGCTAATGCTAGAAGATGGTTTACGTTAATATTAAAATGGTGGATTCAATCCCACGACATTTATTAGCAACAGTACAGTACAGTTAGAGTTTCTGGTAATCCGTAATTTCAAACTACTATATATCCCCTTAAATTAGTGTACCATAAAGATTGGTAATTGTTAATAAGGACCTGGCGAACAACGAGTCCAATTCCAAGTTCCATTGCAAATTATAGTAAGAAAGGAATTGAAAAATTAAGGAACATTTGAAACGTAAATGGTCTATAAAATAAATTGAAATCTAATTATCGAGAAAGTTCCAAGCATTAAGTCGCATGGTTTCTCATCTAATTTACTATTGAAGCTACAATGTAATTATTCTATAAAGCAGCTTAATGCACACTTATACAGAGATATATTTTACGAGCATTTATGAGCGGCCCGCATTAATTATCGCTTATTTCTTCTCTAATAGAGTAATAAAACCAGTTTATATGTTTCGTTGAATGTTTACATAGGTGTGGAGTGTCCCAGGGGATAGTTTTAGGGCCGAGTGTCATTCTTAATTTATTTAATGCTAAAAATACTGATATATTTAAATATGATAATTTATAAAACAAACATTAACTGAAATCGGGAAACAATTGAACGACGAAATTCACAGCAAATGCTCTACCAAGTCAGTTACAAATGAGAAAAAGTTATTGTGAGTTACCTTGCTCAACATCGCACACAACATATTTTATATTTTATCATATTATTAACAGCAATACATCAAGAGCCTTAGAGGTAATTTATTAAAGACCAACTGACTTTGCTTCAGAGATTCACTTTTAAAGGGCTTTTCCTCCAGCATAACTCACTTGTTCTAAACTGTACACTAATTGTCTACAGAGAGAGTTCTCTCCTTTTTATCCTAAATTTCTAGTATATGCATCTCTTTCAAAGACGGAAGCGGAAACGGCATTGTTTGCCGACAACCGATAAAAGTACTTTAGTTCAGTAGGACCAACTGTCGCTAACATTATTTTAGTACACCATTGTTACCACCTAAATATTACACTGCATAAATAAACTCTGGCGTGTCAGAAGGTTCGCTGCTATTGTGTGACTTTACTTGTTTTCATTTTAGTAAACTCAAGGTTAAAAATATGAGCAAAAATAAAGGTTCGGTTAAGAAATGGAAAGGTCGCCACATAGAGGCAACACTATATATTAAAAATTTAAATAAAAATACCGTATTATCCAAGTTATCCTTACGTAAGATGTCCTTTTTGTTTAAGTTTATGTTTTTTAATGAAAATAAATATAATAAAAGTATTTTATTTTATTTTAAAGATTTTTCAGGCACAACTTTTTTCAGTTAGCTAGCGTCTTTATCTTCCGAGATATTCAAACTTTCTTAACCGACCCTTTATTTTTGCTCACAAGTGTATATTGTTAGATAAACATGTTTCGTTGGCATTGTTATTTCTTTAACATATGCATGTATATTTTAAAATAATAATTAAAAAAATTAAAAGCATGCTAATAATATTTTTTTTTTCAAAAATATTTCTAACATTCTTGTTAACCATTCCAACTAAAATTAACCTTGTGTTAAGAGATGGTTCACGTCAATAGTCGAATAGTGGAAAACCTACCTTACAATTCGCCGACCGTACTCTAAACCAATAGGTTTTTAAATATATTTTTGTTATGTAATTTTACAGCCGAATCTGTCTTTATCTGCTTTTAAATGTAGTTTACTAATCTTGATCATACTGCATGCTGTTAATGTCCTATATTACTACACACATCATCGCACACTTTGAACAAAATGAAAACTCAAACACCCTGTACAATTCAATCTTACACACGATTATCGTCTATTATTGCATTGATTTGATTTTGAGAAATTTCGCTCCAAAAAGGCGATAATAGCGTGTAGATAGACAACCAACGTGCTCGTGATCGCAGTTCCACACAGACTGTCAGACATAGATCACTTGCAAGACCTACAAAGGCTTTGCTTTGGACACCTCACTGGTACGTATCGCTTACTTTGACTTACATTTAAGTGTCCAGGTTCTGATATATTTTTATCTAATACCAAGTACAAGTCAAGTATTTTCGAAAATCAGAACTATGACACTATAAAGCTTTTATTTATACTATTGTTATATCTACTACAATACTGTAAATGTGTACAGCATAGGTTTTATTTGCATCCAATACAGCGTATTAACTATTAACATACAAATGTGCAAACAAGGAAAAATCTTTCAGTGACTATTTTATAACATCGATATAATTACTAGTTTTCCTTGCATGTACTGTAAGTAGTATGCATAGCATAATTATTAATTGTATTTAGTAATCTTCCATGCACATATATAACCAAAGACAAACACACTCTTAAATTAAATGGTTTAGTAAAAAACATTATTAATGAGGCGAATCAGACAGTTAACATTGAAATGTGTCCAACGAATGCACAAACTAGCATTACAATAACTCGACAAGTAACACAATGACACAAATAATGTCTCAGAGCGAACACGCATACCCTCAATGTATTCGAAGAGACTGATATTATTTCCGGTTAGATTCTATTATTTTAGTTGTTTATTATATTATTTGTAGCTTTTTTATGACTGTCATGAAATTGGCATGCACCGTTGACGCCTATGCGTGGGTGGGAAGTGATTTAGATAATGGAAGTTAGTTGGAAAAAGCATTATAAGAGTGTGTTCGCCTTTTATATGTGCAGGGAAGGGACGGTGATTTCACATCGACGTGAAGACTCCAGTCAAGTATTAAGAGCGGTAAGTGTTTCGTTTCACCTGAACAAGGATGTCCAAAGTATGATGTTGGAACAGTCTCATTTAGTAACTTAAGAATAGCTTTATTGTCCCATCAACTTGAACTCCGAAGTCAATCTTAAAGAGGATAAAAAGAGAGATATAGCTGTCCTCTTTTCCACAAGCTTAGTAAGTTGTTTTAAGAGATATGGTAAATTCGAACCGACCGTAAGACAAGTTAAAATTGATAATAGCGAGTCCCGCCCAGTGAACTATAAACAACAACTATAAAATCATTAAATCTATCAATGTCCTGATTAAATTTTTAGATCATGGCGTTTTATTTCGCTTTTGGTCTCTACTAATGACACTTTAAGACTGCTTGCAGATTTTGGGTCTAGTAACATCCATAATATACTTTTGACAATCTTGTTCTGGCTGTTTATATTTTGTTTTGTTTTAGAATAAGAATTAAAACATATTATATTATTAATGGTGGCACAAATGAAATTGTTTGTTGAAATTTGAAATACTGATGATTACTTGATTCTTCTATGTCGTAACCTCCTGACTGAGGGACGTGACTATGGTGTGTTGCCCTGGACACCGTTTTTTTCCAGACATTTCTGTCTTGCGCCATCTGGATGGACTATTGTAGGGTAGCTCTAGATCTCTACATTACTTGATTAGGTGAAGGAAAATATCGTAAGGAACCTGCATGTCTTAGAAAACGGTACTACATGTAAAATTCATCAAACCACACGTCAGGATCACGTGGCTACTATGCTGTTATACTCTCTTTACATAGAAAGCCTAAGCCCAAAACAATGGCATATATTTAGGCTGTTAGTAACTACTGCTAACATGTTTATTATAAGTTATATGTTACTTTTTGAACATATTAAAATCTAGGTCAAGTGCAATCCAGACTTGTAGTTAACAAGTTGTAAGAGATTCTCTGCATACATGAATTATTTTTGCATAATGCATACGTTACTTAATTATAGACAGTGAAAATTGAGTACTAATATTGAAATACAGAACTATAGAATAAATGAAGAATAGTAAAGCAGTTCAATTTGTTCAAAACCACCTTAAATATATAAAAGATAATACCGGCGTAGGGATATTATTACTTCTAGGTTTCGGGCATCTATTTTATAGAACAATATATCCTCTTTTAGAGAAATATCTTCGTTTTATGTCTGTCTGTATTAGCTTAAATACCTTTGGCAAAATTTCGAGTAAAGCTGATAGTAAGAGTTAATAACTTGTTTTATTCAACGGTTATTTTTAACGGTTTTACGGCTAAAATGCCTTGGTGCCCAAATTTTCCAATGCCACATCAATTTGGTGTCTGTCACCTCAGTTCGTACCATTAGTAAAACAGTACATTGTTCACCGTTAGGTGCGCTTATTCGAACTGAACGGCAGAGCTGGAAAAGAAGTAATCCATTATCTTTGCTTAGTCTTCGATGACGTCAGTGCACAAGCTAGCAACAACATGCATGCGATCCTTTCATATACAAAAAAAATTCGTCACACAAATAAACACATCATACGATTTATGGGCCTAGAACAACCAATGTAGAATCTTAAGGCATCTAAATGGTAATATCAATGATACCATATCTGTATAAAGAACACTTTTCTTGTTAGTTTAGTTCTTTAGTTATTAGAACTATTGAATGAACAAGTTTCTCTAATAGAAGTCGACGACCGAGATCAAAGTGTATTACCTATCTCGTTTATTTCTTCCAAAATAAAATTGTTTATAACATATGAAATATATTTCCAAGCTCATGTCTTTTGTATTTGTATAATAAATCAAATTGGCCTAAATATTCCCAACGCACATTCGCTCTGAGGGCACCTTTTGTGTATTTTATAATATCTCGTAAAATATTCGAGATTAAATCACCACGCAATGTTATTTGTGGAATTTCTTATTTGAACGAAGAAATTTTCGGGAACACCGTATAAATATTTTAATATATTGTCTCTATTACTACACCATAAGTACCGGCTAAATCTATTATTTTATATTCTGTTCATATTCATAGCGTTAGTTGTAAAAAACGCACCTGTATATTGACTGGCTTGCTTCCAAAATTCCAGGCAATTTCTTCAGTAGATATCCGTTTAGATTTATAGCGAAAGATACTTTGTTCTAATCAACGCCTATTTAAAACTTTCCGTAAGTTCAAATTAATTAGTTTTAGATTTATTTGAGTCATCATTATTCATGATAAATGTATAATTTTTTTTACAAATTAAAGGAAGGGTGTTTTATACTCTAATTCATTGACCTGGTAAATGCTAATTCACACTTTTATTAAAGAAACCCACATTGTAATTGGAGGGATAGACTGACGAAGACAGGTTATGTCAAGACTTTGTGCATTAGGACTGTGTCGTCACAGTTATTGCCTACATAGGCGAATCAAAAGATAGAAACATTTATTCCTAAATGATTTTTTTTAAAGTCATATAATTATAACCACTTAACAAAGAGCATGAGTCTATCCAATGCTGGAAATAGTCCTTCCCCAATCCCTTTCACCATAAACGATCCTCTGCTTTCCGCATACAGCCACTTCCTGCCTTATAGGGTCGTCGGTCAATCTAAAGGCGTACCCTACACTTCTCCGGCCCTTGCGCGGCTTCCATTCCAAAACTTTTCTCCCCACCTATCAGTGACTTGGCAAATCTGGTCGGCACACTGCTACTTCAACTTGCTGACTATTTTTTATATTTTTCAAAATTTATATTGATCGGATCCTATAGTACATGTTTTTTATCTGGGTAATGTATCACACATTAAGGTCCTTATTCTTAAATTGCCTCTTCGACTAGCGAACATTAGGATCAACTTATTTCTATTCATATAGATCTATGTCTAAGTAATCTAAAAGCTAGTTTTTACCTATACCACTATGTCTTAAAAAGCAAAGTGATCGATTTTAAGCAACGTTTCTCCCGACAGTCCTAATTTGTTAGGTATTAGATTGCAAACTTGGTCATAATTTATATTAAATAATTTACTTTCACTGAGGCGGTTTTGAAGAATTGCCCGTGTATACTGAATCAGACGTTTAGATTCCATAAATCTAGTTTTTTATCGGCGCGAGCCACGAGGTAGGTCACGGCGTTATTCTCTCTCGGTGATTTATCTTCAGCAAAATTATCACTTGTTCGTCGAGTGAATAATATTTATATCACTTTATTAGCAAAGTCTGCGTGTAACGTAGCGTTGAATAGATTGAATTTTGTTTCTCGTTTTGATTAATTTTTGATACATTCGTTTTCGTTGCGTTCAAATATTAGCTATCGGTTAGGGAATTGATGTATCATCATTAAGCCTTTGAAATATAGAAACTTTACGTATTTTCAGTATGTATATGACCTAGCTTGATAATTGAATAAATTACAATACGAAACAGATTTATTATTTCATGTCATATTACTACAAATAGAATAAAAGTTAAATTGCTTTAACATGATAAAAAAACCTATGTGATTTGGTTTACTTGCCATAATTTTTCCGATTCCAATATTATGCTATCAAGTACTTAACCGGGTACTTGTCCGGGTACTATAACTACACGGTTTAGTGTTATATAAGAAACTTTATCCTCTATATGGATTAACTAATGCCGCCAATTATCTTCTCAAATATTCCCAAATGGTCTCATTTCATTGGCTTTTTCTCTTTGATTTCTATTTGATCTTAAAGCAGCTGATGGCCATGCTGATTTGCGTAGCTCTTTCTCAAAAAAAAGAGAAACTCTCAAAAAGAACAGAAACAGAGGTTTAGGCCTTTAGAGCTCGGCCAACATTCAAAAACCCGTGGAAACTATAACGGCTTCCTAGGCAATCAGTGTTGTTCATCCCCAGAATAAAGCACTAAAGCTGTGCGTTGCCACACATCTTTTTCTGTCGCATTATCACACTTACAATTGTGCTTTAGATTCATTCCATTCCCTGTAGTCATTCCTCGTTCATTGGATATGACACGTTTGCCTTTTTAAGCGCAGCGTCGCTTTTACAACGTAATTCTTATTTATGCCCAATATAAATCTAAAGGCAACGGGTGATTAATCCGACACTTTGATTGTTTGCAGTGTCAGAGGACTCGCTGCCAGCGCAAAGGAGCGCTCCACTTCTGCAGTCTCCTCAGTATACCGGGGGAAGACCGCAGCCTTACAGTAAGTTGAAGTTATCTCATTAACTTTGACATATATTTCTTTTTTAATACCAAACTATACAAACAAAAACATTACGTTTATATTCCCCTTCAAAGCATCAAAGGCTTAAATCCACTTTACACCGTTGCTAACAATACAATGAACATTATTGTTTCGTAAAACTACAACAATATACGAAAACCACTTGATCCCTTTACTGATTTTTTACTTGAGATGTATTCATCATTCATATAATTGAAACAGATCAAAACAAACATAAAACTTAAGCCTTTGGAGACAAATAAATATTGTAAAGGACTTCCAATAGTACACAATGATGCATAAAAGAACCTTTAGTGACAAATTAAATGATAACAACCTCTGAAATTTAAAGTCTATAAGATGGTCCCCTTTTGATTTTCTTGTCTATCATTCAATAACGATTATGGATCTCTCTTATATCTGTTCTATTTATATAACTGCGTTTTTTTTAATAAAAAGTTTAAACATTTTCAACATTTGTTAAAGGTAATTTTAGAAAAATGGTGGAAATGTATGAGAGTGACAATTTCGTGGACGGTATGTACCAAAAAATTAAAATATCTCTTCGAATTATATGTTACCTACAATTATGCAAATTGACATGCAAAAGGATACCAAGTTAGTTGTACGGGTATATCTCCATGTACTGGTATATCTATATATACTGTGTATACAGAAGAATTTTAAGAAGAATCTTATCGTATCTTTTCTTTGTAATATTATTGAAGTTATAAGTTACGCTTATACTATTATGGAAGATATACCTCCCATGTCTGAACAATTGGTGTTTGCTTGCGGGGGTGGTGGTAATTGCTTTGTTGTTCAGTATAAAGAAGTTGCCCAGTTGTGGGACGTATACAGTGTTAATTATGTTTCACTTTATTGACATATTCCTGATTACAGGTACCCCAAATGTAGCATTAAGAGCAATCATCAGTTTTAAAATAGTATGCTCTTTTATATTCAAAATTATTATTATTTATCCTTATCAAAATAATTTTCAACAAAATTACTGTTCTATACATTTATTGACCGAATTTATTCATGAAGAAATTGTGTCGTTCAAACTGCATTCACTAAAACTTTGAACGCGAGGTTAAGTTTGGTCGCATAAAGCCACGGTCATTTTCAAACTCCTTAACGACGTTGTTCGACCACGTCTCCACGTTCTATAGCGTACCCAAATGTACTCGAATGTTCTGGGATGGCCCCAAGCGTTCTTGATTGTTCTGGAATCTTACTGCATTCAAACCGTGGTATTTTGTTAATGGATTTCACTGGAAAGTTGTTCTTAGGAGAGATTAAGTCTACGATCGTAATCACAAAGTTTGCGATTTTGTAGAGATGTACCAGGATGTTTGAAGATTTGGATTAATTATAGATGTAGTAAAGCTAACTCCCGCGTATTACAAGAAATGAGTTGTCATATATATACACAACTATTTTAAATCAATGGTCACTTATCTGGAAGTTGGCGTTTACGTTTTTTTTCAGTCAACAGTAAAAAAAATATTATAAATACGATGGATATTTTTTCATAACATTGGTTTCGAAATTATCAATTAATTTGTTTCTATTATGCAGCACATTGACATTCCTGCTATATACCCCGCATTATACTGTATTTTACATTTGCATCGGTTTCAATTATAATCATCCATGTAATCATTATCTACGTTCAATACTCAACACGGCCCTTAATTTTTATATCTAACGATTCCAACCCCATCCGATAAACTAAACGTGGAAACTAAGCATGGATTGCTTGGGACACTATTCTTCTCACTAATTAACCATCTAAGACATTCATCTACATACACGCTTGGATATCTACAAGGTAACTAACTACCTTGCATGTGCGGGCCTCGCGTTATTGACTCCATTACCCCCAGGTAATAAACGCGGGGGGCAACTGCTCCCGTTGTCAGGGATACCGTTGAAGACGGATTTTTAGGAATACTTATTTTAACGTCGAAGCTTAATCGACTTTATTAATTAAAATGTTGAGTCACTCGAGGGTCATTGGTCACATTTGTTTATTTGAAGTCAAGTTTATTTAATAGAAATAGGAGAACGAGCCAAGACTTATCTAATCTTAAATGAATACCGTCGACCATGAAATCCAATGCTAGGAGAGTCGCCGGCGCTTGAGAAAGGAGTAGTGTTGTATCTTTAAGGTCCTAAAGTAATTTCGATTCGAAAGCACCACTAAAGACTGGTTTGTTTTTTTTTGACGAACCTACAAAGATTAATTAGGGAAACTTGACTGTTTCCGGACCGGATTAAGAGGTAGCGTAACTCTTAGGTTCTTTAGCCTAATCTCTATTCGTAGTAACTCGACATAAGGGTCGTTCCGGTTAGGGGTGACCTTGGTTTGTTGATTGCTAGTGCACGGATTAATATGCAAACAAATCATGCCGCGGTTAGTTACAAGCGTAGTGTCTAAGTAGTAGTCTCCACTACTGTTTTCTTTATTATTAAAGTTTTATAATATTTTATATGACACTTTAAATGACTTCAATTTTTTTTTTGTTTTTGCACTAGCTCTGTTATTTATACAAAGATTTTGGTTTTGTTTTGCATGAATGGTATTACTTTCAATCAGGTTGTTAATTTTATTATAATTACTATTTATTATTACAATTCACTTAAGAGAAAAGCAAATTTACATAGAGCACTGCCTGTACATTGAAACTGCAACCAATGTTTTGTTAATATTTTTCTTAAAACTATGGCATGATTTTTAAGAAGGTGAAATTTAAATAAATGTTTAAATGAGTGTAGCGACTTTAATTCTTTTATAATCATAGGAAGCTTATTGTAGATTTGTGCACCTTCATAAAGGATGTTGATAAATCCATAATTAGTTCTTGGTGAATATATCTCACTTTGTAAAAGTAACATTATCAGGAAAATTACTGAAGCATGAAAATAGGTCAAGAAATAAAAGTTGCCACCCTCCCTTCTAAATTTCTTCTAAATTACTGAATTAAAACCTTCTCAGGCGAAGGTGGAGTTTTTTTTTGAACGCATGAAATATATTCATAGCGTATAAAAACGCAAATGAGCATTTCCGTTGTGAGTTTAAATCAGTCGAAATGGTTAACGTTTAGAATGAGTTAAGATGTGTTACGCTGATTGGCTTCGTAAAGCTCGCTGCAAGTTTCAGCAAAAGTTTGAGCTAAAGCTAAGCCATCTAAAGCTTTGCTACTAGATTTAGGTCACCTAGCTCAGGCTAAGACATCTATTGGGATCATCTCACATAATATTCAGTTGCATCATGTTCTAAAAGTTTTTTACTATATACATATGAATGTAGTGTATACCAAAATAACATTGTTTACAATTTTTATCTGTCTGTTTGTTTCGGCCAATCTCTAGACCGATTTGGGGACTATTACTAGCAGATAGCTGATGTAATAAGAAGTAACTTAGGCTACTTTATTTTTCGGTAATTTACATAAATACTTTTTAATCGCAGGTAACACTGCGAGTAGTCATTAATACGTACAAATAATAGAACACATAAATGTACGCCATTTGACGAGTATTAAATTTCAAAGTCCTCCGGGCACACAGTTCCTGCGTTGTCGTAAACTCTCAAGTGAATATTGCATGTATAAAACATTTTTTGGTCCTTTTATGAAACAAATAACACGGTTTCGAGTGAAATTCTGTTAAGTTCTGAATAATTTACAATATTTACCAAAACATGATGCCATTGTTTTGACGAACCTTTATATATGGCTGTAAAACAGCACTACTGACACTTAACTCTACTTTTCGAGATTCATGTACATGTCCGCTTTTTACCGTCGAAATGGAACTATTTTAACAAGTTTTTTTTTAAAAAAGGACACCTACCAATATTTCTTTGTTTTTTTCAGAAATATTACTAACAATCTTGTTAATTATTCCAACTAAGCTTAAGCTTGTGCTAATTCATGGTTCACGGCAATACGCGAATGGTGGATTCGAACCCACGACCTTACGATTCGCAGGCCGTACCCTAAACCATTAGGCTATTTACGCTTAGTTAAGTTATAATTATAGTATGATGTTGCTATCATACATTATAAGACATATAATTAGGGTATATGATTGCAACATAATATTTCAAGTCAATCCTGGTGCATAGACATAGAGATTTCGTAATAAGTTTGTGTGTGGTATTTCGTGTATATATCAGAATTAGATAGTGTAAATATGTACCAGTTATAAAAATATCACGCCTTGTCAATAAAATGACGTGCAGCCGGCACCGCTAGCGCTGCGCAAAGTGTTGCAATGTATAAAAAATTCATGCGACTCACCTGCGATACTGTGTCATTGAGTACATTGCGAGAATGAGCCGCCATTTTAAATATTCAGTTACAGCTCTGCCGGTTGTCTGTTTCACACTGCGACGTAGTCTTATAACTTTAAATGAGCAGTTCTAGTATGTCTTACATAATTTACGAAATAAATTGCTCCGTTTCTATGTGTAGAAAAAAACATTTAATGTTTTAATATCCTACGGTTATTGACCTATATACGCTGATTCATCGAGAGCTAACAATATTTAAAATATCTATAGACAGAAAAAGATGAATAAATGTAATAAAAACGATTGTATTTATTTTTCGACGGCGATACGCTCACTAACTGTCACGGGACCTGATGAAAAGTAGACAGCGACAGCTGTCTCTGTCTACCCGCCGTGGGTGAAAGGTCATGAAGCGTATTTTATTTATTATTTATTAGAAATCGTTTCGTTGCGGCTTATTCTACCTTATAAATAACTAATCCAGTATCAAATTGGATAGTGATAGACTTACATGTCAATGGAATTAATGTTTGAAATATTGTAGAAAATTTCTGTTATTGAACCAAAAAAAATATGGTTTTCAGATGAGTAATCAGCAATATATTAAAAAAATCTATCTATAAATATGTCCATCCATGTCTTACTTTACTGTAGTTTTGCAACCGACCTCAAATAGAATAGGAATATTACGGAATAGAAATAATCAGAACCTAATCAAGTTCTCATAAAACTACCTTGGTAGTCCATCCATTACAATAAAAAATGAATCATCGAAATGGATTGTTGTGATATTGAGTTTTTCATTCGGCCATTTGTTGCGCATATCCTTGATACAAACTTAAGACTTATGGTTTTCTCATTGTCAGAACCGGACCACACTGGATACACAGGAAGCACAAACTTTCAAATAAAAAAATTATTAAAATTGGTCCACCAAGTCGAAACTTAAGAGGTAAAAACGTAATAAAAATACAAACGAATTGAGACCTTTTTTTTTGAAGTCCCTTAAAAAATGCCTGTATTTAGTAGATCGGAAATGGATCAATGACAATTTATTTTATTTACTTTAGGCTCTTCACACGTTTCATGTTTTGGTTAATTATGAGTAAGGAAAAGAAATTTCCTTTAGGTATGCCTCCAAGAAACGTTCTAAGACCCATACAAGTAAACAACATTTGATATAATGTTTATATAACAGTTGAATGTTTGTACATACATCTTTGTACGACACAAAACGCGTCGACATTGGTAATTCGTGGAAGACCCAATACGCTGAAATTGCTTTTTAGCAAATCTTTTATTACTTTTTATATATTTCCTAGTAAATAATTTTCACAACATAATCGACTTTTTCTTTGTACAGTACCGCTCGATATACGAGTTTAATTCGTTCCGTAACCGGCTGGTAAATTAAATTGATCTTTTCTCAAAGAATTTTTCCCTATTTTAATGAATTGAAATACCATTGCCACAAATGTTTTGTAAATGTACAAAAAGCAAAAAACGCGAATCCAACTTATCAAAAATGCTTCGAAAACTTGATAAACAAGCAAGTAGATTGATGTCTAGTCTGAGGTGAGGGAGATTGTCAGAGTAGTGTAGTGTGCGATTCCTCAAATCTTAAATCTTGCTCTTATCTCAATGCAAGGCATCACTCGCTCGGCGACCACTGTATGTGGTTTCAGCGTACGATTAGTTTTTACAGTTATAAAATGATGATCCGATATCACAAAGCATTCAAATTGTTAACTCGTCAAATTCCCTCAATAGCAGAAACACCAGTAACCGCTCGCGTATCCTGTTAAAAACAGTAGCCTCGATTCCCCGAAATTGCTAATTTGCTTTATAAGGCATTTGATATATGATTCAAACGCTACTACGTGAACGCTCTCTTTTATAGTTTTTCTTCTTACACATTACTGCTCGCCATTATGATTAGGTTTAGGTAGTTCTTGCTTAGTCATAGATTGTCAGAAACCAAACCATATTCTACTATGTACTCCTTGTATGATAATGTATTTAGTTAAATATTTAGTTATCAATCTGATTTTTTTCCTTAATTATAAATTGATGATTGATTTTAAGGTGTAACAATATAGTTATAAATATACATATATGACGATACGTATATATACACTGAACGATAGTTATGTAAGAATATGAAAAAACAGCGCATAGCAACAACTTCATGTTACACTAAACATTTGAAGTTACGATTCGTGAACGCAACGCGCTACTGTGGCTTTTATTGCCTTTCGGGCTAACAAACGTCCGCTACGGCTCCCACGGAATATGGAAATGAAATAATAAAAACGGAAAACGCACAAAATAGTGGATTGGAATGTTGCTGGCGCATTTCCACCTGGTATTCGGTAACACTTTAAAATTTTATCATCAACTGTGTTGTTCTTATTTCCGTTGCATTAGTAGTGAGAGAGTTTTAATCGCCCGTTAAAAACACGGCGCCTCTATGTATTCAACAATCAAACTTTATTATTGCTTGAAATATTCTAAGTCGTATTGCTAATATTGTAAAAACTAAAACAAGTTTTCAAAGCAAATCACTGACGGATCAAACATTAAATGCTACTACGCGCGGACGCTTTCTTATTTTCGAAGTATCATAGTTATATTTGGAAGTTCTGACGACTAATTTCTTTCTTCCACCGCTTTCGTGGCCGTTGTCGTTAACGGGTCTTGAATTGTCTACCAACCAATATCTTTATCAAAATCTAATACGCGTTCTTCCATATGATTTTAGGGGTCCCTGGTTTTGGGCTTTGTGTTTTCATTATAATATCATCCTTTAACAACAAGCTCATACTGGTATCAACAATATGAACGTAAAACTTCACAACTTCCATAAAAACGTTAATTCTGGCTTAATATGAGTTCATGTAACGATGGACATTGAAAGTTACGATCCGCTTTCCAACTACGATCGTTTGTTTTCGTTCGTAGAGCTAACACAGCTGTAAAGTTCCGGCTAGGATAGTGGTAGCTAGCAACACATGGTACCCAGCGATTTTTATGTATAATAGCTACTTCCAATGATATCTTATTGTATCTTTAATTCATAATTAATAATTAAGTTGTTATGAAATATTAACTTGGCATTGTAAAAAATAATTGAACATTATGATTTGTAATCTGACTTTTAATTAATTTTATATAAAGATTATAAGGAAGCGTCGTTGTGACGGTATTCCTTAAATTAATTCCTTGTACAACGTTACCGTCTAAATAAAGCGAGTGTTATAGTTATAGGGCTCTTTCAATCCGCAAGACCTACAAGTTATTACAATAGTCACAGCATTTCTAAAGCGTTTACTCTAATATGATTCTTTCAAATGTAATTTATAGAAACGGTACGTAAAGATACTCTTTGTATGTCCTTATTAAATATATCGTTCATAAGAAATCCGAACTTTCGACTGGGTAAACCAATTTTTATAATTATTTTTTTACTTAAAAGCTAAAGCTTGTGCTTCTCGTGTGGTTGTTTTGGTTCAGTTTTGACATTAACATCTATGAGAAAACCATATAAGTCTGCATTTTTATTAAGTATGTGTACGAAAATGGACAAATAACAATAGGATGATTCATTTTTTATTGCAAAGGATCTACTTCAAAATTGTATTCCGTAATATTCCTACGGAGAATTTGGAAATACAAAGAGGACGTCCACGCGTTTAACGATTGATTCGATTTGAATCCGGTTTTTCTTTTTACTCGTAAAATACTTGTCTTGTTTAAATGGTTGTGAATGCAATAGCGTTGCACCGTATGAACCCCGTATGATATTTTTTTCGAAAGAAGGTTTTGGTTTCAAGATAGTTGTAGGTTTATAACAATCCAAGATTAGGTAAATTCTCCTTAACTATAACAAGCACGAATATCAAAGAAGAAGGAGAATGTAGGCGCCAGAACTTCTGATTATACCCATGAACTTTTGGAAATAAATCAGAGTGTGCGTAAAGAGTAGAGTATAATATTTAATCCGTCAATGATTTAAAGTTTTGGTTTTGTTGGTTTGGAAATGTAACTAGTATCCCTCACTGTTTGTAACAAATTGTCATTTAAAAGTGTATATATAATTGCACTGATGTCAACGTGCTCGTGCTATCGCAGTGGTCGGTTTTTAATTCCGAATTTATTTATACTGAGCTTTTAATTCTAACGGAAATAGGTAACGAATCGAATTAATTTCTTCAATGTTTTTTGTCTATGTTTGTTGTTCCGATAAAACCAGTCTTCGATAAAACACCCAAGGACTAGGCTATTGATAACATACTTAAATATTATTACATATAAACGTGTTAATAATAGCGTTGATGTTCTATTGTATTCCTCTGAACTATAAACAGAAATAAATCCGTCGGCCGAACGTTGCAAAATTTATAATAATTTCGTTTCGTATTTCACTGTTATAAACTTGAAATAGCTTTCAAAGCTATCAGTAGAGACCACGTATGCTTTTAAACAATTAGTCCGGCCCGTCGCTATCGAATACAATAATGGATTCAGCGCTTCGAATACTGCGTGTAATTTTACCACGTCGCAGGTTTTGTTCAATGTTTTAACTTTTTAGTATGCGGCCGTTGATTTTTAGACTGAAACTGTTATGCACTCAGCATTTCAGTTTTTAAAATTATTACGCATGCAGTCATAGATCATTAACTTCAAATAAAATCAAACGTCTTTTATTTCCGATGCATCATTACGTATTATTATTATATTGTATTACGATTTAAAGAAGCATTATGTTCTCTTCCTTCTTATACATTTTTTTGATAACGTTCTTGTTTAACCATTTCAACAAAGGAGATGGTTCACGTCAATAGTTGAATTCCTTCTCGTTGTCTCGATTCGAAAACATCCTTTTTTACGATTTTAGGACTTTCATAGTATGTCTTCGGAATCCAACGTATAAGTCGCCAACGAAATGGTATCTAGAGTAAATTGTTCCATACAAAAAAGCGGTCCAGAACTGACGATATTTTTAATATCGCAATTTAAAAAATACAGACGAATTAAGAACCTCCGCCTTTTTTGGAGTCTAAATCAAAATTTTGGGAGTTAAGACATTGTTTACACAGGACATTATAATAAAACTGATAATCAAAGATCAAATTCATATTCAAAAGAACGTAACAATCTAACAAAAAGAATAATGCACTATAATTTGACATACCTAAGATTTGATTGAACTACTCACAAGATAAAGACACAAACGAAGGAATAAGAAAACATATTTGTTAGAAGATACACACTTGACACATTCCAAATCTACTGAACAGTTGTACAACAGTTGAACAAGTGAATATCAAAAGTTTTATAAAACAAATGGATATATATTTGAAGGAAACCGCTTTGTTAATTTTGTTGCATTGCCGATTCATCGGACAACTGACCGACAGATGCTACAAGTTGCACAACGCAGACCACGGCCAGATCTTGCAGTGAAGACTCCTGTAGTCAGCATTCATGTGACCATTCTCAGAACGGTTTGTATCGTTTTTTTTTTCATGCTATATAAATTGTGTGATAAAAAAGGCTAAATTTAATCCTCTAAAGCTTTAGCTTTACTAACTTATCATAACCATTATTGTGCTATTCGATTTGCAATTAGCTTGTAGCTCGGTGTGTGTAATTAGAAGAATTGAATATTAGGTGAGGATAAACCAGAGATTGAAAATATTTATAAAACAAAAACCGACTTAAAATCTAATCAAACGTTAATCATTATTATGCGCGGTAACCGTCTTTGTATTTCCGAGTTATAAAATTAATCGGAATCCAACCAAATTCTCATCAAACTACCCTTGATGTTTCAAATAAAAAAGATCATCAAAATCTGCTCAACAGTTTGCTCTATTTTATCCTTGCCTTGATTTCTAGTGTTTGTAGATATACTAACAATTTATTTTATTTCAGCACGAGCAACTAAGTCTATACCTTCGTCAAGTCTGAAACAAACATCAATACAATCATAAGCAATACATGTTATATTCCTTGAACATTGAATACAAGTCGATGTGGTTAATCAAGATAAATTTTTATACTTTACAACAATACTTTCTTCTAATACAATCAATAAACACAAGTGGCGCATTCTGTTTCGATTTCAAAATACAATGTCATCTGTTCCCAAATTGAAACTCTTAACTGAAGTGAGGTGGTTATTCCACGACACGATTTACTTAAAAATTTTGCTTTAAAACTATCAAAGTTCCCGCGTGAGAAGCCGTGTTTTGTTTCTACCGTCATTTCAACAGGTCTTTACTTCGTATACATAATTTTAGGGATTACATAATAATAGTATCAAGATACTAATAATTATATATGCTTTGATTGGTGATGCATAAATATCTACCAATAATTTTTCATATTAAACTTTACTGACAGTCCCAATTTTACAAAGAAACATATGCAACAGAATTCACCGCCTGTTTTATCTATATATAATGTAAATATGTTTATTTCATTAAACAATGTATTAAACTTTATAAGTACTTTACAATAAATCATAAAACAGAATACAGATTTTCATTTCCAACACACTCCTGTCTATTCTTAATGCATGACTATAATTTTAGTTTGACAAGATGACTACACTGCGCGCACGTGATTGTACTTGTATTGTATTTGCTACAATTGTAATATAGATGTATGATTTTATAACGTATTGTCACTTTATGTGTTGTTTTAGCATAATAATATTTGGATTAATGTTGACAGTTAAGAATTGCTCCCTTTTAACTAGCAACGAAATTAAGTATTTAATAACGTCTTGCCACATTTCAAGAAAGGTACAATTCTGTTTCAACGGGTAATCGAAAATGCATCTTTTTTACCATTATATACTTGTTTTTATTTAGATATGTATACAAATAAATATAATCGGATTGTCTGTTTGTACTATTAAGATAACCTTACTTTACTACATGCATATAAATTGTATATACGGTACATATATCAAAATAACATTTTTATATCTGTGTCTGTCTGTTCGTTCCGACGAATTCGACTTTTTCAAAGACAACAAGTCCTAGCTAGGTCTAGATTTATCGCCCCCAAATCTTCTGCATACTAAATTCAGATTACAGATAATTTAAATGTATCATTTTAACAATTTATATATATTTGGAAGATGTCAAAATTAATAGATAGTAGCAATTGGAACAATCTTGAATTATCCGTGATACGCAATTGGAAATGCATAGTGGTACAACTTATATAGCTGATTACCAAAACGCAAAAATGGCCACTAGGATGTCATTAAACGCTCAATTTGGCACAATTGGTTTAGCAGAATCCCGGGTGCCCGGGTGTTGCATGAAAAAATGATATCTTAATAATTGATTTGACAATACGAAAGATTTCACATCATGATACGTATCGCAATATTGGCGGAATAACGACAAATTTTTGACAGCAATTCCTTTTGTCGACTTTGCAAACCCCAATTTAGAGCAACAATAGCATTGCTTGCACTTCTTGACACAAAAGCGACTTTGTTCACAATGCCCGACTGGGACATATTGTGGTTTAAAATTGCATATTTTCTTAAAAGTCCTCTATCTAAAGTACAGTAGCATCTAGTAACAAAGGTACAATTTCGCAAATAACTCTACCGCTGTTGTATAAAATTGTACTTAAAATATTTACAACGTATTCAATACTAAAAAACTAAACGTCCTAAATTTTAAATCATACCAACAAGCGACATAAACATTTGTGAAGAAGAAAACCTTTAAATATAACGGCATTTAATAAAAAAGACAATTGTATATTTTTTCTATAGCTAAAGCAACGGGAAATTATTTATCGGGATTTCAGAAGCTTTTGCGTCTTGGTATTGCGTTAAGCAATGAATATTAGTTCCTTCTAGTCTGATTTTTATAATAATTCTTGTCCAAAAACGTATCTTATATAAATCTTGTCGTCAGCTCCACGTCTACGAATTTTTGGGCTTAATTATCTGAGAACAAAAATCGCTCCTTATTTACATTCGGTTAAGTGAAACTGGCAGAAAGTTATTACAACTCCATTATTGTTATTAGAAAGTTATTCTTTGTTAACGTTGCCGCTGTTAATATTTCACCGTTTTATAATCTTGTTAAGTTTTAATAGGATTTTAATACTATATACGAGTATATATAAATTTTTCTCTTTTGTTTCGTTGTATTCTCTTCCAGCATTAGAGTAAAACAGGATTTAATATTGAAGATTCGAATGATCCATCCGCAGCATTTGACGTGAAAATACGAAAGATGTGTCTTTGAATCGTTTTGTATCTACTTAATATTTATACTATATATTTATCTAAATCAACAAAAAATTATGCCACCATTACATATACTTCAATTTGATGCTATAAAAACTAAGTTAAATTTATATTATTAAAATTAAAACAACACCTTCTACGCATTTGTAGGCAGCTTCGATAAACACAGACTCAGTGCAACAAAATATATCAATGTGCAGTGAGATGGTATTTACAAACCCAAACGCACGCGACAGCGGAGAGTTCCTGGACAGGTTAGTCCTGGAGACAGGCAGTAGGAACAATGGCGGACGATATGTTCTATCCATTTGTCATGAAGAAATAATTTTCTATAATGCCTACTCAATTCAGGTCTTTTGCTTATTTTCCAGTTATTTTATTTTTTAATTTCATCGTATTTGTTACCGTTAATCGATTCATAAAACGTACCCGTTTCTATGAATGATTTTGTTAGAGTGCCGGATAAATACAAGGACATAACGGGTGATCTTTATAAGCACCTTTCCTTTGCCCCCTATTTAGCTAATAATGATCTTTAATTAACAATCAAAGAAAAATTAAAATTCATACTATTCCATCTTAACTAGGGTCAACGATCAAGTCACATACTATAAGTGCCTGTCCTTCCTCCTACGCATATTTTTAAGGTGTAATTTATCTATCTGTGTGTGTGAGTGAATGTGCAAATTGTATGCGTGTTTTAAAAATTTTAATATATTTACACATTCTTCGTAGTTTATTGTTTAAGCCAGTTTATAATTTCCTGCTTGGTTTTTTAATTTATGATCCAAGAAAATATATTTTTTTATTAACACAAGCTGATTACAGCTAAAGAGCTATCAGAATATAGATAATCAAGTAACGAACAATCCTTATTTGATATTCTCCTTTATCGTTCAATGTTAACGTTTCTTTACAGATATGGATTTTGGAAGCGGTGGGCCTCCGCCTCCTGGTATGATGAAAGAAAGACATGGGCCCCCGCCGCCACATCACCCGGTAAGCTACCCATTTGCAAAATCATCATCATCATCAGCCTGTGTCTATCTACTGCTGGATGCCTTCCCCAATCTCTTCCACCATATACGGTCCTCCGCTTTCCGCATCCTGCCACTTCCGGCTATCCTTTCAAGGTCGTCGGTCCATCTGGAGGGAGGGCGCCCCTCGCTTCTCCGGCACATGCGCGGCCTCCATTCCACCATTTTTTCTCTCCATTTTTCCTCTCCCATCTACCGTCACTGAATTGGCAGATGTGGCCGGCTTACTGCCACTTCAACTTTCTGACTTTAAGAGCCATGTCGACTACCTTTGTTGTCCGTCGAATTTCTTCGTTTCGGATTCTATTTGCAAAATACTACTAGACATTTTTTTTATTTAGATAACCTTTATTTTTTTTGTTTGTGCCCTTATGGCGCCGTCATTTATGTACAGATTTTGGTTTCTTTTTTTTATATTTTTTTTTAATATCCTATATCAATTTTTTGTCCTAGAACCTTGGTAAAAATAAAGCTTATTTATTGTGATCCTTTCCCAAAAAATTATAAAACTGTAAAAAAATATCAAAAAATCTGTAATCTCTTAAAGAAAGGCAAAACAAAGAAACAGAAGAAAAAAGTGTGTAGTACTGTGTAGTGTAGTACTGGTTTTCAGCCTACCCTTAATAAGCCCGTAAACTGCAGCAAAGTATTATAACTATTACAGTAAGTTACCGTGATGGTGAAATACATTTCATATCAATTTCGCGGGTACTCCATACGTTTCTCGTCCTTTAATGACAATGGGCGCAAATATGACAATCTTGTTTTTTATACACAATGTATTTGTTGTGTTTGGTTCTCAATTCGTCTGTATGATTTTATTATGTTTGTTACCTCATAACTTTCGACTGGGTCAACTGATTTGGACGATTCTTTTTCTTTTTATTTGAAAGCTGGTGCTTCCAATTTTGACAATGACACCAACGATAAATGGGCTAATACTCACTATCACGCTAACCAATCTCGATGATTTATTTTTATTGGAAAGGATGTACTTCAATGGTAGTGATGAGAGTTTGGTTAGGTTCTGATTAATTTCGATTACATTATAATCCCACGATAATTCGGAAATACGAAGAGGCCGTCCGCGCGTAATAACGTTAAATGTTTGTTCCGATTTGAAGTCGGTTTTTGTTTTTTATCGTAAATATATTTTTGTGACATGTTTACAGCGTGACGGGCGAGGTTACGGTCCTGAGGGGTATGGAGAGGGCTTCGTACCACCACCGCCGATGCATCACCCGCCAATGCCGCCACAGAATCAGGTACATCAGTCAGATACAAACTAGTCGTTCTATTTATTTTTCGATTGATGATTTCTTACTAATTTTTTTTCCCCAGCGTGTTTTGCTGGGGGTATGTTTATATTTTCTTAATTTATTTCTTGTATTTGTTTTATTTTCATAATTTTGTTTATTTCTTATTTTATATTATTACTTATTATTTATTACGTTTCTTTATTACTTATTATTTGTTTTCCAAAGTTATCCTTTTGTTCATCTCGCTTTCACACTCAAATCGCCTTACATTTGGGTGGAGTGCTTTCACTCCCCATTATCATATTGTAATGCTGCTAGCATTGCTGGAGAGCCTACAGCGACTTCTCCCATAGGCGAAACTTCCCGAAGTATACATACCATTTAAGCGATTCTATTTGAATATTCTATTTCCTATGAAAACACCGACCAAGTCGTGGTACGGCGTTGCCTAGCCTAGCGCGCTGGGATCGGAATGCTATCGCAAATAGAGTGACCGCCGAAAAAATGTCTTTTCATTATATTATGGAACTAGTTCTTCCTTCCTATAAGCCAGTCTTTCTCAAAGTGAGGGATAACGCCCGATAGGGGGCGATGTATAATTTCATTTACTTTATATAGTATTTTAAATTTCACTAAAATCAAAACCTAGGTGGTTTTCCTACACAATAACGAATAATTAGTTTATATTTCTACCCTGTGTGATGTTATAAAATACTTAAAATAGATTTAAGATTTCTAGATATAAGTTTTAGGGGTGTATAAAAAATGGGGGGCGCTTAAAAATAATTGATTTTCAAAGAGGGCGGTAAAAGAAATAAGTTTGATAATCACTGCTATAAGCCTTGCAGTTGCAATTTTTTTAACCAACTAACCTTAAGTTGTACTAGAAGATGCTTCACGTCAATAGTCAAATGGTGGATTCTAACCTGCGACCTTACGATTCGTAGACCGCTGTTGACGCTTCAGAATTCGAACTTTGACGCAGTAATGAACCTTATATAAACAGTTTTGGTTAAATAATTTTTCATTAATATTGCTAAAATCCTTACTTACCATTCTTTACTTTTGATTAAGTTTCCATTAGGCTATTGACTTGATTTTTAGAGACACAATAATGTAAGAAGGGTGCACTGAAAAGAACTTCGTTTACATGTCCCACTTAATTATCTCTAATACGGTATACAATGAAGGTCCTGTGTTACTATATATTCATAATTATAGAATGATAGATCTTTATTTTCTAAAACAGATGATATCAAACATAAATACAGTGTTTCCAAGTTAAATATACTTAAAGTTAATATAAAATAATCATATATACGTGTGAGAGTGTGTATGCCTGTGTGTATATATATGGGATTATGATAAATATTACTGTAATTTGGATCGTAATATTGCCTCCGTACACAAAACTTCCATCCATATTAGTAAAAACACCATACTCTATACTAATTATATCAATTAAGACGCATTCCAAATGTTGCCAACAAATAAATACAATATTTGGTTACTTGTAGCTTTTCTTCCAGTTGCAAGGCGGCCCACCGCACCAGGGTGCCGTGATGATGGTGTACGGACTGGACCCGCAGACAGCGAACGCCGACCGGCTCTTCAATTTGTGCTGTCTCTATGGCAACGTCGTAAGAGTGAGTAACCTCTTTAACTAATTTGGGTTCAGGATATACCAAGGAACTCCTCAAAATCGTGAGGAAGAATGCTTAATGATTGAGTTAAGGGTAGGTTATTGACTAGAAAAAGAAGACTAGACAAAGTACTACTTAACGATCCAGTATGAATGTGGAATAAAGAGGCGCCAGAACTTCGTCCATGTAAAAGTATGTTTATTTATCTATATACGATTTTCAAAATGTTACTTCTAGCGCTATTAAATTCGCCTTTATACATGTTTTTTGGTGCAATAAAGAGTTTTTTTTTTTACGAACTACACAGATTGGCCATTGAAGCTTGCCTTGACTGATGTAATTTAATTTTGTATGAATTGTTTTTATAATTTAATTAAAGATAATTAAGTAACTTTATGATAATTACAGATCAAATTCCTGAAGACAAAGGAAGGCACCGCCATGGTACAAATGGGAGACGCGGTCTCTGTTGAGAGATGCGTTCAGAACTTAAACAACGTAACCGTTGGAGATTACACGTTAACATTGGCGTTAGTATTGCTAGTTTTATAATAATTTTTGAGTTTAATTTGATTTCTATTGATCAGTACTTTCAAAATGACTCCAATAACATCAGTGTGTGACGAGTTAAGTTTTAAAAAACGTATGGATTCATCTTTTTGTTTCATGGTGATGACGTTGTATAGATAAAGTCTAACCTCAATAAAAATAGTATGCCGTTTTATTGAGGTTAGGCGTACCATACAAATAATGGCCTAATTACTGACCGTTCACAACAAAAGGATGAAATCCTGCAGTATCTCTTGAAGTCCGATGGTGAGGATCTGGGGATTAGATCATATAATTACTGATTCTCGCAAATGTATTCTATATAACACCGAAAGGTTAGCCACCTTACACTTGTGATCAAGTTTGAGCAGATTGCTTCCAGCTGTGTCTGTGATTTCCTTGCTGTAAGAATACTAACGAGATTTATATATTGTCTTGCAGGTTCTCAAAGCAGGCTTACCTGTCCGAGGTGATGAACCCTTACCCCTTGCCAGACAAGAGCCCCTCCTTCAAGGACTACGTGGGAAACAAGAACAACAGATTCCTGACTCCAGCCTCCATTCACAAAAATAGGATACAACCTCCGTCCAAGGTCAGTGCCACGTTACAATTTATTTACTTATTTAATAAGGTACACACAAGCATACATTCGTAATATTTTTAATTATAAAACTTAAATTTTAAAATTAATACAAACGGTAAATTTTTTTTAGTTTAAAAAACTATAACGAATATTTTAATTGCGTATTACCACTCTATATATACCCCTACAGCTTTAAGATGGGTACTGAAGCTATTTGAGAGAGCACGGTAAATACAAAAAATTACGAAAGAAAATATTTTCTCACTATATCTGTTTTATATTTGGTCTAGCTGTTGCAAATAGAAATTATTATTATTAAGTCCATTTATTTATAATAGGATAAACAAAGATTTACATATTTACTCTCTTCCCCAACGAGAATGTAAAATAGGAGTTACAAATTGGCTTCTAAGTCTAAATTACGAATTTACCGAAAATATACTAAACAATAAAATTAAAAAAAAAAACTCAGCAGACGCAAGCATACACACACGCCCACACATACATACACATACACGCATACACAAACACACGCGTAGTTCCACATATTTAATACAATTTCAAAATTATTGTATTTAAAATTAAAAAAAAACCTATTTAAAAATTGGAACCCAAACATTGATTGGAGGGTGGGCGTTAATGGCAGCGACACAATAACATATTCTTAATGTTGCTATTATCGTAAACGACAATTGTACTGTATAAAATTTTGTTATGGTTTTTAAATAAAGATTTTTATTTTATTTATTTTTTTATTATTCTATTCCAGGTGCTGCATTTCTTCAACACGCCGCCAGACGTTTCGGATGATCAGCTTCTCCAAGTGTTCAACGACTACGGCGTCACCCCGCCGCACACCATCTCCAAGTTCCCTCTCAAGAGTGAGAGGTAATTTAGCTAACTCCGTCATTACAACCCAATAATTGTTTCCACTTAAGCAATTGTATGAAGTGTTATAAGATTGTGTGTTTATCCCTCCCCCCCTGTGCCCTCGCAGTGCAAGGCGATACGGGCGGTCCACTTTAGTGGACGACAAAGGCGGATATTGCGAAACTAGCCCTACCAAAAAATACCTGCAATATATTGTTTCATATTCTAGGACAAATTGTTGCATTTATTTGTATAAGAGATTTGTACATTTGAGCTAAGTTTTTTAAGGAAATTAAAGATTATTATTGTTATCACAAGACTATATCTTAAGTTATATGCCCCGTTCCATACAACGGAGTTTTGATTGTTATATGTAGTATAGATAATTCGCAAAGTTAAATGCCGTATCTGATTCCAGGTCATCATCTGGCCTCATGGAGTTCACGAACATATCGCAGTCAGTGATGGCGATAATGGCGTGCAACCACGCCACCATCCAGCATCCAGGTAAATATTAACCACTGAAGAAGAAGAAGAACGAGAGAAAGAGAAAAGAAAACATCTCAATCAAATATATTGCTGTTTTAACCCAATCGACGTGGACGGGGATTTATGTATATGTCCTATTGATTGACATGGGCTTTGTACAGATGGTATCAGGTCCGCTAAATGGTCCTGTTGAAATTTTTAATTCTTGTACTTTCCTCACGATGTTCTCCTTCACCGCCGAGCGCGTGGTAAATTAGCACTTAAAGTTACAGCCTTTATAAATATCCCACTGCTGGGCACAGGCCTTCTCTGTAAAGAGAGTATAAGGGCATAGTCCGCCACGCACACCTAGTGCGTCACAGACTTCACATGCCTTACAAAAAATTTTGGACATGTCCTCGCGACGATTTCCTTCACCGCCGAGCGTGTGGTAAATCAGTACATAAAATGTCTGACACAGGTCTGACAGAGACAAAAATAACGGTATTGGGAAGAAAATTAAGTAAATCATTCACAATTCCAGGTGCAAAATTCCCGTTTGTCATGAAGCTCTGCTTCTCATCGTCCCGACAAATCGGCCAGAAGGGGCAACAGAACAAAAACCAGAACCCCGAAAACAGACAAGGACAGAACAACGGGCTCGAGGAGGAATACTAGTAAGACAGAGCACATCATTTAGTTGTTAAAAAAAAATCGTGTAAAAATATGATTAAAGTTAGAGAAAATACACGTGGGAAACATGGCAAAGTGTTTTAAAAGACATGAAATTGTGTTTAGGGATCGGACCAAAATGTTAAGTCTTTCCTCGCTTGTCACTTTTGACGTTGACAGTATCGTGACGTGAAACCAAAGATGTTACCAGCATATGAAGTTTTTTTTTTTAATTGTGTGTTGATAAATGTAGAACAGTAGTGGGGATTGATTATCGATGGTGATTCAAATATCGATTGAAAAAAATCACAGCAAACTTAATTATTACATATTCTTTCATTTTATATATATATTAATCAAATTTACAGTATGCAAGCGTGTGTATCAACCAAAACTTTCTTTGCACAAAACTTTTGTACCTTTAGAATACATAGATTGTACAATAAAGTAAATAAATTGTTAAAATAGCAAACCTATCAAAATTTAATTCCAAAAAAAATATCCTTTGGGAATGTATTACGAGGAAACAAAAAAAATCCTACATTTACTAAAGATAGGTACATAAACTATTTTGTGATGCCTAATTGTCCAAGCCACAAGTTTATTTAGTTTGAGCTCCTGACTCCCACATCAACCTATAAATCATATCTCATATTATTGTAATAAAAACTGTACATGTAATGTGGGAGCAAGATAAAAGAATTTATTATAATTATTATTTAAAAAAAAACATGAAAGTTTACTGTGATTTTATAGGTATTTTTCACAATAGACATCGATTTTGGCGAAATATATTAATGCTATGGCAACACCGATCATACCTTTTCAGAGGCGTGTTAATAAGAATGTTTCTTATAGATTTTGATTTTGAAGGTTAGCGAGTCAATTTCCAGTCATTTCTTATAACATACTTGTAGCAGTTTATATACCGGCCTAATTTATCCTATATTCAATTTAAATTGGTGAATATCAATTTTTTTTGTACACTTATCCTGGGCCCCGAGACTGCTAAACCAATTATGTCAAAATGGATGTTCAGTGACATCACAATTTTCGATTTTGTTTTAGTAATCTGCTATTCCAGTTATGCCACTGCGGTTTTCCAATGGAACATCACTGACACTGTAATATTGTTCCAATTATTTATTTTAAAAAAATATTATTAGTACACGGTTTTTAGCACAACGACAAATTAATTGTAATAGGTTGGTTTCATAGTGAAATGTCATTGGCAACTAGTAGACTCAGGGGCCTTGGACAATTGAATGGATTTCTTTTTAAAGGGAACCTTTAATTTAGTCAATTCTTTACTGTAACTGTGTTATAAAAATATTTATTATTGCTTGTTGTTTTTGGAAAAGTGTATGAATTTTCTAAATATATAGGATACCATTGTTACATTACGTTTCATATTTTATGGATTGACTTGTTACATTTAGCAAAAAAAATATATTTTTTTAAAATTTCTAATAATTTTTTCCATAAACATTCATAGACTATAGGAAAATTATCCAATTGGCCGATTGTAAATTTAAAATAAAAATAATCAAATTAATTTATAGAGATTTAAAAGAATGTGTTATTCGAAATTCCTCTTGATACATATATTTCTATTTACGCGAATTTTCGACTGATTTACTCTTGACAGCTTTACGAACTTTAACCGTTTCTTGAATAAACATCTACTCTATTTAAAACCGTTTTATAGTAGGGACCATAGATACTAGTTCCATCTTTATTTTCGCTCTCACTACTTCGTCATTATTGTGATGTTAACAGAGTGTCATAATGTTGACTTTACATTTGATATGTCACTATACAAATGTTTACATTTGAAAATAATATTTGGCAACATTTTAGGAAAGAAAAAGGTTTTAGTTTCAATGAAATTTGTCAAGCGAAAATATAGATGAAATATTTTATATGATATACGTAATTATTTCGTTATTATTTTGGTGAGATAGATTATTCTTATATAGAATCTACATAAAATTTTCCTATATGTTAAGTTGTATATTTTCAGAAATTAATTGACACTAAAAAGCATTTGAAAATGGGATATAAATTTATTGTTGTTTTTGTTCAGTCTTGTCTATGCCAAATGATAAGCCAAAGTTTCTAAATATACTTGTGTAAAAAAGGACTTTTAAAAGATGTAAATAAACTGAGAATGTTACTTGAGCCGATGGTTTATATAAGTACAATGAAATAATCAATGTTTTACAGATAAAGGCGACTTTAGTATATAAGTGTGGGGTTTTTACCGCAGCGCCATTTTGTAGGTCATCACAAAGTGGCGCCCAATGGAATGACACATATCTCTGTGATCGGATATATTATACGCAAATGTCATGTCCCAGTGGCATATAGTGTTGTAGATATGTATAATTGTGACTGTACTATAGTCTACCGCCACTGTATATTTTGTGAGGCGTCGTTGTAATGCTTTTTAAGCTTTAACACTGATTTGACAGCAAAGGCTGTTACTATTTTAGTGCCTAAATTAAGTCAATTTTAACTTAAAAGGTGTATAAGGTGTTACTTATTCGCTTTACATAGAAATCTACATATCAGAATGACAAATAATTAGTGTAAATATATAAAGGATGTCGAATAAAAACACATCATGTCTTGAATGTCAGAATATTGACTCAGTCGACTTTTTCCCCCCGCTTCGTTTTTATTTTTAATTTTGGTTTTTCACTTTTACGATTTTGAGTTCTTAATGCCTAATAATTTTTCTATTTTCTTTTTTTTTATCTATAATATATTTTTAATGACCTACATTATAGTTACATTTGACGCGGCGTAATCGAAGAAAATGTTTCGCTTTTTATGTCGAACATAGAATTTGTTTTTTTTTAATAGCAACGTTCTTATAGTTATGTATTAAGTACCTTCAGAAACAGATTTCTTCGGATTAGGCCGCGGTATTCCCACGACATGCCAAACTCACATATTGAACGTATTTGCTTTTCTAGCTAACGGCGAAGCAGCGGCGCAAACACACACACACATATCAAGACGGACGGCAAAACACAGACACACACAGCCACACTACGAGTGCGGGTTCATTTCCGGGGCGGGGACGAGGGGGACTGGTTTTGCCATTGCAAAAAACCAAACATAAAAGTTTTCACCACAGACTATATATCAATTAACTAGAGCCTCCTTTAACGTTAAGGTAGTTGAGATTTTGAAAAAAAATTATACATAAACAAAAAAAATTCTACATAAATTGCAAAATGATTATTGAAAATTTTTCACGTTTGAATTGAATATTCAACTGACATTATTTCATAAAAATTACTTATTTTGGGATTGGGTAGCTGTGTAGCTAAAAAAAAATGGGTTATTTTTAATTTTTTCTAATTCAAACAATGATGGTTTTAATTTTTCTTATAGAAGAAAAAAACAAGAGACCTCGGCTCTACTTAAGTGGCATATAAACTTTGGTCTACCAAGTAGAATACTTTAGTTACCACTAACGAAAATCTATAACAGGGGGTAATAATTTTTTGTCAATGGCAACAATCTTTATTATTCCTTAGTTTTACATTTTTTTTTCTTTGTGATTTAGATCACTCCTATAAAGACATTAACAGTTAGTATTTAATATAACTTAGACACAGTAACAAAAGTTTTCATGTTTAACACATATATGACATTTCCATATATTTTTGATTTTTCTTTCTTTACAAATTATTATTTCCTCTTTTTATTTTGGTGCGGAGATAAATCTCCGTGTGGGATGCGTACGCATTTTAATTTTATATTAATAAAACTTCACGACCTCTACTCTTATGGGGGTGGTCGATGTTTTTTTTCTTTCTTTTAATTATTAGTGGCTTAGTTATGGTTTAAGCATTATTCCCATTATTTTGTGTATTGTTAGTTAGAATTTAGTTATGTATCGATACAGTGCCATTCTCAAACATTCAGCAATGTCAGAATTTAATATGATTTCATTTAAAAATTGTTTTACAGGTCTCGTCAAACAATTAGGTTGGGTAACGAGGCATTATTTCTGTTCAAATTCTGGGGAAAAAGAAATCGTTTGGTTATTACACTATAATCTGTTATCAATGGACATATCTATTATTCTTTTAAAGTATATTTAAAATAGACCAAAATGTAGCGAATTTTGAGTATGGTACTGGCTTTTCCCGATGTTTTTTAGTGATTATTATATAGACAAGATTAGTTTGTGAGTTCGATGTGACGTAACGTTGCGAGAAGGGTAGAGAGGATTCCGTTTGAACCCGCTGTCGCATATTAAGGCGACAGGTTTCATTAAGTTATATGTTGGACAACTTGTCACTTGTGGAATTGTAAATGGAATAAAGTAAAACGTTCTGTAATTTAGTAAACGTGCGAGTTTCATTTCAATTTGTCAGTTAATACGCTTGGAGTGTGCATGTTTAAGTACTATTCGCATGGGTTTCGTGTTCACATTTAGTAAAATACGTTTGTGCCCCTTTAATATTTTTTAAGAACCCAAAAAAAAAATGTCTAAATGTAAGAAATAGTTTAGCACTCTTTAGGCTAGTAGTTGCATTGTCAATTATATTCGATTAGTGGGAAAATAACAGTACAGTTTTTCTATAAATTTTTCTTAAAAATAACGATAAAACATGACGCGAACGAAGGAATCGTGTTTCCTTATGCACAAGGATTGTAATTTAGGATTACTCGGCAAATGTTAAACAACAAAATGCTATTTTTTTTTTAATAATCGTATCTAATTAATAGATGTTTGTATGTGAATTTGTGGTAGCTTGTCTTAACTACTGTTTATAATATGGCACAAAACCCCGAAAAGCACGGAGATTTCCACTAATCAATTCTAAAACCAAGATGGCTCCGCTTCCTATTTCCCTTTTCCGAATTAACTGAATATTTTCTCTAGTTTAGTTCTTTGTGTTACCGCAGATCAATTATGTGATATAGTCACTAAAATTAAGTAATGTTAGTGGAAATCTTAACAAACTGTATTAAATTAAAATCCAGTACAGAGTGAACAGTGCTACGGCCAGCCAAATTAAAAACAGAATAGTTCTAAAAAATAGCTAACTGAAAAAAAAACATTGTATCAGGTATTTAGATGCATATCCTTCTCTCTAGAAATATTTTCGAATGAAAATGATAAAAAAAAATGGATGTTTTAGTGATAGGACTTTGGTGTCGTGATAGCTTTATGTCCTTCTTATGTTTCAATGTAAATACACAGAAGTATAAATTTTTCTTTCATTTTAGTTGAAAATTACTAAAAACACTGGTAATGCTAATGAATACATTATATTGCAACTGCCATCAAAGAACTTTAAAAAGGGAGGTCAACATTTTAAATAGTTTTTTAAAAAGTTAAAAGAAGGGGATTGACCTTTAGAATACTTAGAAAAATCGTACCACTCGCTATTTTTTATAAAGAAAATATAAAAATTCGTCTTCTCCATTCCTACAAGGTTAAGTAAGTGAAGGGTGAAGTAACTTGACATTAATTCCCACCTTCAATTTTAGAAAGCTTTACCAAGTTAAAATCTCATCACCCCATGTGAAACTATTATCAACAAACACAGTTTTTTAAAACATTTTAAAAAATTCACCTGTTTTGCAATGTTATCTATTAGTAACATTTACTAGCGAACAACAAAAAAAACAGTCTTTGAGGGTAGTTGCAAATTTCCTATCAATAGTCTATTAGTTAAAATTGAATTTTAATGTATACTTCAATCCACATACTTGAAACAAAATACATGTTAAAATGTAAAATACACCACAGATGATATTGCCAAGACGCGAAACTATGCCCAATAGAAATGCAAACTGATCCAGCGAAAGTACACCCTGGTATTATTGATACTTTAAGATAATGTTAACACCATATTAATTTTAGTTATCTTCTATTGTTTCTAGAACTATCATTGGGATTTAGGTCTTGTAGTTACATGGTAAACATTAAATACATGTCAACACAACAATCTTTCATTTCCACACCACCGAACGCCACAAACAAACTCTAGACAAACGCCGAGAACAACCCATGCTTTGTGACAATCCACACCCATATCCTACATAAACAGGCACTACTTGATACATCAAGGAAAACTGATGAATGCTACTTATCGGAGATCTCAAAGCGAATACATCCTAGTCATGGCTGACTGAGTAACATACATGCTTCGAACATAATAATTTTGATAGTATACTATTGTTTACTATGCAATGAAGCATTCTGCATAATATATGGCTAAAATGTTAACCATTGTCACTATACTGCAATCAAGATCAATCGAAGAAAAATTGTGATCGAGTGCTAGTTCATAGGTTCATAAAGAAGTATGAAATAGAAGGCACAATGTTTATCGACAAAACTATTAATAACAAAAAATAAAGTCTATTCTAACTCTTAAGAGAGAATCAGTTGTATAGAGCATGGATAACAAAAATAAATGATTGAATTATTCATATACAAGGACAAAACCTAAAATCAAAATGGTGACTGAACTACAAATTAAAAACGCTTTTGTATTCAAATTACTGTTAATCCAGTTAAATTCAATCGAAATATACCAAAGAGCAACCAAAAGTTATCATATAAGATTCTTTAAGTTGATGTTCGTAGATATATATAAGATTTTTAAATAATGTTAAATGCCATTCTGTTCTAAATGATAAAAATAGTTATATGCAGAACTATCTACAGTAGACATTATCACACCTAAATTGTTGACATTCAACAAAAGTTACTTTATTTCACAATTTTCTTTAAATAAACTGAGATTTATATGAATAAAACATATTTTAATAATCGATTTTTCAATTTTTACTTCTATGAAACAGGTTTACTTACAATTTGTCTAGAAGAAACTTTTTAATTAAAGAAAGGTGCTGCACAATTTTTTTCAAATATTCATTGAAAGTAAGTTAATAATAAAAATATTTGTATAGATAGAAAGGGCGAAAGTTTGTCAATATGTAAATAAATATTAAAATTGTTTCTTTTCTATTGTTTCGTGTAAAAATTGTGTAATAAAATTTAAAAGTATACCTTAGAGACCAGCATTCAAAGCGCGAAGAGTAATGTAAATTTTATAGAAATAAACAATGTTTCCATTGAATGGTTTTATTTCATTTTTATAAAAAAAATATATCACAACAAATATGACGGTTATTTCATTCTAGAAAACCGAACTGCTGACATATTTCTGCTTTGTGTGCCATCAAAATTTAATTTTCCCGCCATATTTCACATACCATAGATATAAAATAAATCTGAACAATTCATTTCTTATCCAGAAAATATTTCTTTGAAACTATAATTGTAACAAAAAAGAAAATTTCACTTTTTAAAGATTTATTAAATAATAAAAATAAAATTTCCGGTTAACATTTTGACAGAAAAGGAAATTCAGCGCCCACAGTGGCAACATTACGCCCTATTTAAAATCAAAACGTAATGGTGGCTGCTTGTGCTAGTGAATCATTGCTGACAACTTATATAAAAAACCTTTCGGAAAACCTTCAGGAACAAATACATTTCTGCAAAACTAGATGATTTTAACAGGTAATTGTGTTTTTTATAATTGGAATTTTGGTTTCTTTTCGTAATAAGGGCTCACGAAACGTGATATGTAGCAAAATGGCTGACGTATCAATAGAATAACGGAGACTATTTGACTGCCAGTTTCCTTTTACGAATTTCTGAAATTTCTTTGTGTATGGTGGCAATAGATTTGAAATTGTGGTAACTGATAATGATAACATTGTAAACAAAATACCACAGTGGTGAAAAATAGCGTTTGGTTTGAATTATATTCAAATGTTATGTAATTTCCAATACAAATGCTATAATTTGATATTGTCACAAATATCTTCCAACAAATTAGAGTTTTAGTTTCTAATGTCGTTATTAGCAAAAGTTTTAAGTGAATTTAGAATATACCGACCGGATGTACCACCGTATACGTTTTATCGCATGATATTCGTTTAAAATATTTTCAATACATTGGAATTTCATAACAATATCTAATCCGGTTAAATAAAGTGAATTATGCATTTCTCCTTTTAACCAAATCAGTGTATGATTGCTTTAATTATAATTACTCGAAGACATTATCAACAAAATTGTATTTTTGTCGTTGATTGTATAAATTAGTAACGTTTTGATTATTAGTTAATTATAATGGCGTTAAATGTCTAATAACAAGTACTTGGTCGATTTAGTTTACCTGACTTAAATAATATATTTAAAGTTATATTAAAGCAAGGTTTGTAGATTCTTTTTTCAGTTTAGATTACATTCGGGATCAAAGGTATAGACGTAATTCATACTAGATGAGGAAATCGCTTGAGTGATTTTTTTATTGTTTTAATAAATTTAAGATTATTGTTTTTTTTTTTAATATAACTGTTTAAAATATACATAATTACAATGAAAATAATATTGTTAAATAAAGTGAATTACTTATTTATAATGCACAAGCCATGTTTAAATAATTTTTAATTCCTAAATAGATTGCATTCAGTGACAATTTCATGAATTCTCAAGTTCGTCTCTTTCTGAAAAAAAAGGGTATTATTTTACTTTTTATAATACACATGTCAAAGACACTTGCATCAGAATAAATTAAATGGTAATTACTTTGTTTTTGATCATAATTATTATTATTATAATGGCGAATATTGCAATACCGCAAAACACATTAAAAATCATCAATGATAATTATTATCTATTTTAATGCCGATGTTTTTTTTTGTTATTGGAGTAGGAAAATATATTTTCGTACATTTTTTCATTCTTGATGTGTTTTTCGATATTAAATTTGTTATCACATGTTAATTTCGTTGGCATCGGTCCTTGGTTTCCGAAGTTATACTTCCAAAAACCGTGTAGAAAAATGTTTATTGATTGAAATATGGGCTACTAGGTAAGTATCACTTAACGACACTACAGGTGTCAGAATTTCGTAACATATAACTATAATACTTTTAAAAGAATCTCTCAGCAGGAAACTATATTGTAACTTAAACTTGGGCCCTTGAAAGATATTTGACTCTTACTGCACTGTTAGGTGCTTCAATCGGATTTAAAAGCAACTACACTAACATTATGTTGGAAAGTGTATATGGTACCAGATTTGGCAAAGGATATTAGCAATCCTTCTATCGCTAATAGAGGAAAATCTACGGCGGAGGAAACTCGAAAAGGGTTCCGTCTATCATTCTATGGCTAAGTCGATTGGAGGTTGTGTTAACCTGAAAACATCATTATGGTCCTCGCAACCGTGCCTGACTCTCCGGAAGACGCGATGAAGTTACTATTAGATATAGAATACAAAGTGGCACCATTTACAAGTAACAGGTTAAGACGTCTATATCATAATCTCGAACCGAAACGAGATTCTTCTAGCCGAAAGCCATCACTTGTTGGCGACATCATATGATAATGTGTTTTGTGTGCTTTGATATTAAGTGGAAATGCAGTCCTAGGTAATAAAACAAACTAGCTTAGTAAACTCTTGGAAACACCCACATTGTAATCGGACGGAAAGACAGACGCGGGCAAACTATTCCCGCTCTTGCTGTACGAATAATTAAAGACGAAGCAGAACGCTTCGTTCTGGTTTAGGGATAATCACAAAAGGATAAAAAATCCAGCAGGCTGCCTGGAAGAAGATACCCCGCCTTCTGGGCTGGGTTATGTGAGGTTGTTATTCATTAAACTCCCCGGTGGTCCTTCCTCGGTGCATGGTGAGGGGCCCCGGGTTCTTCAGTGGAACGTACCGGAGCTCCTCTGCACTATGCTTGGCAGTCCTGGGGAGGTTAATCCCCCAGTACCATCGCAGTACAAGGTGATACGGATCGGCCAATATTACAGCGGACGACAAAGGGTGGGGACCCTTGTCGTCCCATCAACTGGAGGCCTTTTAGTCGCCTTCTACGACAGGCAGGGATACCGTACCCTTATTCTACGAGCCCAGAACTACAGAGCTGCTTTGGATTTAATCTATTTAATCGGTTAATCTTTACTACTTAGTATTGTATGCGCTTATTTTGTGGTAAGTTTGATTCCGTGTGTAAAGTATGTGTTAATTGATGGCAAAATTTAATTTATCCTGTTTGAAAAAGAACATATTGGAATAAAATTTACTATGATCTGTAATTTTATATACATGTTACATACAATTACTACCTGGGGCCATACCTTTATAATAAAGTTAACTTTTGTGTGCCTTTTCATAGTTTATCCCAATATAAGTGTAAAAAGCTACTTTACTCGTTTCTCCATAATTTCACCTACGAAGAGACTGAAAAATTTCTGCATAGCATGAAATAAGTTATCCTCACTCTTATGTACTCACTCGCACACACACTCTCACATGCACCCACGCACACTACTCTTTGCAAAAACACACGAATACTCAAAAGCTATATAACAAACTTTAGTCTATAAACTCGGACTTAGGTACAACATCTCCCTAATACAGGCTATAAATTAGTCTAGCAGGGAGATGTGTACCGAAGGACGAAAACTAAGTAATAATAATAATTTGTTATATAATATGTATAATAACATTTGATAATATGTATCCAATATTTTGTGTGCATGCCGGTCATTTAAAATGTAAGTGTGTGTAAAAAGTATTTCAATTTCAAATTTCATTTCATTTTCACATATCGAAGGTATTTGAATAAATTGATAGAATTGATCGGGTAGTACAAGATAAATCAAGAGAATAGCATTTAGTGAATCAATAACAACATAACCATGTATTTAACCCTACACATGGTAAGATAATAATAATCTAATATTTTAGCCTAAATGTACAAATCTCTTATATCTACACAAAAAACAATATTTTGCAGGTATTTTTTTATTATTAATGTTGGGCTAGTTTTTGCAATTTCAAATAACTACCCTCCGCACTAGTTATAAGGTATGATGGCAGAGCAGTGCGGTCAGTTTGTTGTGTACGTGTACAGATATAGTATATTAGATCTATTAAATCTACCCTACCAAAATCTTTTTACTAAACATAAGTGTCCGAAGTGTAGCCGTATACGGCTTAAAGCAATATAACTCTATTATCTGTGTCATAATAAGTACGAACGTATTTTAATAAATTCAATCATCATTTCCGGAGAACAACCACTACTAAGCATAGGCGTCGCACAAATATCTCCAATAACACCGGCTGTCAACGGCTTGCATGTAGATACAAGAACTGTTACAAGATTTCTACCAGAGCCCCGAGTCTGCTAAACTAATTGTGTGCCTATTGGCATCATAGTGGTCGATATGTGCTAGTTTTAGAAGTGTATTAGTTCATTGGTCCCATTCTGATTTACTGACGGCGTACTTGGCACGTCGTGATGTCTGAAGGCAATCGTTTGTGTTTAGTTAATGTTTTTAATAGTGATGGAATTATAATTGATATGACTGCAATAGATTGGTTTCATAAAACGACGTTAGCCGAGATCTCATCCACGTGATGAGAATAAGTTTTTTGCAGTCAATCCCTGTCGAACCAATGGCGGTGCACGCTCGAACTTATACAGAATTCTCAAGTCATACAGCACAACTTCAACAGCATAAAGATTTATAGCGGTCCATAATTGTTTTCAACCGACTTTAAAAACGGAGGAGGTTCTCCAATTTGTCTATGTTTTTTAATGTTTGTTGCGTCATAACTTTCGACTGGGTGAACCGATTTTGATGATTCTTATTTTATTTGAAAGCTAGTGGTTATAGCAGACTCGGGGTTCAGATCGCTTAACCGATGTTGTCCTTTTTACCACCACCCTCATTGTGTTATCACTATATACCAATATATATGTTTTTTTTAATTCCAGGATGAACCAGTATTGCTTCATTTGCAACACACGAACTGGAGTATCTTTACGGAATTCTGTATATATATTTGGTGATCATGTAAGTATTTATTAGCGTAAATTGTAAGTGTATATATGCACAAGTATCAACAAAATGATGATTTTGCCAATGATCATAGTATCGGAGGACGTGTCAACAGCCTAATAGTTTAGGGCACGGTCTGCGAGTTGCAGGTCCTGGCGTAAAAGGCGACTAAAAGGGGCCTCGGGCTCACTGGGCGACAAGAGTGGGGGCTTTTGTCGTCCGTCAAGGTGGACCCGGGAATCGACATCGGCTGGCCCGTATCGCCTTGCACTGCGAGGGCACAGGCCCCTCCTGGGGGAGGGAGTAAGGGATGTGCTCCTTGAGCACAGCGCAGAGGGGCTCCGGTGCGTTCCTCAGGAGATCGCGGAGCCCCTCACCATGCACCGAGGTAGGGCCATTGGCAGCTCAATCAAAGAGAAACCGTACTAAAAAAAACAATTGCAGTCTATGTAGTTATCTAGTAACGTATCTGTCAATGTGTGGCGGTTATAAAAATATTCTATACTCTATATATAGATAGAAGATAATCCACTTCCACGCTTGTCCATAGTAAGAGACCTTTCAAATAAATGGTATAGAAATATTATACCACCTTTAGAAAACCAATATTTTAATCGAAAATCATGGACATATAAATCAAAAAGGTTTTCCCATCTTTTAAATATTTTGACTTTTTTTGTAATCTGAATGATATTTATTAAGTCATTTACTGTTTCTACTTCCTCCATTGCCCTTTATTTCATAATAAGTTAATTTAAATGAGCGAACACAAATCGTAGTATTTTAAATGTTATACTGGACTTAAACAAGGGTGTACGTCGTTATAACTTCGGAATAACGATTGTATGAACAAAAACGTCAACGTTATACCAGGTATAACGTGTTCTTGGTATATTTGTACAAATTTTGCTTATTCTTAATTTATTCCTAAATTTATCTTTATGCCACGTTTATTTGTAAGGTTGTATAGGTTTTTTTAACCTAATAATATATTTATTTATGAATATTTTTTTTCAATATTATTTTATTGTATGTAATATATATTAATCTCATAACTATTTGTACACGTATCTTATGTTCTATTTGTGCGTTTTTTTGTCTCTTTGATGTGTTTTATATTTTTTGCCAACAAAGAATATGTCTTTGTCTATTTTAAGAATAGTTTGATGAGAGTTTGGTTTCGTTCTGATTAATTCTATTTCGTAATCTTCTTACGACAGTTCGGAAATACAGAAATACTTCCCTAAATATGTTCTTATTATTGTTACAGAGTACTCTGCAGTCAGGCAAGGAGACTGTGCAGGTACTGAGTGAAATTGTCGAGAGACCAATCAGGGAGGATAACATCCATTCGAAGGTCCTCTGCAAAAAATGTCACAAGTCCACCTCGGAGTACGACTCCATTCAAGTGAGGTGAGATCAACAACACGGAGACATTCACACGCACACAAAATATTCACAAGAATAAGTAACAATCTGCATATATGTCGGTACATGCAGCTTAACCGTCCAAGCCGAGGTTACTCCTCACCGGGGAGACCCTTGTGTCGAGTTACTAGCGATAGAGGTTCAGGATAAGCGACCTAAGAGCTATGCCATCTCTCAATAAGGTGAAGCAGTCAAGACCAGCTACTCTGGCCAATCTGTGTAGTTCGTCAATAAAAAAAAAATAAATGACTGCATGACAGCCTGGACAAAATATTATATATTTTTTATTTGAGCACAAGCGTGACCAGCCCGCTTTGCCGAGCTAGATTTTGCTTTATTTTATTTAAACAATAAACTTACATCAGTAAACTGATACATTCGCAGCGCTATAACTTACCTTGAATACTTCTAAATCCTTAATTATTATCTTCAATATAATTAAGTATACTCTATTATACTTCAATATACTCCATTGTACTTCAATATGGTTCATAATGACATAAATATACACAACGCATGTGTCAATACAAATTTGAGTTATAAAACAATAGAATTTCATCATAGTAAATAAAAGTTGTATTTGACAGTTCAAAAAGAGGAGTGCTCCGATCGTTTACCAAACTTTACAGGACTCGCCAGGTCAATCTGAAGATTCCCTGGAAAGTTTCATTGAAATCGGTCCAGCCGTTTCGGAGCCTATATGGAACATACCCACACACTTCCTCTTTTATATATAGATTTTACTGAAAACTATGAAAAAATCAGACGTACGATATTTTTAAGTACTTTGGCTGCAAAGAGTTACTAGATTTGGCATCCTATATATATATTAGTCAAAAATATTACAACCTATATATGTCCCCATGTTGGGTACAGGCTTTCTCTATAAAGAGAGTTTAAGGGCATAGAAAATTTTCTAAAAAATGTAGGTTTCCTCACGCTGTTTTCCTTCACCGCTGAGCGTGTGAAGATTTTGTTTTATTTTATTTAAACAATAAACTTACATCTTTAAATATTTAATTTAACCCTCACAATATAATAAAATATTCATTTCTGTCCATATTCATTATTTTAGTCTCGTGCGGGAGAAGATCATACCCTATACCCATGTACATATCTGTAAATACAATATCATTCTTATCATTTATACAAAACATATCGGGCTGAAGTTAATGTTAGAAACAAAAATACGACGTATGGCTTGTTTGACAGTTCAAAGAGAGAAGTGATCCGTCACCAAACTTTACAGGATTACACGCCAGGTCAATCTGAAGATTCCTAGAAAGTTTCATTGAAATCGGTCCAGCCGTTTCGGAGCCTATATGGAACATACCCACACACTTCTTCTTTTATATATATAGTTTTCATCGTAGAATTGATTTGAAATCAGTTTTTTGATACTAAATTATAATTATCTTTCAGATTAAAAGTGATAAAAACGTTGATGCTCGAGCAATTCCGGAAGACGTTACCGCGACATAATTTAAACTACGATATATACAACGAAGAGATTGTCAAGAAGACTATATTCCCGTTCGCGGAGAAGACTGAACGGAAGAAGTTGGTGTTGCCAGCTTCCAAATTGCACCCGCTCCCACCTGACTTCATACTCAAGTCGGGGAAATGGCCGACAACGTTGCCACTGTTGGATCTCGCCTCCAAAGTCGCTAAGGTAAGCCAATGATAGGTCTATAATATCTTAAATGCTCTAATATCAATCATATCGAATACCGTTTATCAATTCTTGTATATACATGGTGTCCTAGATTTTGTTTTTTTGACGAACTACACAGGTTGGCCAGAGAAGCTGGCCTTGACTGCTTCACCGGATTGAGAGGTGGCATAGCTCTTAGGTCGCTTAGCCTGAACCTCTATCGCTAGTAACTCGACACAAGCGGTGAGTGGTAACCTCGGCTTGGACGGTTACTCGTCATGCACCGAGGAAGGACCACCGGGGAGCGCAATCAAAGAGAAACCGTACTAAAAAATAATTGCAGTCTATGTAGTAGTCTAGTAACGTATCTGTCAATGTGTGGCGGTTATAAAATATTCTATACTCCATATATAGATAGAAGATAATCCACTTCTACGCTTGTCCATAGTAAGAGACCTTTCAAATAAATGATCTAGAAATATTATACCACCTTTAGAAAACCGATATTTTAATCGAAAATCATCGACATATAGATCAAAAGGTTTTCCCATCTTTTAAATATTTTACTTTTTTGAGTCTGAATGATATTTATTAAGTCATTTACTGTTTCTACTTCCTCGATTGCCCTTAATTCCATAATAAGTTAATTTAAAATAGCGAACACAAACACAAATCGTAGTATTTTAAATGTTATACTGGACTTAAACAAGGGTGTACGTCGTTATAACTTCGGAATAACGATTGTATGAACAAAACGTCAACGTTATACCAGGTATAACGTATTCTTGGTTTATTAGTACAAATTTTGCTTATACGTACTTTATTCCTAAATTTATCTTTATGCCACGTTTATTTGTAAGGTTGTATAGGTTTTTTTAACCTAATAATATATTTATTTATGAATATTTTTTTTCAATATTATTTTATTGTATGTAATATATATTAATCTCATAACTATTTGTACACGTATCTTATGTTCTATTTGTGCGTTTTTTTGTCTCCTTGATGTGTTTCATATTTTTGCCAACAAAGAATATGTCTTTGTCTATTTTAAGAATAGTTTGATGAGAGTTTGGTTTCGTTCTGATTAATTCTATTTCGTAATCTTCTTACGACAGTTCGGAAATACAGAAATACTTCCCTAAATATGTTCTTATTATTGTTACAGAGTACTCTGCAGTCAGGCAAGGAGACTGTGCAGGTACTGAGTGAAATTGTCGAGAGACCAATCAGGGAGGATAACATCCATTCGAAGGTCCTCTGCAAAAAATGTCACAAGTCCACCTCGGAGTACGACTCAATCCAAGTGAGGTGAGATCAACAACACGGAGACATTCACACGCACACAAAATATTCACAAGAACAAGTAACAATCTGCATATATGTCGGTACATACAGCTTAACTGTCCAAGCCGAGGTTACTCCTCACCGGGGAGACCCTTGCGTCGAGTTACTAGCGATAGAGGTTCAGGGCTAGCACCACCCAAGAGTCATGCCACCAATAAGGTGAAGCAGTCAAGACCAGCTACTCTGGCCAACCTATTTTGGTCAATTAAAAAAAATGCAGGTTGTTCCTGCAATTAACGTATGGTAAATAACTGTATTAAAAGAATTCTGGACAAAAATATGATATATTTTTTATTTGAGCACAAGCGTGCTCCAATCTCTTCGCTTCGCCGAGCTAGATTTTGCTTTATTTTTTTAAACAATAAACTTACATCAGTAAACTGATACATATGGCGCTGTAACTTTACCGTGAATACTTCAAAATCCTTAATTATTATCTTCAATATAATTAAGTATACTTTTATTATAATTTCAATATACTCCATTGTAATTTCAATATGGTCTACATACGACATAAATATACACAAATCGCATGCAAGCCAGTACAAATTTTAAGTTATAAAACAATAGAATATCATCATAGTAAATAAAAGTTGTATTTGACAGTTCAAAAAGACGAGTGCTCCGATCGTCACCAAACTTTACAGGATCACTCGCCAGGTCAATCTGAAGATTTCCTGAAAGTTTCATTGAAATCGGTCCAGCCGTTTCGGAGCCTATATGGAACAAACCCACACACTTCCTCTTTTATATATAGATTTTACTGAAAACTATGAATAAATCAGACGTACGATATTTTTAAGTACTTTAGCTACAAAGAGTAACTAGATTTGGCATCCTATTTATATTAATCAAAAATATTACAACCTATATATGTCCCCATGTTGGGTACTGGCCTTCTCTATAAATCTATCTAGAGTTTAAGGGCATAGAAAAATTTCTAACCCGTGTAGGTTTCCTCACGCTGTTTTCCTTCGCCGCTGAGCGTGTGAAGATTTTACTTTATTTTTTTTTTAAACAATAAACTTACATAATTAAATATTTAATTTAACTCTCACAATATATTAAATTATTCATTTCTCTCCGTATTCACTCTCTTCTCGAGCGGGTGAAGATCATTACCTACACCCATGTACATATCAGCAAATACAATATCATTCTTATCATTTATACAAAAACATATCGGGCTCAAGTTAATGTCAGAAATAAAAGAACGACGTATGGCTTGTTTGACAGTTCAAAAAGAGGAGTGCTCCGATCAATTTTACAGGATTACTCGGCAGGTCAATCTGAAGATTCCCTGGAAAGTTTCAATGAAATAGGTCCAACCGTTTCGGAGCCTATATGGAACATACCCACACACTTCTTCTTTTATATATATAGTTTTCATCGTAGAATTGATTTGAAATCAGTTTTTTGATACTAAATTATAATTATCTTCCAGATTAAAAGTGATAAAAACGTTGATGCTCGAGCAATTCCGGAAGACGTTACCGCGACATAATTTAAACTACGATATATACAACGAAGAGATTGTCAAGAAGACTATATTCCCGTTCGCGGAGAAGACTGAACGGAAGAAGTTGGTGTTGCCAGCTTCCAGAGTACCACTCCACCTGACTAATACTCAGTCAGAAGCTGGCTGAGCAACATTGCCTGTTGGAATCCTATTACTCAAAGTCGCTAAAGGTAAGCCAATGATAGCTCTGTAATATCTTAAATGCTCCAATATCAATCATATCGAATACCGTTTATCAATTCTTGTATATACATGGTGTCCTAGATTTTGTTTTTGACGAACTACACAGGTTGGCCAGAGAAGTTGGCCTTGACTGCTTCACCGGATTGAGGTGCCATAGCTCTTAGGTCGCTTAGCCTGAACCTCTATCGCTAGTAACTCGACCGCAGCATTAGGTAACCTCGGCGGACGGTTACTCGTCCATGAGGAAAGACTCTGGTGAGGTTTTAAATTTGTTGACCCACATAATGCGTTCCCCAGAGGGCGGGTATCTTTCTGAAGATTTCCTCCCCGTAAACAAAAAAGACGTTCTATGTTGCGTACCAAAGCATTCGATCCGGTGAGGTAGGAACCTCGACTCGGTCGGTAGCTATTTCACGGTGAAAGACCCTCTCATAAGGAGCCAGTTAAATATCGCTCTACACCCAATAGTACTCGAGTAGTAACCATTTTATTAAAACACTAAAAAGATACTATACTACCCGGAGTGCTATTTTCGAAATTATGTAGTAGATGTTGCCAAATCAAACAAATCAGGAATGTATTTGGAAAAAATAAGTAAATATTATTAATAAATGTACTCTAAGTTTTCTATCAATTAACTTTGGTTATTCGTTCATAAAAAAAACACTAAGATAGGCAAGTATAATAAAAGATCAATTTTGGCACAGGGTTAATCCCTCCCCCTTGTGCCCTGGCAGTGCAACGGAACACCAGCCGATGTAGCCTTCTTCCCGGGTCCACTTTGTCGGACGCCAAACCCTTATGAACCCACCCACATTCACCCAGTGAAGCCGAGGCCTTTTAGTCGCCTTCTACGACAGGGGATACCGTAGTCTTATTCTACGAGCCCAGAACTGAAGATTTGCCTCAAGTGATTCACTGCCTCTTGGCTCGGTGCTTCAAGGAGTCTAAAGCTTCCAGCTGATTCCACCTATCCGACCCAACCCAAAGATGGGAACAGTACTCCATTCCAGGAGCGAACTTGAGCTCTGTAAAGATAATAGCTGCTCCGACGTGAACTACACCGTATGTACATTCATATGCATGTAGTAAAAAGTTATTTTATTATTACAAACAGACAAATTTATTTACAATTTTACATTAATATGTAAAATTGTTTTTGCAACTAATTAATTGATTCTATTGCAATAATTTTCAGCCAATAAAAATACTCCCAGCGTCGACCCTGAACTTAAAGGTGACGGTTGGCTCGTCAGTCCTCACGCAGAGCATCAAGACAACTAGTTCCTTGGCCAACAAAAACCTCAAGACGTGTTCGCCCTCGACCGCCAACATCGTGCGCGTCACCTCAGCCGTGGCGACGCCCGTGACGTCATCGGTCGCGCTATCGGAAACTTCTGAGAACGGTCAGGCCAGCACGAAGACTGGGAACCCAGTGTTGAGCTTCAACATGAAGGATCTGCCAAAGATTTCTTCTCTTCCACCATCATGTCCAAGATAGGGGAGACGACTTCATTAGACGCAAATAATGGAGAACATACGATGGAGATTGAACAAGGTGAGTTCAAGTAGCAATAGCTCAATACCTGAAGACCAAGGTCTTCAACCAGAGCGTCTTTCCTGCTATGATCTAGGGTGCAGATATACTTTGTCTATATCTGCACTCGTCTCCGTGTCCGGGCGGTTGACTCAAGTTGCATAGTACGCTAATACCAAGTTCGATCCCCGGTACCGGCACTAATATATTTGTTGTTGCAATTTTATGTGCTGATTTATCACGGCGTAATAAACATAAAAAATATACAGACGAACTCCTACTTTTTGAAGTCGGTTGAAAAGAGCGGTCCGTACGTGGTAGCGTTGTATTTTCATATTCTCCGATGATCTCAAGAATTGTGTTTCTAAGCTCATATTTCACCGTAGCATAGCTCGAAAACTTGGTTTATAAACATTATGCTTCATAGCTAGCCATTTATTCAATGTGATGCAGCATCCTAGATCTTCTTTTGAGCTGAATCACCGTTCATCTCCAACTATAACGAAGATTGAAGCTTTGTGTATTTTGCAGATTGCTCTCTGGAAGTTGCAGCTTCAGAAGTTGACACCAACTTGGTCTTTGAAGAAACAACCACCAAGGTACAGATGCTCTCTAGCTTCTCTTTTAACTCTACCTATCTTGAAGTTGAGAGAGAGATAGAAAGACGGGGAGTTATTACTGTCGGGTTTTGTCGGAATTTCACTATTGCAAAATCGTCTATTATATACATTATACATATAGGACTTGGATGACCGATGATTTTAATTTTGATGATTATATTTAGACCGTACAGCGTAGAGCTGCTCGGATAGTCGACGATCAGGGTCTTTCCGATCGACTCGACCCTCGTGAGTCTGTGAAGAGATGTCGGTTCTCTTTGTATCCTGTGTCGCATTTACCATGGGGAGTGTTCTGAGGAATTGTTCGGAATCATCCCAGCTACCGATTTCCATTACCGCACATCTCGGCAGAATTCCAAATTCCACCGCCACCATCTTGATGGTTGGCGTTCAACGACTGTACGTTTTTCGCGTAACTTTCTCCCACGCACTGCCAACTTGTGGAATCAACTGTCGCCAGCGGTGTTTCCGAACGTTTACTATTTAGGGACCTTCAAAAAACTAGCCTATTCCTATCTCAAAGATCGGCAACGCACCTACTCCTAGCTCCTCTGGTGCTGTGGATGTTCATGGGCGACGGTGATCACTTAAGATAAAAAAGATACGAATAATATTTTACTATATCCCCGACACAATATTATAATAATTCTACCGTAAATCTTGTAAAAGTTCAAAAAAATTAAAGTACCTCCAGATTCAGCACGCTCGCTTTTTCTGTACGTAAACATCGGTCCCTCGACACGTTGTTGTTAATCCAGGTGTTATATTCCAGAATGAAACGGACAAATCCAACACGGAGAGCTACTTCGACGTCAATTTACTAACAAACTTCGAAAATTCCACTGAAGAGCAAATAAGCAGCGATCACAACAAAATGGTGGTCGGCAAGTACGCCTTACTGAACCGACAGGTAGACGAGGATGCACAACGTGAGTAACGTATTCTAGGTTAAAGTTACAGTATATATATCCCACTGTTGGGCACAGGATTTTTTTTTTATTATCTTCCGCCATGATGGGCGAGATGGGGTCGCGTTAGCATTCACCATCCCGCCCCGGCGATAGGCCCGGTAAGAACAACCAGGCCTCCTGCGACTGTGGAGAGGTAACCCTGCTCACAAGGGTACCCCTCAGACGGGTGGAGCCTGTGCAAGCCGGCGGGGAGTTCCCCAACTCCCTGCCAGTAGCCCCAGTAAGGTCGTTGGAGAAGGAGGGCGAACTGCCTTCTCCTTGCACCTGCTTGTCTGTACCGGAGCGGCTCAGATGGCGAGGCGCTCTCTCTTACCCGCTGTAAGGCCTACTTCTGCGTCATCATATCTTCACAGAAGGAGACCATGGCCTGCCACGATTCCTCTCCGCCGAGCATACCGTTTACTACGCTCGGCAGAGAGAGATCCGATCCGATAAATCCTGAGAGGTTAATCCGGGAGGGACCCTGTGCCCTCGCAGTGCCCTCGCAGTGCAAAACGACACGGGCCAGCCAATATCGCCTTCTTCCCAGGTCCACTTCAGCGGACAGCAAAGGCCCCACCTTTGTCGCCCAGTGAACCCGAGGCCCTCATCCCCACGTCCCTCGAGGCACGATCCGGACGACGCGATCTCTATTGCACAGATTAGATCTTTACAAATCCACGAAGCATCCATTCGCGACCGTCGGAGGTTGCGAATAATTCTCGCGCGTTAGTGCTATTTTATGGGCTGGCCCCACCCCATAGATATAAGGAGCGTTGCTGGAGTTTCTTTGGCTCAAAGTTAGTTTAGTTTTTGAATGTCCCTTAGATTATCCGTGAAATAGCAACCGACCGAGTCGTGGTTCTCTTGGACGCCCTCGGATCGGAATGCTTACGCGTAACCTAGTAACCGTCCAAGCCGAGGTAATATTACTTGCATGCTCTACCAACAGATACGATCGTGATGAATGACGAGGATGGTTCAATTATCCGCGTGGTCTCTGGCCAGAAGTTCCTGTACGACGACGGCAAGATATCCCTCATGATACCAGAGGGAAACAGCCTGGACGGGAACGACAATAGCCCAGGTTTGTCACCACAATACCCCTAGTATTAGCTGTTACCCCAGGAAACCCTTAAAATGTAAACTGGTGAATGGTAGCTGGGAGGGAATAAGTTAGTAGAGATAGGAAGAGATACATATATATGGATGGAGATAAAGAAGTTTTATTCTATCATTTGATCTAAAGCTCACATTTTTTAAAATTTTTTTTTTATGCTTGTAAACTAGCGCTTGACCATGATCCCACCTGGTGTTAGGTGATATAGTCGAAAGATGGTACGCGCTAGTTTAGTAAGTGCCTATTCACTCTCCTCTTGAAGGCTTCCACTTCGTACTTGGACGGAAAGACTGACGCTAATTCTTTCTAAGCAAATGCTTGACCAAGATCCTACCAGATATTAAATGGTAATGCAGTCCTGGATGGTAAAGGGCACTAGCAAGGAAATGTCTATTCACTTATCTCTTGAAATCATCCACATTTTAATCGGAGAGAACAAACTATTCCAGTCCTTTGTTTGTACGAATAATGAAAGAAGCAGAACGTCCGAGTTTGATGTTCACAACAAAATGATGAAATCCAGCAGTGCGTCAGAAGTCCCATGGAACGGGGATGGGGGAATTAGATCATGTAGTTCCTGAGAACTATCTAACCCAGAGTGCCCCAAACGTTTTTATGTCATAGACCCCTTGCCATGTTTTTCCGTGTTGGGTAGACCCTCTACTTACCACGTATTGTTTTCCTGTAAATTTTTAACTGTAGTGATACATTTATTATATTATATTGAATTTCAATTAAAACTACTCGAAATAAAATGTTGTATCTGTTATGTAAAATATACGTAACATTAAATAAACTATAAATAAAATAACATAAGCAATAAGTCAATATTTTTAGTGAGAAACAGGTAAATAGATACTATCAGTGTATGTGTTGAGATCCACTGTCGTGGACACAACATTTAATGTTCGTATTTCAATTCTATCTATTTAGGTAGTCCCGGGCACCGCTGAAAATCAGCGCTGTCGCATCCTTGTGACAGCATATGCTGAGACGGTGTCCGATATTGGCATCATATGTTTTGTATTATTTGTCCGTGTAACTTTAACTGTGTTTTGTCTATTTTTCATTATTTTTTAATGTGTGTTATATTCTGTCTGCGATGTGTTTTTGTATTGTGATGCCAATAAATAAATGTCTATGTCTATTATATATATATGTCACACAGTTCATTGGCATTTTATATTTAAAATTATAAAAATACAAAAATAATTAAATTTAAGTAAAGAGGTTTCATATCTTTACTTTACATATATATATATAAATAATATATAATATTTAAACAATATTTTCTTTTTTTTAGGCGGCAGTATCCTTAGTCTGCTCTTAACCACTAAAAGTTATCTGGAAGAAAATGCTAAATAGCATTAAGTTCGCCTTTGTACATATACTTTGGTGCAATTAAGGATTTATCTGTCCATCTATCTATCTATGGCGAATAGAGTGGTGTAAATCAAAATGCCCAAAATATCTTTAAATTGAGTGTAATGTAAAAACGATGTTACTTGTACAGCGCTAGTTTGTCAAGTGATTTGCAGTATTGGTCACACTTGTCACACATAACGCCTATTTATTATATTTATATATATACTTAGGTATTTGTTGTATGTTTAGCATATTTATTTATATATTATCATTATTAATAGTGTGTGTATATATTGGTAAATGCGTATGTTTATATATATGTATATTGTTGTTTTGTATTAAAATAAATATAATCACAGACACACTAAAATATTTTCAGACGAATGTTTCTGTCCATACAAAGGTTGTCTGGAAGAGATCGCTCTTAGCGATAAGACCGCCCATTGCGCATGCAATGACCTTGTCTAATGTGAAAATTGTAGTTACTATTTCTGTGATGTATTTTGTTTTTAATTGTTGCACAATAAATAATATTCATTCATTCATAACGCCTTAAATAATAAATTAGCAATCGGCACGCGCGGTGCGGATTTAGAACTCTTTCACAGTTAGGAGCCTGAACAGATATATTATGCGTACAAAATATGCTTTAACAAGTAATTTAATAGATGGAAATTATTTCTCAGATTCAAATGATGAGTCACAAATTGAGCTGCAAGTGTCCGGTGACGAGGAGACCGCCAAAGCTATCATTGCGGCTGCGCAGGAACAAGGTAAGCAGTCCTATTAGCGCTTCCACCAACAACAATTGCTATCACTTGTTAAAAATTGTAGTCATACCGCGGGTCACACACGGAACCTAATAAGGTTGGTGAAAACGGACAGAAGAAACTATCTCTGTCTACCCCGCTAGTGTTAAAATGTCGTGTGAGTTTATGCCAAATAGTTCAAAGTGAATACAACTTTTGTGTAACTACAAAAATATGTTTGATTTGATTGTTTTGGGAATAAAATTTGAAAATTGATTGTTTTTTTTAAACGCTTTCGTTGGCAATGGAGAGCGCAAATGTAAGTTATTACAAATTTTAACCCCTCCCAATTTTTACTACCTCTGCAACCGGACAATCTGTCAATTAATTATTGCATGTGTAAAGTATCATCATCAGCCTGCAGCAGTCCACTGCTCGACATGGACTTTGAGCACCTCGGCCACTCTCATCCAGTTACTGCCAGCCGTCTTCCGAAGAACTTCGCTGCACCTTACCTTAGGATGTCATCATTGCTCGATTGTCCAATATTTTCTAAGTTGATTATCACTAGTAGTTAGAGTTTACTTTTGCTTGAATAATTTCATTTGAACTCACAAGTTTGAATACGTCAAATTACTTATTTGCACACACACTTATTTGCTTCTACCAAATACTGCCGTTAGAAGAAGCCTTTTGGCCACTCCAAAACTTGGCTGCTCCAATCTCGTGCTCGTTGCTTAATCCGGCTCGAAGGACCACAACCACCATGCCAAGGTGAAAATAACTTTAATCTGTTTTTTCATGACGGTGCTATACAAATTAGCCAGAGAAGGTGACATTGCCTGATTCTTTTGGCATAGCTCTTACGTCGCTTAGCCTGAACCTCTATCCCTAGTTGACACAAGAGTCCCGGTGAGGGGTAACCACGGCTTGGATGGTTACTATGTTACGTGTGAGCATTCCGACCCGAGGGACCTCACGACGGTAGCTTCACCATGGACAAAGTCAGGGACATTCTAAATTTTAACTTAAATTAAATTTTTTTAGTCATAAAATTACAGTAACAAGACCATAGTTCGATTTAAATCGATTATAACACCATCTATAAAAAAAATTATGTACTAAATTAATTCTCCTTAGTATTCTAACAATCGGTTTTACGAAAACATGCAATTACCAGGCGGTGCCTTCATCAAAGTGGAATCTGGTGAGATGTTCAGGGTTGAAACGATTCAGAGCAAGACGGGAGATGAAGTTAAAGAAACGATAGAGATGGTAAGTTTATTGTATTGTTCTATTTATTTATCTTTTGAGTTCTTATATTATATATACAGGGTGTTAGCAGACCGCTTACTAAAACAAAGAGAGACGATCGTACTAATGACACCTTTAATGATTGGAAGGAAAAAATCGATCCTGATTACAAAAAAAACATATTTTTACTAGTTTCGTTTGTTTTTAAAATTAAATTTGGAATTATGTTCTTTAAAATTTAAACTTTCAATGATATCAAAACCAGCCAGATACAGATAGTATAGCCAAAGAGGTTTTATTACAAGTTCATACATACTATAATGCGAAAACACTTTTCCCCCAACCAATTAATATTAATTTGTTATTACTCCTTTAATAAAGTTACTGTTATTTCAAAGTAAAACTTCATGCACATTTGACTTCGAGCTGGTGAATGCGTGACGAAAGTGAAGATAAAAAGAGAGAGAGTTACGTTTCTTATGTCTAACAGTCCCTATTGTACAATCGTTAATCTAATACATGTTTGTTATACGAAACGAAACTGGTTAAGAGAGACACAAAATGTGTGCGAGCGCCTCTCTCTCTCTCTTGCCCCTTGTAATATACGAAACGTCTTTTTTTTTGTTTTTTTTTTCACGATTACGTACGAACCACGGCGCACCCGTAGCTCGTGGCAGAAAATGATTTTGGATAACCTGAAGTCGGTAGATATGACAGGGGGAGGCATGCGCGATGACCGGGCTCGCGTACATCATGACGGGACGTATAACTGTTTTGTAAAGTGTCACATTATTACGAAGGGACATTTTGCTCTTTTTATTAAGTGATAAAGGCGACCCATGACGAGGGCAGCCCGGTTCCTGACTCGAGTAACGTGAGGACCAAAGCTGAGTGTCTGATCGAGGAGTACACCGAGGTATTTGGTTTTGGTAACCCTGGGAATGGGGCTCTCTTCTATCTTCATTTATATCTTCTTAAACTTCCATTCACCTTGCTGAATCACATTTTTCGTAACGCATTCACCAGCTTAATTAGTCAAGTGTATGTAATAATTTCTTTAATTATGAATCGACAGCGTGCTATAACTGTATTTAAGTTGCAGATGGTGGTGCAAGAGGATGGAGAGTATAAATGCTTGCTCTGCGAGAACAGCGAAACTAGAGGTTAGCTACCATCATGTCTAGTGCTTAAGACCTCTGTCATCCTGGTCAGCCGTGTTCTGGCAGGCGTACTACTTCGAGCGGGTCAGGGAGGACAGGGGATTCTCCCTCCGCAGGCGGCGAGTCAGGGTGCGCTCCTCTCGCTACCCCCGTAATCCGAAGCGGGGCCAGGCTGGGTACCTGGCCCCACTAATGCTTCGAAGTCGTCGGGACTTCTCTAATTGCCGAAGAGGTCCCCTTTAGAGGAAGAAGTCCGGTCTTTGCCGGGACCGCCTGGTTGTTGGGGTGCCCTGTCGCTGACAGATCCGGGGCACTCCAATTATAACGGCGGATGGCATTCGCGGAAGGTCTAGTGGGTAGGGTCGCCCAGACCGATGGTCCGTAAAAGCATTGCCCCGCCTAAAAAAAGGCGTACTACTTCGAGCTGAAGCTCCAACTTCAGTTTGTAATACCTTTAAATGAGCAATTCTCAATTTTTTTTTCTTTATTTTGGTGACTTTTGCCCTTTTGGGCATGTCAGTCCAGACCCTAACCTAGGTAACACACACATCGATCGCATGAAGCAGGAAAGACGTCATCAATGTTGCATGGCCATCAGCTTCCTCGCTCCCTCTGAGGTCGGGTCAGACAGCAACATTAGTAACCTGTTAGTACCTGGAGTAACCTGCCCCCTGGGAAGTGCTTTCCTTGAGTACAGTGCAGAGGGGCTCCGGTGCGTTCCAAAGGAGACCCGGAGCCCTCACCATGCACCGAGGAAGGGCCACTGGGAGGTTTTAGTGGGTAAAACTCATTATAACCGCCGCCTTCCAGAAGGCGGGGTATCTTGAAGATTTACTCCCCGTAAACAAAAAAAAAGTTTTATTGGGTTGCAAGAGACACTGGTAGAATCCCTCGGTTAAGGCCAGGAATCACTAGCGGGTTCAAAGCGATTTAAATCTAGTCGGACGAGCCATATAACGAATCACCAAAAATACCGTTCATTAGATCCTATTTATAATCTGAATCTCGGAAACGGCTCCAACGATTTTCAGGAAATATGTTGGCTGGTAGAGAATGTCTCCAAGGTATTAATTCCGCCTGCATGATACTTACTTTTAGTTTTATCTATAAATAAATAAATATTACAGCCAATTGGATTTACCATACCCAGCAGTATCGAAGTTTGGTTTTTTTGACGAACTACACAGATTGGCCAGAGAAGCTGGCCTTGACTGCTTCACCGGATTGACATAGACATAGACATTTATTTATTGGCATCACAATACAAAAACACATCACAGACAGAATATAACACACATTATAAAATAATGAAAAATAGACAAAACACAGTTGAAGTTACCCGGACAGATAATACAAAACATATGTTGCCAATATCGGAGAGGTGGCGTAGCTCTTAGGGGGCCGTCCATATATTACGTCATTCTAAAATTCACAAATATATTATAAAATTGCATAAAAAAGAAAGAACTCGTAACTTGAGTAACAAAGATAAGCTCGACCTAATCACCCCACGTACCAACTACGGAAAGAAAACGATATTGTTCGAAGGAGCACAGAATAGCCTGCCAAATAAAGTTAAAGAGTGCGACACTTTCCAGCAATTTAAAAAAGCTAAAAGATTTGATGATACACACACACATACAACACAAACACACACCTGCGACCCAAAGGCACATCATTAATTATATTATTTAAGTACCTTATATCTCATTTTAAGTGAACTTTGTAAAAATGTTCTTATGAGAAATAAATCCTTTAAACCCAAATCAGGGGGTTGGTCTGCGGATGACGGTAAATGATAGATAGGAGGGGGGGGGGGGAAAGTGTTTCGAAATTGACGTCATTCTTATTTATTTATTTGTAGTTTATTATTATTTATATGATAATATTATTATTTATACTTTAAAAGAATGGGTGAAAACTCCGTGTGAGTTATCCAAAGAAAAGTAAAAAATAGGGAATAATAATATATAATATGATTATTGCCAAAGTAAAAATAATAAAGGTGATTCCATAACCAAGTGTTTTAATCATATAATACCCTATTTTTCTCAAATCTGCAATGTTTTAATTTCGTCAAACTGGTAATGACGTCAATTTTGGGAGAAGGGGGGAGGGTCATTAAGAAATGACAATAGGATGATTGTAGGGGGGGGGGAGAGGTCTTAAAGTCGAAAAATCGATGACGTGATTTATGGACGGCCCCTAGGTCGCTTAGCCTGAACCTCTATCTCTAGTAACTCGACACAAGGGTCCCCCCGGTGAGAGGTAACCTCGGCTTGAACGGTTACTATGTTACGCGTACGCATTCCGATCCGACGGCGAAGTTTGGCTGTTACTACCATTTCTCACCCATTGTTTATACTATTCATGTGCTTATATATTTAACTTTCTCGAACGTTCTAGAAGAAGAGACGTTTATGGGCGACGCAGTGGAGATGACGAAGCACGTGCGCAACGTGCACGACGCGAGAATACACATCTGCGCATTCTGCGGGCTGGTCGTGAGGAAGAAGACGGATTACTTGAAGCATTTAGGTAAAAAGATATAAAATTCTTATTACAATCGTCTTCTCGTATTCTTAATAACGTCAAGCATCGTGAGCCATACAAACAAACACATTTCCTCATAAAAAATTAAGTGGTGTCATGAGACACCGGGTAGGAACGGAGTTCCTTTGCCTAATACAGAAACAATTGCAAAAATTGTTTTCTTGTTAAAATATTTATTTACTTGATTTTTTTAATTTTTCTTATTGATTTTATTATTTTAAGTATAACGTAAAGTAAAAGTCTCTTTAGTTTTATACAACACTATAAAGTTATATAAATAATTTATTAATACTTATTAATAATTTGTTAAAACGCCACCTGTGACCAGAGAGTTGAACTACATTCTTAATAGTCACGCTATCGACCGCCGTGTATACTATAGCACTTCGGTTATATAATTTTCTTACGGTTTTAGTCTGACATATGTTTAGTACGGTGACGTAGCAAAACCCCTATATCTCTCAGTCTGCGGTAAGGAACTTCGTTCCAAAAAAAATCCATCTCGAAGGACCATTTACTTACCAATTTATTTATTTACCAAGCACTTGTTACCTACATTATTAAAACTTTTGACAAGTACATGTTAAAGTTCAAACTCTTTGCATTCTATATCGTATTTGCCATGGGTACTGAACATCAGGGCAGGATTCCAAATTCCAACACAACAACAAAATTTGGGGACCTTCAAGAACCGAATCTACTTCCTATATATAATCCTTTGTGAAAGGCGACGCACCTGCAGCTCCCCCGGTGTTGTGTGTTATGTGAGACGTTCGTTTGCCCATTTTATTATTAAATAAAACACAAATGTGATAGTTTGCTTCAGCTTCATTTTGGTGTCGTATAAAACTATACGGCTCGAAGGACCAAAAAGTTGTACGGGACAACTATAAATGATAGATGTGATAGTTTATGATAGTGTATAAAGATTATACTTATCACATATTGTTAGCGAGTATACGCGTCATGGACCGAACTGCTTTGTTTGTGCACTCGTTTTAAATAATGCTTATGCTACATAAACATAAAATTTGTGAAACCTCTTTTCTGACGTCAATTAAAATATGATTTGATTTGATTTCAGAAAGTCACACGCACAAGTCGCAACACGAAAAAGGCAGAGTGCACGAGTGTGTAATATGCAAGAAGAAATTCACGTAAGTGGATTTTGTTAAACTCCGCCCAGTTTTGGGTTTCCGCCGAATTTTTTTTAGCTTCGCTATAATTATTTTATTTATGGTAAACCAACAGAGTAAACACCGCTACAATTTTAATAGGTACAAAAGATATAAGAACATGTTTGTTTACGAACAAAAAACGACGTCAATTCAAATCAGTTAAACGCTCTTATGCGCTGACGCTCTCTTTATATTACTGAATTACTATAGAAATATTACGTAATATAAACAGAACATAACCAAACTCTTATCGAACTACCCTTGACCTCAATAAAAAAAGGATCATCGAAATCTTTTACCGTGATATTGAGTTATTTGTCGCGCATGTACTTAATTCAAATTTAAGACTTGTATGGTTTTCTCATTAATACCATTGTCAGAATTGGGACCACCACTACCAAGCACCAGCTTTCAAAAAAAAATACCATCAAAATCGGTTCACCCAGTCAAAAGTTATGAGGTAACATTTTTATATATATAAATATTTAATTTAACTCTCACAATATATTAAATTATTCATTTCTCTCCGTATTCATTCTCTTCTCGAGCGGGTGAAGATCATTACCTACACCATGTACATATTAGTATACACAATATCATTCTTATCATTTATACAAAAACATATCGTGCTCAGGTTAATGTCAGAAATAAAAATACACATACATCTGGTTTGGCAGTTCAAAAAGAGGAGTGCTCCGATCGTCACCAAACTTTACAGGATTACTCGTCAGGTCAATCTGAAGATTCACTGAATATTTCATTGAAATCGGTCCAGCCGTTTCGGAGCCTATATGGAACAAACCCACACACTTCCTCTTTTATATACATAGATGTACATACAGACGAATTGAGAATCTCCTACTTTTTTGAAATCGGTTGCAAATGACACGTTTTTTGTTTCACTATAGTTATTCTAGTTATGTTACACCAACAAAATAAACACCATTACAATACAAAAATACCGAGCAAAGCTCGTTCAACCTGTGGTAGTAAAGTTGAAATTGCTCGTTTTCCAGGTCACGCCAGGTCCTGTCGGAGCATATGAATACGCACAGCGGCGCGCGCCCGTACCCCTGCACCGTCTGCCACAAGACCTTCGCCTCCAAGTACACCCACCAGTCCCATATGAAGATCCATCTCGTAAGTCACCCACTGAACCGCCGACCATATATCTACGCTCGGTGATGACCCCGCAAATGTACGGAAAAAGAGTTACGGCAGGCTTGAAAGAGAAACAGCCCTGTAGTTGTGGGCTCGTAGAACTACAGGGCTCTGTCGTAGATGGCGACTAAAAGGCACCTTGGGTTCACTGGGCGACAAGGGTGGGCCTTTGTCGTCCACCAAAGTGGACCCGGGAAGAAGGCGACTTCGGCTGGCCCGTGTCGCCTTGCACCGCGAAACAGGCACAGGCCAGCACAGGGGGAGGAGTCACCCGTTATTTACTCATAACTCAGTCTCGGGTTTACTTCCAATTAAGTCCCCGTCAATTTCTTTTAGGACCTTACGTACCAAAGATATACGTTGGTTTTCACATGGTGCCATCAATCAACCAAATGAGCTTTCAAATAAAACAGTCATCAAAATCGAAAGTTGAAACATACATAAAAGAAACAGAGACGAATTGAGAATCTGCGCGCTTTTTTGAAGTCTGTTCAAAAGAGTCACTGTCTCTTAGATTGTCCGTGAAATAGCAACCGACTGAGTTGGTTCGGCTCTCTCGGGCGCCCTCGGTAAAATCCAAGCCGAGGTTACCCCTCACCCTTGTGTCGAGTTACTAGCGATAGAGATTCAGGCTAACCTAAGCGCTATGACACCTCTCAATCCGGTGAAGCAGTCAAGGCCAGCTACTGTGGCCAATCTGTGTAGTTCGTCATTAAAAAAAATGAATGTGGAATACAGATGTGACTATTTTGTAGGATAGGCCGCGTCCCTTCAAGTGCAGCCAGTGCGGGAAGAACTTCCTTACTCAGCAGAATCTGAAGCAGCATCACAAAACACATTCCGGTGTCAAGGACTTCATCTGTAAGATTTGTGGTAAGCACATTTTGTATGATGTATTTCTACTTTTATAATACCTTGTTATTTGTGACTTGGGGAGTAAGCTGGTGATGCGTTGCGTAAAGTCCGATCGAGCGAGCCGAAGGTTGAACGTTAAAGTTGAGAGGGAGATACAGTGAGAGAGAGAGTTGAGAGAGAGGCCATTTGGTGACAGCTGAAACCAATCTGCACAGTCTTGAGCACAGGGCTAAGCCTTTCAGTTTTCTACAGATTATATTTTGGAGAGTGTGCTCAGGAACTGCATGATCTAATTCCCCCATCCTCGTTCCACCATCGGACTTCTAGACGCACTGCAGGATTTCATCCTTTTGTTGTGAACATCCTTCAAACCTGAAGCGGTTAGGTTCGTCTTTCATTGTTGGTACAGCAAGGGACTGGAATAGTTTGCCTGCGTCTCTTTCCCTCCGATCACAATGTGGGTGTTTTCAAGAGTAGAGTGAATAGGCATTTACCAATCCAGTGCGCCTTTCCATCCAGGACCGTATTTCCAATTAACATCAGGTGGGATCGTAGTCAAGCACATGCTTAGAAAGTATAATAAAAAATCATTTTCTTTCCCTCACGGCGTATACCTATGTAGGTCTATTGTCTGTATTAAAATTAAGATAAAGAGAGGAGGAGATAAAGGAAGTGTTACTTCAGTCGTGTGGTCACACTTATGGCAACACCAGTTTTTAAAAGTACTTTTGTAATTGTTCTTCAGGTAAGGCTTTCGGCTCCCAGCACAACCTGGAGGTGCACGGCGTGGTACACACCGGCAACAGGCCCTTCGTGTGCGGCGTATGCAGCAAGGCCTTCGCCAGGCGCGCGGAGATCAGGGACCATATGAGGATACACACTGGTGAGAGATACCATTCCACACTTTATAACACAATACAAACATTTACTCCCGTCCTATCATAGACTTCCACGTGCATGGACTTCCAGAATTAGGGACTTCAACGATCATGGCTTCCAGAATCATGGACTTCCATGAGCATGGACTTCCAGAATCAGGGACTTCCATGATCATGGATTTCCACAATCATGGAGTTCCACAATCATGGAGTTCCAGAATCAGGGACTTCCACGATCATGGATTTCCACAATCATGGAGTTCCACAATCATGGAGTTCCACAATCATGGAGTTCCAGAATCAGGGACTTCCATGATCATGGATTTCCACAATCATGGACTTCCACAATCATGGACTTCCACGCAGTACGATGGCACTCCTCCTTCATTTCATTTACATCTTTACGTATGCGCAAAGATAATCGTCACTTTACGAGATCTTACGATAACATCGCGATGGCGTTTCGGAACAGGGACCCGAAGGCGATAGACCACGCCAATCAATTTTTTTTTAATGACAAACTGACACAGGTTGGCCAGAGAGGCTGGCCTTGACTGCTTCACCGGATTGAGAGGTAGCATACCTCTTAGGTCGCTTAGCCTGAACATCTACTGCTAGTAACTCGACACAAGGGTCCCCTGGTGAGGGTAACCTCGGCTTGGACGGTTACTATGTTACGCGTAAGCATTCCGATCCGAGGGCGCCCGTGAGGTCCGAACCACGACTCGGTCGGTTGCTATTTCACGGATAATCTAAGGGACATTCAAAAGCTAAACTAACTTTGAGTGCCACTTGGGGAATACCAATCAAGTAAAGGTGTTGGCGACCTCTGCGAAGACGAAGTGTTGAAGCTTTAAGTAAACTCTTTTATAAATGGAGCAAACATAACAAATAAAAAAGGTATCCGTACCTTTAAAGGTATCAGTCCGTGGAAAAGCAACGGCTATTCAGTTTGTCCAGTCGTATGACCCATCAGCTCGTATTTAGGTGAGCGGCCGTTCTCCTGCGAGACATGCGGCGCCAGCTTCACGCAGCGCTCCAACCTGCACTCGCACCGGCGCGCCACGCACCTCGACGACAAGCGGTACAAGTGTCAGCTCTGCCCCAAGCGCTTCAAGAGACGCAGGTGACATCATAATCATAACCGATCCTATAAATCGTTGAGGGAAGCATGATAATCATGGTGAATCAGAATATTAGACATGGCGTCGCCACGCTATACGATCGTAAGAAACGTAAAGATAAAGTGTGTGGGTATATTCCATATAGGCTCCGAAACGGCTAGACCGATGTCAATGAAATTTTCAGGGAATCCTCATATTGACCTGGCGAGTAATCCTGTAAAGTTTGGTGACGATCGGAGCACTCCTCTTTTTGAACTGTCAAACAAGCCATACGTCGTACTTTTATTTCTGACATTAACTTGAGTCCGATAAGTTTTTGCATAAATTATAGATATGATATTTACTGATATATACATGGGTGTAGGTTTCATTTCACTCGCTCCAGAAGAGAATGAATACGGAGAGAAATGAATAATTTAATATATTGTGAGAGTTAAATATTTAATGATTTAAGTTTATTGTTTAAATAAAATAAAGCAAAATCTAGACCGGCGAAGCGGGCTGGGTAACTCGACACAAGGGTCCCCTGGTGAGGGTAACCTCGACTTGGACGGTTACTATGTTACACAGTAGGAGCAAGAGAGAGCAGTGTGCGCGAACATTATCTTTCTCTCTTGAACAATCATGTGATATATTATTTATAGCGTATATATTATGTATAATATTAATATAATAATGTCTGTGTGTACGTGTTGTTGTAGGTATGCGGGAGGGCGTTCAATACGAGGGACAACCTGAACACGCACCGGTTTGTGCACAGCGACAAGAAACCCTACGAGTGCGTGGTCTGCGGCGCCGGTTACATGCGCAAACAGCTGCTATACCAGCATATGAACACCAGCGTGAGTATTACCTTCAAGATGGCATTGGTATTCCCAAAGATCAGTCCTGTAGTTCTGGGCTCGTAGAATAAGACTACGGTATCTTCTGCCTGTCGTTGAAGGCGACTACTAGGGAGGGGATACTATAGCCTTATTCTATGAGCCCAGGACTACGGGGCTTGTCAAAGGTTAACCTAAATGTCGCACAATATCATCATCATCAGACCACTGAAAAAATTGGCCTTCCCCATATACGATCCTCCGCATTTCGCATCCAAGCACATCCTATCCTTGTAACATCGTGGACATAGCTCTTAAAGTCATCAAGTTAAAGTGGCAGTGGCAGTTATCGTCTCAGTGACAGTAGATGAGGGAGGAAAGTTCTGGAATGGAAGCCGCGCATGCGTCGGAGAATCATATGCATATATCAAATGAAATAAGCCAATCCAAGTTATTAAAAAACATCGCAACTTTACAGCTGCATCTGCGGATACATAATCGAAAGGCAAAGTCCGACATACATGGTAACACTGTCTGGATATGATCTAGTTATTTATTTTAATTCCAGGGACACATAGCAGAGTCGATAGTTGTGAATCAGCCGAGAATAACGAAGATCCCGCAATCTGTAAGTGCTATGAATATCTTTGTTTCATCGACTGCAGATTAAATCCTAGATATAAGCATCTTTTAAGGTGCTACTGAGTCTAGTCTCTAGCTTGGGCTGCAACAAACAATGGCAGAACACACAGAATAATTAGATCACACATTTTAAAACAAAAAGTCACTCGGATGACGTTAAGAATCACTATATGGCTTAAAGTATTGTAACCAAGCCATAAATTCAAAAAAAAAAGAATCACTATACAGGGTGTTAGGAGACCGATCCTGCTTAAAAAAATCATATTTTAAACCATTTTTTTAGCATTATTTACGCTCTATCATATTAGTATAGCTAAATGAAACGATACTTTCATAAAAAACAAGCAATGAAATACAAAGTCAAAATAGCCGATGCTCGGAGTTTCTTTTTAACTATTTCATTTCCAGATTCCTATTTGATGTCCCATGACACAACATGAGACATCAGGTAGGAAACGAAGTTCCTTCGGCTTATATAAAAGCATCACAATTTGCTAAAAAAACATTGCTTCATTTTATACTTTTTTATACTTATCGATAATTTGTTAAAGCGCCACCTATGATCAGAGAGTTGAACTACATGTTTAAAAGTCACGGTTTTAACATTGAACATTTTTTTCAAATTATCTCCTCCAAGTCTGCTGTTAGTTCGTGACAATAGTTTTTTAAAAAGCAATTTATCGTATGGTTATTTTGTTAAAGGCGGTGCCCACTTGCGTTTTGGAAACTGTCAATGAGATGAACTCATGCTCGACCAGCCTCCCGGATTCTGTAAGTCTATCCTGTTTTTTTTAACTTGGCGACTAATAATAATAATACACAAACCTGCGTGGCAGAGATCGCGGTTCGATCTTATCACTTCATTCAAATCTTCATCATACATCTTTGGTACATTATCATTGATTAAGGATACCCCAGATTTGATCAGTGATGAGAAAATAAACATTGAATTTTGAATGCGTTAAGTTTGTATGCTATTTTGTATGGTATTTTTACATGTGACGGTATTTTGACATATTAGGGTATTTTTACATGTGACGGTATTTTGACATATCAGGGTATTTTTACATGTGACGGTATTTTGACATGTGAGGGTATTTTGACATATCAGGGTATTTTTACATGTGACGGTATTTTGACATATTAGGGTATTTCGTTATAAGTTGCGCTCCTTCAAATAAATAATTGTTTCAACGTAATTTTCTGTTAACTAAATTGTAAGTACATGTGTTGGTAATGTGAAATTATTTCTTTTAGATTTTCGAAACAACGGAAGCATCATCAATAGAGTCGACAGAGAAATCCACAGGTAATTTATTTTTTCTAAAGCGGCAAACGAGCTTGACACTAATCTGATCATAAAGATCTCGTGAGTGATGCGTGTGGAGGCACCTAGGACACCGATTACAAGGACGTTGCCAACTTATTATGAAGAGTTGAGCGTTGTAAATTTCCTTGCACAAAATCGCACATTACACAAGTGGCAAAGTCTCGCTCCGGACGTAAAAAAATACTTGTTTGGCGGACGCCATTTTGAAATTTTAGTGTATGTGACACATAATTTTCGTTGCCTAAATTCCCTCAGGTGTTCATTTTAGAGTAAATGTGCATTTTTATTAAATTTTATATGGAATTTTTGCATTAAAGTTATATTATTTTGTATGACAATATTATGAGTCATAATTTAAATACATTATAGAGTTTATAAAATAGAACGTGAGTAGAAGTTAAAATAGGCTTACTCCCGGAGCGGGACTATGCCACATGCGCGGTTTGTTTTGGCGGGCAGGATCGGCAGCTTGCCACTCAAGCAGAAACAATCAAAACGGTTGGCTTAGATCCGGTGAAAACTATTACAGCATGGCAAAGAGAGCTGCATTCTTAACATCTATTATGAGTCAGTACAGCATCTAATCGTTGCTGGAGTTTCTTCGGCCACTTCTCCCAGCGCCAACGCTTCCCGAAGTGGCACTCAAAGTTAGTTTAGCTTTTGTATGTCCCTTAAATGAAATAACAAACGACCGAGTTATGGTTCGGCCTTCTCGGGCGCCCTCGGATCGGTTATAACGATCCGAATAGACCCCCTGAGTGGGTAACTCACCGGGGCCCCTTGTGTCGAGTTACTAGCAATAACGGTTCAGGCTAAGCGACCTAAGAAGAGCTATGCCACCACTCAATCCGGTGAAGCAGTCAAGACCAACGTCTCTGCCCAATCTGTTTAGTTCGTCATTAAAAAAAAACTGTCTATCCCAATTATGTTAAAGCATGAAGCTTTAAGTATATTTGTTCGAAGCGTCAATAGCCTAATGGCTTAGGGTACGGCCTGCAAAACGTAAGGTCGTGGGTTCGAATCCACCATTCGACTATTGCCGTGAACCATGTCCTAGCACAAGCTTAAGCTTAGTTGGAATGGTTAACAAGATTGTTAGTAAAGAAATATTGCTAGCTTTCTATTCAAAAAAAAAATTGTATATATTTCAGATAAGCCTGCAATAAACATTGAAGAACTGGACCAAACGATAACATTACGTAAGTAATTTTTTTATTACTAAGGTCTTGCAACAATGACTAAAGTAATTTAAACAATAATGCTAAAACTATTTAAACTTCAAGCCTTTATATGTCCCACTGCTGGGCATAGTCCACACACACCTAGTGTGGATTGTCAGACTGCCTTAGAAAAATTTCTAACACATGTAGGTATTTTGAAATTATTTTTTTTAATTTTATGTCACAGATAACATAGAGAACGTTAAAGACGAATCCATCCTGGACGCGGTGGCAGCTCAACAGTTAACTTTAGATGCTCAGGTAATATTTAATGTTTAACTTATCAAATTTCTTTCAACCGACTTCAAAAAAGGAGTTTCGACTGGGTGAATCGAATTTTGATAATTGTTTTTCTATTTCAAATGGTTCCAATTTGACGAATCCATGAGAAAACCATATAAGTCCTTAATTTTGCATCAAGTATGTGCGCGACAAATGGACGCATAACTCAATATGTCCCAATCGATTATATTGGAAAGAATATCAAGGTTTGTTTGATGAGAGATTGATTAATTCTATTTCATAATATTCGTTATATAATTGGGAAATACAAAGAAGGCGTCCGCGCGTAATGCGTTGTAACGTTTGATTCGATATGAACCCTGATTTTGTTTCAACTCGTAAATATACAGCTGAGGGTCGTGACCACCAAGAGATCTGCTTTTAACGAGCATTCCCCACTCTCTTCTATTTTGCCAGGTGGATAGTCGCCTGGATTTTCAGACTGGTAGCTCCTCCAATAGAGTCCGTTCGTCTAGTGGGAGCCCTGTTTCTGTTCTTCACCCTTCGACGCAGCCAACCAGCAGTAATTTTCAAGGTCGTGGAGAGACGAGTCTTGATGACCAGCTCGTCCAGAATAGACTCATCATCACATTTCAAATACGTCTATATTTTCTCTTGTAATTATATTTGTTAGTTTTTAGTTACTCTTACAGCGTAAATTTGAAAATATACTGTACTGTATATATTTTATTGGTTATCAGGAAGTGGAGACTGAAGACGGGACCGGTGAGGACGGTGCTATGAGGCTGATACACTTCCAGCTACCAGATGGCAGGAATGGCTGGCTCGCTGTTTAATTTAATTGACTCATTATTGTATTATGAAATCATTTTTATTGGTGTTGGAATTGGGTATACGACAGACAGTTTCACAATTTCGTTAATGTTTATAAAGAAATATATGAAAAGATGCCAGATGAAAGAGCCAAGATGGAAGTAGTGTGAAGTTAACTTTCGTGTATAATCACCAAAACAATATATAAATGGAAGGGCCGGAAAAACTTTCCTTTGGGCACTTGTACAATACAATTGACGTTTTAAACTTTTGTTTATGACCATAAAGAATTTATCCGTGGGAAAGGCCTCAAGACTACCTCGGGGCACTCCTCGTTTATACGACAGGTAATAGTCAAAGTTGTAAACTTTTGTTTACAATCATAAAGACATATATTATCAGGAGAGGCCACAAGACTCTAGCTTGGAGCTCTTCTTGTTTGTACAATAGACAATAGTCAACGTTTTAAATCTTGTATGATTACAAAGAAATACTTGGATAGTTTATTTCGAAAGTAGTTCAAGTTCATTTTTGAAAAAGATGACATATCACGAAATTCACGACAAATTTGATGTAATTTATGTATTAAAAACGGACAAACTGCGTGTATCATATCAGTCATCGATTATGTTAACATACAATGTTCTCGAAACAAGAGAAAATGGATTTACGTCTTTCAAACTATCCACCGTCCATAATAATGGAAGAGGCCCCAAGACTGCCTTGAGGCACTCCTATTTATTTATTTTCTAGTTTTGATGTCTATGGCTGATATGAAAACGTTGTTCTTGACTTTACCACAAACTAAATGAAGTATTCGTTATTGTACTAAAACGATTAGTATATAACTTCCTTGCGGCATTCTTCTTACGGTAGCTAGATAAATGTTTTTATTGTGTTACATTCTCTAATGCTTGACCGAGATCTCTAGGTTTTCTAGACCTCATTTATTTTAGGAATAGAAAGGAAAACTTTAAATTCTAACCGGATCGGTGGATTTCCGAGGACTAAGAAAATCCGTAAACGTTAGTGTTTGGGTTTAGCTTCAATTAGGGTCCAGCAGCTATATTGACATGGGCTTTCGTTCCGTAGATATACCAGGAACCTTCTAAAAGCTGTATTAAGAATGTTTACTAAATGTGATATTGGTAGAATTATGACAATTTCAGACTAGTTAACTACTCCTAACGGACAGTAACCACAAATGTTGAAGAAGAAAAAGAAAATGGCGCCAGGAATTAAAAGATGGTAATATCTTGATTGATTTAAATAAGTTTTTGCTCGTAAATATACTTGTTTGGATTCATTACAATAAAATCACATGTTAAAGATTTGTCTCCCACCTAACGATAGACTCATAGCCTGTCACATTTTCAACCGGTGAAAATAGGGTTACGTGTCGAAATCTACTTACACAAAATTTTCTAAGACACGTGAAGTCAGTAACGCACTACGTGACATGTGCCCAACAGTGGGACAAATGTAATATATACGCTGTAACTTTTTAACTTTAAATAAGGTTATAACGGTTACAAATATTCCAAATGGTTGTTGTTTATGCTGGATGTTTGTTATCAGTATAAACTTTCTAGTCAATTATTGTTTAGAGTCTTGTTAACTTCTAAGGTCAACGGATGCCCATCCATATACATGTTAAGTGAGATGAAGAATTCCTGATAGAATGTTTCCGTTACAAGTGCTCTGCTATTTGCCAGTGACGTTTCATTATGAAACCGATCTACAGTCATATTAAATGCTAACACAACGAATGGCGCGCCCGTGGTAATGAAACCAATGGCAAATATTGACTAAACTAGAAAATATCAACCAATATGTTGCCAATTGCACGCCATTGGTAATTGACAGTGGCTTCAACTAGTAATATACAACTAAAAGTAGCAAATATCGACCACTATGTTGCCAATAGCACGCCATTGGTAAACGACAATGGTACCAACTAAAAGACTACTAAAACTAGCAAATATCGATCACTATAATGCCAACGTCATGCCATTGGTAATTGACGGTGGAATCAACTATTATTATACAACTAAAACTAGCAAATATCGATCAATGAGACAATGAAAGTTTATTTAGTACGCATTTGGTTTAGCAGACTCGGGGCCAACGTCACTCTAAAACTACTTCTGTCACTACGCAGTAGTCGGCGTATATTAAGGATTTTCATTCAAACGTATATCGATGTATATTGTATCGATTCTATGCGATATCCTGTATTATCGATATTTCCCATACAACGTAATTTGCGTCTATTTAAGTAGCCAAGAAGAATAAAACCGCGCCAGATTATATAATTTATCCATCGCGGTGAGTCTTTGTAATGGCAACACAAGTTTTATTTCTATTCAAGTGTGTCAATTAGAAATAAAAGAAAGAATGGAAGGTTCTCATTATTTAATTTCTTACGGTATTTGTGTACCGGATATATATCAGACATACATCGTTATCAGATGATTCGATAATATCGGCGCATTCCTAGCGTATACTAGTCTCTTGGTACACGCAATGCTGTTAGATCTTGATTTTACTATGACCACTCTTTCCAGAACATTCTTCAATGTTCAATAATGAATCTAACAGTTTAATTCTGCTGCGCATGTGTACAGTCGCGCACACAATTATTCATTTCTCCAATCTCACTTCGTTTTTACAAGTTACGAATAAAGTGTTTTTGTTTGTACTTTTTAATGCTATGTCATTTAAGCTATTTACAATATAATAAGTCAGTAAAAAACCAACTAAAACTTATTACTATTAATTAAGAATATAAGTCAATTAACATAAAATTTAGAACGCGACTGTACACCGGGAGCGAGCGGGTACCGCAGGAGAGCCAATAAGCGCTCGCGCATGTCCGCCCGCGCCCCCTTCACTCCCCTGTGACACCATATTTTCGACTTCTGCGCATTAACAATCGGCGCTAGAGTTATTTCCCGCCTTTGTCAAATCTTGGAGACCTAACGCTAACCAATTTTGGGTAATTCCAGCGTTAAATAAATGTCACACTTTTTTTTAATTTCGGCACAAAGTGACGTACTTGCGCCGACGTTGATTTTGTATTAACATATCATATCTTGTGTAAATATTTGTACATCGTGTATGTTAAATGTAAATTATTGTTATAATTAAAAGTAAAAATATATAAATGAAATAAATTTGTTTCCTTTTATTTGTTTCAAGTCCAGCGGCGAAGGGTATAAATTCCGACATGTTGTTTGGGTTGCCATATTTCGGTTTTTTGCATATAAAAGCATACAATAAGTACCGTTGCAACCATATTAGACCTATCTCCACATCTCATGTCTTTTTTTGACGTGTATATATATATATATATACATATATATATTATTATATACACACACTATTAGTAAATACGATAAATATGAAGGTATTTAGGTAAGATGTGTTGATGTTTTTAATACTAAAACTTAATATTTAAAGTATATGGTAAAATTTAATAATTGGATTCCTCTGAGGTCGGCCCAGGCAAACTCTTGGAGTACCTCCACGGCATCAATGGTATCCTGGAGGGCCGTACGAAGTGCTTGGTCTGTGTACGGAGATGCCGCTGCCATGGAAACCGGTCAACGAGCCGCTAAATTCCGACGGTGCGTTGTAGTTATACCCTGTAATTTAACCTTTATGCTTAGCGTCGTAAGCTCTCCCATCCACAACCCATACAATACTGTACAAGTAAAATTAGGTTTATTTGAAACTAAAAAAAATAGCCGATTCAAATAAGATTTACGCTAAAAATGCAGGTAAGTGTAAGAGCCTATATACTCTGTCTTCTTCCACATTAGTACCTAAGACTAAACTTAGATTATATTAGTACCTAAGTCTAAACTTAGATTATATTAGTACCTAAGTCTAAACTTGGATTATCATAAACTTTTTTTTGTTGACCGGGGAGAAATCTTCAACAAGGTAGCCTGCCTTCTGGGAGGAAGATTATGTGAAGCTGTTAGTCACTAAAACCTCCCCGGTGGCCCTTCCTCATAGCATTATTAGGGGCTCCGAGATCTCCAGTTGAACGCGCCGGAGCCCTTTTGCACTATACTCCCGGAGAGCAGGTCCCGGGAGGGGTGATTAATCCCGCAGTACAAGGCGACACGGGCCAGCCGATGTCGCTTTCTTCCCGGGCAAAGGGCCCCTTACCCTTGTCGGCCAGTGAACCCGAAGCCCCTTTTAGTCGCCTTCTACGACAGACAGGGGATACCGTGGTCTTATTCTACGATCCTAGAACTACAGGACTGTGGATTATCATAGCCAATATCACAATCACTAAACATGCTTCCATTCAAGTTTTAGGAGTTCCCAGGTATGTATTCAGAACTCATAACGGAATTCATATGGGACCTAAATACTAATCCTTAGTTCTTTGCCTTCACTGTGTCTTAGATATACGAAACGTAACTGGCTACTAGAGGAACAGAGAAAGAAAATGTGTGCTCACACCTCTCTCTCTTGCTCCTACAGTAATTTACGAAACAATTATCTCTCCATCTTCACTAAACGTAACGTAACGCGTTCAGCTCACTACCCAAGTTAAGCATGCGTAAAGAAGTTTTACTACAAATACAGACGCAGTTGTAAATCTCCTTCGTTAATAGAAGTGAGTTGAGAACAAAGTTTAATTAGTATTACCAACCTTGTATGCTGGTGACTGGGTCAGGGTATTTGGCTTCTCCCTCATATCTGACATCCGCGTGGTACCCCGTCTGCCAGTCGGCGTGGTAGCTCACTGTCATATCAGAATTGTGGCGTTCATTACATATACTTTAAAGAGTTAGTTCTGAAAAGAACTGAGTTGTTCTCAAGGAAACTAGTAATATAGTCCCGAAAAGGACTGATAGATAAAGTTCTCCGTGAAACTATTAAGAAAACACATCTAGGCGGGCACAACTCGACGGGCACAATACAACGGCAAACAATACTCCTTTTTTTAAGTCGGTTGAAAAAAACTTACCGATCTGCACGCGACCATCGGGCAACTGCACCCTGTACTCGCCCCGGACCTCGTGGCCGTCAGAGGTCTCCTTCCTGTCGTAATCGTTCCCGGAGTGTGAGTCCTTCACCGAATAACCGAACTCGTACGATTTAGGCTGGAAGAAAAATACTTAACTATATTAAATTGTTGTATACCAAAATCAAATCAGAAACAAATTACAGAATTAGGGCACCTTTTGAACCGACTTCAAAAAAAGAGTAGGTTCTCAATTCGTATGTATGCATGTTTGTTATGAGATACTTTCGACTGGGTGAAACGATTTTGATGATTCTTTTTTTATTTGAAAGCACTAGGCTTAAATTTGATAAAATTCTGACACTGGCATACATGAGAAAACCATAAAAGTCTAAAATTGGCATCAAGTATATTCGCCACAAATGGACGAATAACTCAATATCACGCCGACCGATTTCGATGATTCATTTGTTTATTTAAGAGTACATTGATGAGAGTTTGGTCAGGCTCCGATTAATTACGTAATATTCATATAAAAATTCGAAAATACAAAGACGCGTCCTCGCGTAACGGCGTTTTACGTTCGATTCGATTTCAAGTTAGTTTAAGGTCATATATAAACAATTTTATTTCATTCACAGATAATTTTTTGTCTATTGACAAGATATCTCACTGAAACAAGCACAGAGTTAAGTTATTACGTATTTTGTGTCAATAGGAAAATTTAAGACAAGACCTCCCAGAAGCTATTGTACTAAGTTACTTATTTGAAGCGTCAATAGCCTAATGGTTTAGGGTACGGCCTGCGAATCGTAAGGTCGTGGGTTCAAATCCACCATTCGACTATTGCCGTGAACCATGTCCTAGCACAAGCTTAAGCTTAGTTGGAATGGTTAACAAGATTGTTAGTAATATTTCTGAAAAAAAAAAGAAATATTGCTAGCTTTCTTTTTAAAAAACATAAAAAAAAAACTTATAAAAGAATCTATGCAATTTAAAAGCTGATGCACTAAGTTATACTAAATATAGTGTTTTTTAAAAAAGCTAACACTATTTTTTTCAGAAATATTACTAACGTTCTTGTTAACTATTCAGCTATGCTGAAGCTTGTGCTAGCAGATGTTTCACGTCAATAATCGAATGGTGGAGTCAAACATACGAAATTACGTTTCGCAGACCGTACCCATGGATTGGTACCATCAGGCTATTGACGCTTTCCTCTGTCGTCCGATAAAGTGGACCCGGGAAGAAGGCGACATCGGCTGGACCATATCGCCTTGCACTGCGAGGGCAAATCGGGGGAGGGATTAACTTCTCCCCACCGGGACGTGCTCTTCGAAGAGCACACTGCAGAGGGGCTCCGGTGCGTTCCTCTAGAGATCCCAGAGCCCCATCACAATGCACTGAGGAAGTGCCATCAGGGGGTGTAATTTAGTGGGTAAAAATCCCACACCACCCCGCCTTCCAATTCAACAAAGAAAAGGTTTTATGAATTTATGGATGTATTTCTTTTATTGTAATGTGTTTAAAGTTTTATTTGTACCCTCATTACAGGTCACCATGAAGGTTATAATAAGTTACGCTCTCATCGTAGCCATACAAGGAGCAGCAGTTACCGATGAATCAGAATATTGCGAAGGTATCAAGATTAATGACATTTACTACTTAAAAGAAGTTCTAAAGGACAATCTGGACCGTCCGTACTCCTTGGCCGTGGACTACGGCACCAATATACTATACTTCAGTTACAGCTTGAAACCGACGGACGATGCATTAGAAACTGCTAAAATTAACCTTAACACCAAAGAGTTCGCCGTTGTTAACGGAATTGAAAACGGCACCGTTCATACCGTCGATCAGGAGCATCACATACCGTATATCGGCAGTTTTAAAGGTATATACAAATACGACTACAGTACTAACAAAGCAACAATATTCGGTGCAGAGGGTTATGATATCTGGGACATTTACTCCGAAAAAGACGTGTTATACTTTTCAGTTTTCCCAAAACAATACCTTTACACATTAAAAACGGGTGTAGTAAATCGTTTTGAAGATCTAGATAATGTAAAAGTAAAACATTTCGCCATCGATGATGACAACATAATGTTTTACTCAAACGCTACAGGACTGTACAGCAAGCCGAAAGGTGTTGATTATGCTTACCTTTACAAGGAATTGGAGAATGGAGACATAGTAAGGGGTATAACGATAGATAATAAAGGACACGCGTACGCTTGCCTTGACGATGGTGTGTATTTAATTAATACAGCAATTGGTACATTGGACAAAGTGGTTGATATAAAGGATGCATTTGGCGTTGCCTTCGACGCTAATGATAATATAATTTACTCTGACGCGACATCTGTGGTACATCTTAAGCCGAATAAGAATTGTTGATGTCCTAACTGTCCGTCTCGCGAAATCGGACAAGATGACACACGTCACAGGCCCCGCGATCTACAATCGACTCCCTAAGCATGTAACTGAAGCTCCCAGTCTAGCAATATTTAAAAATAGGTTAAAGTCATAGCTGGTTTTACGTGTGTAACAAATGCGGATGCACCCGAAGCCATAAGGGCCGGCGACGGCGGTAGTGTCGGGCTCCAACCGACTAAAATCTTCACACGGTATTCCCCATACGACCATGTATGTAGGGGTCACGGGATAACATCCACAGTTCTTCCGCACCTGGCCGTGCCCGTACTCCAGGCCCTACCTAGGAGGGTGAAGCACCCTCCTGAGACAATTACTACAATGCGGCGCGTCGAATACAAACGCGCCGCCGTTCTAATGGAACCCTCTCCGAGGGCGCCAGACCAACGGCCCATGTCGGTCGACTCCAGGTTCCCCGGCCTAAGGAGGCATTCGGCGGTCTTGTGCTCGGCCCGCCTGTTGGCGGTGAGCCTTCTACGCACTTCGACCGCGTCTTGCCTCCTAGGCACCCGCTCCTTAGGCGTTCGGTCTCCCGTTTCTGCGACATAATAGAGTCGCAGAATCGGTCTACCACATCAAGTCATGGCTGGTTTTACGTGTGTAACAAATGCGGATGCACCCGAAGCCATAAGGGCCGGCGACGGCGGTAGTGTCGGGCTCCAACCGACTAAAATCTTCACACGGTATTCCCCATGTCGCCTTGCACTGCGAGGCAAATCGGGGAAGGATTAACTTCTCCCCACCGGGACGTGCTCTTCGAAGAGCACACTGCAGAAGGGCTCCGGTGCGTTCCTCTGGAGATCCCAGAGCCCATCACAATACACCGAGGAAGTGCCATAAGGGGTGTAATTTAGTGGGTAAAATCTCACACCACCCCGGCTTCCAAAGCGATATCTTCTTGAAGATTTCCCGATTCAACAAAAAGGTTTTAACAAGGAGCAGCAGTTACCGATGAATCAGAATATTGCGAAGGTATCAAGATTAATGACATTTACTACTTAAAAGAAGTTCTAAAGGACAATCTGGACCGTCCGTACTCCTTGGCCGTGGACTACGGCACCAATATACTATACTTCAGTTACAGCTTGAAACCGACGGACGATGCATTAGAAACTGCTAAAATTAACCTTAACACCAAAGAGTTCGCCGTTGTTAACGGAATTGAAAACGGCACCGTTCAAACCGTCGATCAGGAGCATCACATACCGTATATCGGCAGTTTTAATGGTATATACAAATACGACTACAGTACTAACAAAGCAACAATATTCGGTGCAGAGGGTTATGATATCTGGGAGATTTACTCCGAAAAAGACGTGTTATACTTTTCAGTTTTCCCAAAACAATTCCTTTATACATTAAAAGCGGGTGAAGTAACTCGTTTTGAAGATCTAGATAATGTAAAAGTAAAACATTTCGCCATCGATGATGACAACATAATGTTTTACTCAAACGCTACAGGACTGTACAGCAAGCCGAAAGGTGTTGATTATGCTTACCTTTACAAGGAATTGGAGAATGGAGACATAGTAAGGGGTATAACGATAGATAATAAAGGACACGCGTACGCTTGCCTTGACGATGGTGTGTATTTGATTAATACAGCAATTGGTACATTGGACAAAGTGGTTGATATAAAGGATGCATTTGGCGTTGCCTTCGACGCTAATGATAATATAATTTACTCTGACGCGACATCTGTGGTACATCTTAAGCCGAATAAGAATTGTTGATGTCCTAACTGTCCGTCTCGCGAAATCGGACAAGACGACACACGTCACAGGCCCCGCGATCTACAATCGACTCCCTAAGCATGTAACTGAAGCTCCCAGTCTAGCAATGTTTAAAAATAGGTTGAAGTCATGGCTGGTTGAGAGGGCATTTTATAGTGTGGAGGAATTTACAAATTAAAATCAATTTATTTCTTCGATGTACTATTTTTTCCTTATTTTTTTTTCTATTCAATAATCTAATGTAATTTGTAATACTAATAATTTGTAATAATTTGTAGTAAATAATTGACTTGTAATTTATTATGTTACCAATAAAATCTGAATCTGAATCTAAATTGATAAATAATACTAGAAATAAGGATAACTTAATGTTGTTAACTATAATTAAAGAATATTTTGCTATACATTGGTTTCCTTATAGCTTCATCATCATCATCATCTCAGCCTTAAGACATCCACTGCTGGACATAGGCCTCCCCCAACGATTTCCAACCGGTTGTAAGCAGCCCGCATCCAGCTGCGCCCTGCGAACTTTACGAGGTCGTCAGACCACCTTGCGGGTGGACGTCCCACACTGCGCTTGCTGGTCCGTGGTCTCCAATCGAGAACTTTTCGGCCCCATCGACCATCTGTTCTACGCGCTATGTGCCCTGCCCATTGCCACTTATATATATATATATAGCTTATCCTTTACAAATTCCTCACATGACTTTTAATTTATTGAAATGTTTTCCTTGTACGGAAACTTGTTATAAACCGGTCAGTTAACACGCGAGTCGCGACTTCAACTGCATAGGTTGCTGTTTTGAGATGTTAAACAAAGAAGTATATTTATAGTAAACACCTACATTTTGAGAAGAGAACCTTCACAATGATTAACTTTCATATCCATAGGTTACAAGTAATTCAGAATCGTTTTCTGCGACGAGCCAAATCAATCAAATCAAATTAATCGTGAACTCAACGTTGATACAGGGTTATCGACAATTTCAGCCCTGTAGTTCTGGGCATAGAATACGACTAAAAGGGGCCTCGGGTTCACTAGGCGACAAGCGTAGGGGCCTTTGTCGTCTGCTAAGGTGGACCCGGGAAGAAAGCGAGTTCGGTTGGCCTGGGTCGCCTTGTACTGCAAGGGCACAGAGGGGGAGGGGCTCCGGTGCGTTCCACTGGAGATCCCGGAGACCCTCGTCATGCACCGAGGAAAGGGGCACCGGGGAGGTATTAGTGGGTAAAAACTCCACATAACCGCCGCCTTCCCCCCAGAATGTGGGGTATCTTTTTGAAGATTTCCGCCACGTTAACAAAAAAAAAGGGGTATCGACAATAGCCCGATTCTTTAAGCAGGCATCTCGACGGTTTTTCGAGACTGCCACCATACATTCTAACAAACTTCTTGTAAGTTCCGCTACTTTTAAGCCCTCTTATACCGCTCGTCGCCCGAAGGCCGTGACGCGTTCTGGCCAATCTGTGTAGTTAGACAAAAAAAGGCGTCTGTCTCTCCCTCCGATTACAATGTGAGTGTTTTCAAGAGTAACATGAATAGACATTTACTAAGCTAATGCGCCTTACAATTCAGGACTGCATTTCCACTTAACATCAAGTGGGATCATGGTTAAGCACTTGCTTGAAAAGTACTAAAAAAAAGACTATAGAATCTAGGACATATATTTTGTTTCATTATCGGAATAAATCGTATGACTGTCCCGCAAACTTAACTATAAAAAACAAAACTATATAATCAATAAGTACAAATAAAATTTATCAATTAATTCTACGAACTTGTAAACACAATGAAATACAAAATAATATACAAAATATCAAGAACCTCAAGTTTGTAATAGAAAGGTATAAAATCCAATGAATCTAAACTTGCCAACCGCAAGTACCAAGTAGAGTTGACCCCGAGAGTGATAAGAAATCTAAGATCACGTCAGTTGTCATATTAAAGTGGATAATGAGACACGTTCAACAAATATGACAAGTTTAATAGCAATACACGTAGTTGTATTAATGTTAATAAACATAGAAGCAAAAGTATTCATTGTGATGTCGGATGGACCAGTACAAAGAATAGGAACGAGGATGTACAAAAAAGAACTCTTGACTAATGAATACAAGGATCCGAAGGAACTGGCCTATGATTCGTCAACAAGAAATCTATTCTTCATGTATATGGATGACGTATTACAGAATTCCGGACGAGCGCTCGTCAACATAATAACAAAGGAGACCAAGAAAATCAGTGGGATATCAAAGAACAAGGCCACAGCTGTCGATAACGATTCAGGTGAAGTCTATTTTGGATCGGACGATGGATTGTACATTTACGATCCGCTCACAAATTCAGCGAGGAACATCGGACTGTACAATGTCAATATTTTTAAACTTGTTATAAAAGATAATCAAATGTATCTAATCGATGCCAACAACCATATGATATATAAAGTAAATCAACGCTCAACAGTGATCAAATTCGGGAATGCGCAAACTGTGATAGACTTTGATATAGACAATAGTAATAACGTCCACTTCGTTACAATGTGTGGTGTGTTCTGCGCCGTGGGAGGCGGTGAGGTCGTCAAAAACAATGACATAAAAGTTGCATACAATTTCATTGTGGATACAGACAGAACGTACGCCGTCACCGATGATGGTATTCATGAAATTAACTGCAGTGAAGGCACCGCTAATAAGATTGCCGATTTAAATTTCAATCCGCGCAGTATTATATACGGTGATTACGGTGACATCTTTTATTCGGAGGATAACAGCATTTATAGGTTAAGGCCAGTAACGTATTATGTGATGTACAATTTACGGAGGAAACTTCGCCACATGCAGGAAAGGTGATTACTTACGACCTTACCACCTTAGAATAATCCAATTATTACCAGTAGCGTCTTAGTAAATAATAGTGAATATAGATGTCATACAATATGATTATATTATGTATTTTTTTATGTGACCAATAAATGCCAGTAGAGGCTTATGATTTTAAATTTTACCTTTGACGCGCCTACCAAAATGACAATCAACGATATTTTTCCATGCCATCTTTAGAAGTTCCCTGGTATATCTTCGAAGGTCTTATGTCAATAAAATTCATATGGGACCCAATTGAAATCAAATCCTTTAAAACAATTAAAAGAAAATTTATATTAGGGATGTTCATGCCAAAAATATATCGATATATTTTTCGATATAATATATCGCGAGGTTGTATCGATACCACGCGATACATTGTACAAATATATCGATATTTTTCATATATCGAAATTTGTTTATAATTAATTAGCACCTAATATTAAATATTAAAAAAGTTTTGTACTAATAGAGTACTCGGCGCGTAACTGCCTCTCAGTTCTCGCTTCGGATACCAGATACCAGTTCAGACTATTTGATTTGATTCTGCTAGTACTAGACTACATGCATAGATTATAAAATTTATATAACGAGTCCTGCCATCGTGAAGAGTAGGTGTGTAGTAACATACTACAGTACACTCTTCGTGATGGCAGCGCGAGTAAGGTGTATATTTTATTCAAATTGTCAACCAAAAAATAAAAGAAAGAATGGAATGCTTTTTTATTTATTTTCTTACGATATTTCGTATATCGGATGAAATATATCGATATAAATACCGATATTAGATTATTCGATAATATCGGATTGAAGCGATAGATCGCGTCCATATATCGATATTTTATGTAATATCGATATATATCGTGCACTCCTAATATATATCGGTCCATAAATGACGGTGCTATGATGCTCACTCCTTTTTTTTTGAAGTCGTTTAAAGCTTCATAACTCAAGATAGTGTATTGACTCACCACTTCATGATTATGCCCGTACCCATGACCATGGTCCAGACCGGAGATGGAGTCATGACCACTCGGAGCAATCGGGGAGAGATAGCGATTACTAGGTCTGGTGTAATCTGAAATACAAGGATCGTCATCATTCATTCAGTCACAGAACATAACACTGCTGCACTAAAGGATTGGTTGCAAGCGGCTTGCATTCAACTGCGTCTTGCAGCCTTTATGAGGATACACGCCACGTTGCGAGGGGTATATCAACGAGATCATATCAGAGAGGATACATAGACGAGGTGTCAACAAGTTGAAGAGGTAATTGGCAGGGCACATGGCGCGTAGAACTGATGGCCGATGGTGCCGAAAATGCAAAGATACCGCACTTTCAAACGAACAAAATTGGCAGTCATAGCATATAGGCTCCGAAACGTCTGGATCGATTTCAATAAAACTGTCAGGAAATCTTCAGATTGACCTGGCGAATAATCCTGTAAAGTTTGGTGACGATCGGAGCACTCCTCTTTTTGAACTGTCAAACAAGCCATACGTCGTACTTTTATTTCTGACATTAACTTGAGCCCGATATGTTTATGTATAAATGATAAGAATGGTATTGTATTTACTGATTTGTACATGGGCGTAGGTAGTGATCTTCTTACGCTCGAGAAGAGAATGAATACGGAGAGAAATGAATAATTTAATATATTGTTAGAGTTAAATTAAATATTTAATGATGTAAGTTTATTGTTTAAATAAAATAAAGCTAAATCTAGCCTGGCGGAGCTGGCTGGGTACGCTAGTTCATCATAAATACTTAACCGATGCCAAGCAACCGTGCAATATGGTATAATAACTTAGACGGCGACTTTGGGTAGCCCCGGGCACCGTTGAAAATCAACGCCGGCGCATCCTTGCGACAGCACATGCTGAGACGGTGTCCAATGTCGACATCATATCCTATCTGTCTGTTCCTTCCTTCAATTGTATATATTTTGATATATTTTATGTAATGTGGATAATTTATGTAATATGTTTGAGTGGTTATTGTGATGTCAATAAATAAAATGTCTATGTGTGTGGCTCTGAGAGATAAGGAGAAAGAAAATGTGTGCAAACACCTCTCTTTCTTTACCTTACAGTAATATACGAAAACTCTCTCTCGTTCAGTCTTTACTAACTTAAATCTCCCTCTCAACTTGCCATTGCGTCGCACGATGACACTTTTCTTAACGCAACATCAATTTACTCCCCAAATCAGGCGAACGTAAAGAAGATTTTATTTATCCTCACCTGTCCTCGGCGGTAGGTAACTGTTCGCAGCAAAACCAACCGGTTGTGGTTGGTAATTGTAACCATGTACTGGCGGTTCACTGTACACGGAAGCGGTCACGAGAACCAAACCCAAAATCTGGAATACCATTGGAGACATAAGAAAAAATACAACAGTTAATTAAAAAGGCTTTCCTATGATAATAATCAAAACAATTCAAGCGCAAATTCGCAAAAAGAAAGAACAGACATTAATCTATATATATAAAAGATAAAGTGTGTGGGTATGTTCCATATAGACTCCGAAACGGCTGGACCGATTTCAATGAAACTTTCAGGGAATCTTCAGATTGACCTGGCGAGTAATCCTGTAAAAGTTTGGTGACGATTGGAGCACTCGTCTTTTCAACTGTCGAACAGCTTGTATTTACTATGATGATATTCTATTGTTTTATAACCCAAATTTGTACTGACACATGTGTTGTGTATATTTATGTCATTATGAACCATATTGAAATACAATGGAGTATATTGAAGTATAATAAATCCTAAATGATAAGAATGATATTGTATCTACTGATATATGGTGTGGGTATATCTTCACCCACTCGAGAACAGAATAGAAGAGAATGAAAATGGAGAGAAATGAATAATTTAATATATTGTGATAGTAAAATTAAATATTTAATTATGTAAGTTTATTGTTTAAATAAAATAAAGAAAAATCTGGCCCGGCGAAGCGGACTGGGTACTCTAGTATGAATAAATAAATTATCAAATGTTAGCTGGCAACACATAACACCCAGCGATTGTTATGCATAATAACTACTTCCAATGATATCTTAGTGATTTACCTGAACCTTATTGTATCTTTAATTCATAATTAATAATTTAGTTGATCGTCACATGAACTTGGCATTGTAAACAATAGTTTAACCTTATTAGTTCCTAATCTCACTTCTCATTAATTTTTTGTATAAAGATTGCGAGGACGCGCAGTTGTGGCGTTACTCGTTATAAATAATTCTTTGTACAACGTTACGCTGTCTCAATAAAGCGAGTGTATTAGTTGTTGGACTATTTTATTCTACGAGACCTACAAATTATAACACAAATTACATTTTCTTGTACATTATATATCATTATATTCAAATTTGGTAATGATGGCGGTAGATCAATTTGCTACGGCCAGTTGAACATCTTAAGAAAATGATCGAATGAATATTACACATTGACTGGAAGTAATTTTACGACTTATATGTAAAAGCAGTAATAGTCTAGCAACTAAACGTTCTATTTATTATCTTGTATAATAACTTTTAGGTCTTGTGGAATGATATAGTCCAATAAATACTTTATAATATATTATAAGAAATATCAAAAACTTCAATTGAAAATCACATCAAACAAATTTAATTAGATGAGTACTGTTAATGGTACGATGACAATTATAGCAATTTATGATATCTTATATGATGTAGGAATTTTTTTTTTTATCACATCTTCTGTTGAGGCTGGAGCGGCCGCTGCAACTGCAGAAAACCTCAAGCGGCGCAAATATAGTAACCTCGATACGGGTTTCATATTTGAGCCGTTTGGGGTAGAAACTTTGGGTCCGTGGGGTCCTAGTGCACATCACCTTTTTAATGTGTTAGCTAAGATGTTGGTCGACACATCTGGTGACCAGAGGGCTGGCTTATACCTTGCACAGAGGCTAAGCATTGCCATACAACGTGGCAATGCTACCAGCCTTCTGGGCACGCTGCCAAGCGATGACGGTTTGGCACAGTTATATTTTTTGTAAATATTTTGTAATATATTTTAAATTGTAAATATTTCTTTATTAGTTAGTATATGTTACAATCATTAGCTATTAGTAAATCACTGTTTCTTTGATTTAAATAAAAATAATGTAGGAAATTAAAATAAATACCTTAAATAACATGATGCGCTTAGTCCACACCTGTAATAAGAAAAGAATAATTTATTGTTTATTAATTTATTTATATGAGACCACAAGAGAAACACCAGCTTTCAAATAAAACAAGAATCATCAAATTCGATTCATTCTGTCGAAAATTAGGCTCGATTAGTTAGAGCATTAAAATTCTCAATCTTTCTGTATGGAGTCGAAACATGGACAATTCGAGCAAGAGAAAGACAGAGAATAGATGCATTCGAGATGTGTTACTGGAGGCGTACGAATACCGTGGCCAGGGCACAAACGTATCTGTTCTCTCCTAGACTGTCCACTACGTGTCTATAGCGTACTGTCATATTTCGGGCATATAATGCGTATAGGGGATGGTAACCTTGAAAAGCTGGTCATCGTTGGCAAAATAGAAGCCAAGAGAACAAGAGGCCGGTCGCCAACACGATGATCTGACTAAGTAAAAGGTGCCATCTGTTCTACTAATCTCTACCAACTGGTGCCTCGGACCGACACAGATGGAGGCAGATTCATTTGAGGAGCTCAAGTGACCACGATCCTCAGAAATGAGGTAACGATAAAGAAGTCGAAAATTATGAGGTAACACAAAAAAAAAACATACAGACGAATTGGGAACCTTCTCCTTTTTCGAAGTCGGTTCAATTATCCGCATTGAAGTGGGTTTTTGTTTTAATTCGTAAATTTACATGTCATTGTTAAAGATAATAACATCTTTCTCTCTAGAAACCGTATCTATCTACAAATTAGATAAAGCGCTAATTGCGGCCCTGTGAAGAGATTTCTTCGAGGATTGCGATCTGTATTTTCTTTCGTGGGAACTATTATTGAGCTCAGAGCGTTAGATGAGATGGCGCGTTATCTGCTCTTTAACCGCCTCAAAGAGGAGGAGGGATATACTTTCAATTAGGTCCCATGTTAATTGTGTTGCGATAGGATAAGAGCTACGGTATATATAACTTCGAAGCCTGGCTACAGAAAAAGGAAATGTAGGTCACAGTGAGTACCTGACTCACCGGGCAGGGGTGCTTCGGTGAGTACCTGAACAGGATAGGGCGCGAATCGACCGCTCAATGCCACCACTGTGGCTGTGACCGGGATTCCGCGCAGCACACGCTCGCCGTGTGCCCAGCGTTGGAGCCGGAGCGGTGGACCTCACCCCGCCGGTAGCAGTAGCGGCTGCGCTGGCGGGGAAACCCAAATGGTAGGCGCTGGTCTGCTCTGGTAGGCTCTGTGTGGCCGTAATGGCCCAGAAGGCGACCGCCGAACGAGATCGCGAGAAGGCCGATCCCGTTAGAAAATGGCGCAGACGGGTACGGGCAGGCCAGCCCTGTAGTTCTGGGCTCGTAGAATAAGTCTAAGGTATCACCTGCCTGTCATAGAAGGCGGCTTAAAGGGGCCTCGGGTTCACTGGGCGACAAGGGTGGGGGCCTTTGTCGCCCGCTAAAGTGGACCAAGGAAGAAAGCGACATCGGCTGGCCCGTGTCGCCGTGCACTGCGAGGACACAGGGAGGGAGGAACCAAGATATACAAGGGAAGTCCTAAAATTCGTATAGAAAAATGCTTATTTATTGAAATATTAGTACTTTTATGACAATCCAAGAGTCAATCTAGTCTTGGTATGTCATTGAAAATAAAAAATCTGAATAATTGAGAACCGCCTTTTTTGAAGTCGGTCAAAAACCCCTGCGTAATTGTTTTATGATGTCGAACTAACGATAGAAAAACGAACCGTTGACACATTGGTTATCAACGCGTAATTGCCATTTGTAATACGAAATTTACAAGGTGAACGAATACTGGGTTAAGGGTACTATCCAATGAAGCGGAACGTAGACGTGCAGATCAATCCGGAGTAGCGCAAGGCGTTGGGTGTTTCTATCTTTTTAATTTAGCAAAGACACAGCCTATATATGTCCCACTGTTGGGCATAGGCTTTATCAGTAAAGAGAGTATAAGGGCATAGTTCGCCATGCACACCTAGTGTGGACTTCACATGTCTTAGAAAATTCTCACAGCAAGCAGGTTTCCTCACGATTTTTTCCTTCATCTCCGAGTGCGTGGTAAATCTAACAAATTCATTGGTGCCGGCACAAGGGATCGAACTCGGGTTGCTAGCGTGCTTCAGGCAACCGCCCGGACACTGAGCTTGATATATAGTAAAGTAAAATAAATAAGCTTTAAGCCTTTTAACCCTAGCGGGGTAGACAGCTTTCCAATTCCGCTTTTCAACACATGTGTCAGGTATATCCCATCGTCAGTATACTTTTACTCGTAAATATACTTGTTTCTTGAACAACAATATGTAACGCTGTTTATCTAAATAAATAAACGAAATGATTATTTTATATTTAAATCTCAGTTAGTTTATTGGTTTATCCCTAATGGGAAAGGCAAAGAGACTTTAGTCCATACAGGTCTTGAATAGGAGAATTTCATATCCATAGGTTACAAGTAATTCAGAATCGTTTTTTGCGACGTGCCACGGGTACTCCGTGGTTCGTACGTAATCGCGAGCTCCTCGTTGACACTGGGTTACCGACAATAGGGGAACCCTTGTGTCGAGTTACTAGCGATAGAGGTTCAGCGACCTAAGAGCTATGCCACCTCTCAATCCGGTGAAGCAGTCAAGGCCAGCTTCTCTGGCCAATCTGTGTAGTTCGTCATTAAAAAAAAATAGGAGAATTTTGGTACTTTTAAAGACCGAAGCCACGTCTTCATCGTTCTTGATCGTAAAGCCGAGCGTGGTAATAGTAGCACAATACTCTTAAAACTCACCTGTGGAAGGAAAAGATCAACTGTCAAAAGTTTTACGCGCGAAATAATTTTGACAGCCTTAAATCAATAATTATAACACTACACTGCTCTAGATTCCACTCGACACTGGCGCCACAGATACAAAATGTATTGTTTATATACACGGCGCCATGGAGGGCGCATCTTTATTTGAAACAATGAAACCTCTTTTGATCTACATCAAATACAATCTGTTACATAATCGTAAATTAGTAATTAGAATAATGTTACGATGTTTCTTATGTTTATAGGGTTGGTAAAAGTTTTCCTTTCTCTTTTCCTTTTTCTTTAAATATTATTGGAACTTAACATTAAGTTAACTCCTTATCGGAGTAATGAAGTGGTAAGAAACACAATAATCTTTAAAGAATTGATAGACTGAGGACAGGAATAACTTACCTGCGTAGTGCAGGACGTATTTCCCGACACTCCAACCTCAACGACATCCGTCGGGCTCTTTCCACCGCTGTACCGTGTACTTTGGAGCCAAATAGGCTATTGCGTAGTGATGGTAAGAGATCAGACGGTATGAGTCTTATACCCTGGAAGATGGGACGGTCTTTAGTATGGGATGCTACATGCGTCGATACTTTGGCACCGTCACATTCCAGAAACTTCTGTTGAAGCTCGAGCGGCCGCTGCAACTGCAGAAGACCACAAGCGGCGCAAATCATATCCTTATCCAGCATATCCCGACACACCGTCAGCTGTGTCTATTATACAGATGACTGTGACGACGCCACAGGAAGACTGATGACAAAGGCAATGGCCGCATCAAGGGAGAGGATAGTGGACTACAACCTGAAAATGGCCATGAGAAGCAGGGACACAGCGTTCGCGGAGAAGCTAATAGCAATGCAGCGGGGCGTCTGCGACACGTGAACCGGGGCGATCTCTGGCTACCTCCATATTCAGGCATTATATATATAAAAACAAAAAACAACCAAAAAAAAGAAAAATAGTAACTGTAGAGGTTGCAATAAATGCAGAGTGAACAATTTAAGTGTATTGAAAAAGAGCACGGACACAGGTCTGTGGTTGCAATCTAACAATAAAAAAAAGCAGCGCAAATATAGTAACCTAGATAGAGGTTTCATATTTGAGCCGTTTGGGGTAGAAACTTTGGGTCCGTGGGGTCCCAGTGCACACTAACTTTTTAATGTGATAGCTAAGAAGTTGGTCGACACATCTGGGGTCCAGAGGACTGGCTTACACGTTGCACAGAGGCTAAGCATTGCCATACAACATGGCATTGCTACCAGCCTTCTGGGCAAGCTGCCAATCGACGACGGTTTGGCACAGATATATTTTTTGTAAATATTTTTTTATTTTTTCATATATGTAAGATTGTATAAAGAACATACAATTTACCCGCGTATGATTACAATGACTGTTTTCAATTGTAGAGTAAATAATTTTTAGCATTTAGTGCAGCAGTGGGCCTTACTAACAATAATTTTCGGTGCGTTCCGCCGAATACACCATTTGATAATTACCAGAGATTAGACAGAAGAGGTCGGCAACCCTTTCCTTTGTTGTGTTAATTGGACGCGGGAAGAACGCGACATCGGCTGGCCCGTGTCGCCTTGCACTGAGAGGGCACAGCAGTGCAGAGGGCGGTGCGTTCCACTGGAGATCCCGGAGCCCTTCACCATACACCGAGGAAGGGCCACAGGTGGAGGGGAAGGAGTTACGGTTATACGTAACTGTTAGGCGGTAAGAAGCCCACATAACCCCGCTTTCCAGAAGCCTGCCTTCCAGGAAATCTTCAACAAGAAACCCACAAGGCGGGATATCTTGTTGAAGATTTCCCCTCCGCTTTTTTTTTGGACAGATTGACCGGATTCTGACAGATTGAACAGATTGACTGCTTCACCGGATAGTCGCTTAGCCTGAAACTCTATAATTTCCCCTCCGTCAACAAAAACAAATAAAAAGGGGGTCCGCAACCCGCGGCTCGTGAGCCACATGCGGCTCTTTGGATGTAAAAATACGGCGCTTTAGTTTATTTGTGCATGTACTAATTATTGTTGGCGAAAAAAGAAATTGTGGCACATTAAAAGAGTTTGAAATTTGCAATTGCAATATTTGTCTCTTCCGTACCAAAAGATTGACGACCCCTGCCGTAGACCAATCGCCTAGCTCGCTGGTGGTACAATTACAAAGATTGCTAATATTCAAAATTTTCTTTGATAAGCAGATTCCCTCACGAAATTTTCCTTTAGAGAGCACGTTGCAAACCAACACTGCATCAAACGTCATTACTACTGCTGATCTGCCACGGCTTTCTCGTCGGAGCTAAAAAGCTATGTGAAAGTTGACTGTGTATGCCTACCCCGTTAGTGTTAAAAGAACATGGGAACTTAATAATATCAACCGACTTCAAAAAAGGAGGTTCTCAATGCGTCTGTACTTTTTAAAATGTTTGTAACCGCATTATTTTCCACTGGGTGAACCGTTTTAGAAGATTTCTTTTATTTGAAAGCTGTTGCTTTCTGTGATCCCATTTTTCCTCATAATTTGGTCCAACTCTGACAATGGGATCCTTGGCATAATCATAACTTAAGTCTTAAATTTGCACCACGTATGTGCGCCACAAATGGACAAATAATTTCGGTGGTTCATTTTTTATTGGAAAGGATTGTACTTCATGAGTAGTTTTTTTTTTGATTAATTTCATTTCGTAATAATCTTACAAAAATTCGGAAATACAAACAGGGCGTCTCACGTAATAACGTTTAACGTCTACTCTCGTAAATTTGTCTATACATAAGAAGTGGTAAAGAAAACCAAACTTTCCGGCGGCCGGATTCGACCCATTCCGATCTAATTTGCCACTGACGTGACTTACAATATACTTCAATTTACATTCCACTATGACAATAAAATACCATATACAACATGAGACCACAATACCCCTATTACAGCAATAACACAATCTGACCGCATAAGGCCCATGTAACCGCAGCCGAACGGAATATGGCAACACCGATGCCTAATAAAGATTGTACCGAAAACGGAATTAGGTTTTGCGCTTGCAACACTAAGATGGATTATAGTATTGGTAAGTCTTGCGTACTTGTGATCTTGTTAACTTTATGTGCCGTGACCATGACATCTATATAACATATAATTAAAGTTCGAATAGCTTAGCGGTCAGCGTAACTCCTCAATAGCATGTCTTTCTATAGTTTCTAAGCAAAAAATGTTACCATAAAATGAATTGATGTCATTTGTAATAAAATAAACTTGGGAAGTAAGCAGGTGACTGCGTTACGAGAAGTGTGATCCGGTGAGGTGAATGGATGTTCAGAGGTAGACATATGTTAGTAAAGATGGAAAGAGTTACGTTTCGAATATCTTGGTGTGCAGGCCAATTATCTGTTTGTGTAGGAGCAAGAAAGAGCGCTCATTTTCCTTCTCTCTTGAACAATCGTATATATATTAGATATATACACCCGATCCTACCTCCCGAAGTGGCATATAAGTTAGTTTAGCTTAGATTGTCCCCAGCCCTGTAGTTCTAGGCTCTCAAGAATAAGACTACGGTATCCCCTGCCTGTCGTAGAAGGCGATTAAAAGGGGCCTCGGGTTCACTGGGCGACAAGGGTTCTTTGTCGTCCATTAAGGTGGACCCGGGATTCTTCCCGGGTCCACCTCGGCGACCTCGGCTGGCCCGCGTCGCCTTGCACAGCGAGGGCACAGGTAGTAACCTCCCCCTCCCCCGGGACGTGCTCTCTTTGAGCACAGTGTAGAGGGGCTCCGGTGCATTCCAATGGAGCTCCCGCAGCCCCCGTCATGCACCGAGGAAAGGGCCACTTGGAATTTTTAGTGGGTAAAAACCCCACCTCCGCTTTCCCCCCAGAAGGCGGGGTATGTTTTTGAAGATTAAGTTAACAAAAAAAAAAGCTTAGATTGTCCCAATAGTCTTTTACCAAAGAAATAGCTACCGACCGAGTCGTAGTTCAGCCCTCTCGGGCACCCTCGGATCGGACTGCTAACGCGTAAAATAATAGCCGTCCAAGCCGAGGTTACCCCTCACCGGCCCCTTGTGTCGTGTTACTAGCTACATTCAAGCTAAACGACCTAAGAGCTAAACCTCCCCGGTGGCCCCCTCCTCGGTGCATGACGAGGGGCTCCGGGATCTCCAGTAGAACGCACCGGAGCGACCGGGCTCCGGTGCGTTCCGCTGTGCTCAAGGAAAGCACGTCCTGGAGGGGGAGTTACTCCCTCCCCTGTGCCCTCGCAGCGCAAGGCGACACGGGACAGATGTCACCTTCTTCCCGGGTCCACTTCTGTGGACGAGTCAGGCCCCACCCTTGTCGCCCAGTGAACCTGAGGCCCCTTTTAATCGCCTTGTACGACAGGCAGGGGATACCGTAGTCTTATTCTTGAGAGCCCAGAACTACGGGGCTGTAACGACCTAAGAGCTATGCCAACTCACAATCCGGAGAAGCGGTAAAGGCCAGCCTCTCTGGCCAACTGTGTTAGTTCGTCGAAAAAAAAAACCTACGATCCTACCAGATGTAGCTAAAGAAGTTTTACTTCAGTTGTGTAGACTTAAGCACACTGGATTTTATTAGGATCGAATTCTCTCCTATCAAAGTAACTTATAAATTTTGACAATGTTGGAAATGTTATTTTTTTTTCATAATTTTTTTTTATACTTCAAATCAGGTGTTTGACCACGATCCCACCTGATGGTTAGTGGAAATGCAGTCCTGTATGGTAAGGCTAGTGCCCTTAGTAAATGCCTATTCGCTCTACAATTGAAAACACTCACATTGTAAAAAAACGAGGACAAACGATTTCAGTCATTCAATCTTTGCTGTACGAGTAATTATAGACGGAGCAAAACGTTTCGTTCGGATTTTAAAGTCCGCTGTTGGAATGGGGATCGTGTAATTCCTGACCACACTCTCAATTCTGTATGACATTAAATTCATTTGGGATTCAAATTAACATCTACGACTTAGCAAATTCGATACCTTTGTAGTAAACGTCAATAGCCTGATACATTGATATGCGAACTTATTAAGTATAAGTACATTAAAAGCATTGCCTCATGATTGCAGATAAATCGACCTTGCTTTCTTTCTAATAATAATTACAGAACATATCCGAACGTCGAGATATCGTCAAAAGAATATGGACAAAGACAATAAACAGAATTGACGTGTGTTCCAAGTTTAAAAATTATTTTATTTTTAAAGTGTACTAGTGTTACCCAACCCGCTTCCCCGCGCTAGATTTTGCTTTATTTTTTTTTAAACAATAAACTTACATCATTAAATATTTAATTGAACTCTCACAATATATTAAATTATTCATTCTCTTCTATTTTTGAGCGGGTGAAGATCATTACCTACACATGTACATATCAGTACAATATTATACCCGTAGTAGTAGTATCATAGTAAATAAAAGCTGTATTTGACAGTTCAAAAAGAGGAGTGCTCCGATCGTCACCAAACTTTACAGGATTACTCGCCAGGTCAATCTGAATATTCCCTGAAAGTTTCATTGAAATCGGTCCAGCCGTTGCGGAGCCTATATATACCCACTCGTTACAATTTTATTTAAGTCGGTTGAAATTCGCGAATGGTTCAGACTCGCTCTGGACACTGGGTGCTTCACATTTTGATGTTTTTTTTTTTTATTTGAAAGCTTGTACTTTAAATGAGTTTTCATGAAATGACTCAAACAAATTTGACACAATTTAAACTTGTCCATTTGTAACTCAATATCACGCCAACATATTTCGATGATTAATTTCTTATTGGAAATAATGTTCTTTAAAATGTAGTTTTTAAATATACTTGTAATAGTTGGGACCAGTCTTTTCTCTTTTCGCATATCTATTACGTAAAAATCTGTAACATTTTTTTTTTAAAGAAAGCTAGCAGTATTTCTTTTTTATTTCGTAAATGTTACTACCATTTTTGTTAACCATTCCAACTAAGCTTAAACTTGTGCTAGGAGATGGTTCATGTCAATAGTCGAATGGTGGATTCGAACCCACGACCTTACGATTCGCAGACCGTACCCTAAGCCATTAGGTCATTGACGCTTCTAATTGGAAGTGATCACGTCTCATACGGTTCAGATATACGACCTTCCACCATTTTATAATACGGATAACTTCAGGCGTGGTCTTAGTACGTTATTCTACTTCACGTATTAGTAAATTAGATTAAAGATTACATAACTATAACATAAATCTTATCAATTGGACCACACCCGAAGATTTTCGGACACAATCAGTTTATAAGCCTTGCCAGTGTAATGGCCTTGCTCTATATAACGGCCCCATAGCCACAGAGTACGTCACAGATTATTTATTCTTCCGAAGGGACCAGGCATGCATAATCGTACCGTAAAATATTTTAGTTAATATTCTCTTTTACGATATTATAGCGCGAGTAGCGTTCGACGGAACCCCATAAATTTTTTGTAAATGTTTTATATGAATGTAGTTTAGACTTTATGGTACGAAATTAAAGACACCGATGACGAAAGCTTCAAGCTCAATATGGCGGCCGGAAGTTACGATATATTTTTGCCGTTATATTGAAAGAAAACGACTGAAATACGACCGGAACCGGAAAACTTCTGTCCTATATTTAATGTACATAATTTTTTTTTGGTAAATGTACAAATTGATTTGAATAAATATGAAAAAACAATC